>LPNX010621640.1:89394-100851 GCA_001517045.1 Pseudotsuga menziesii
CAACATGCAAAACTAGAGTCATTTTACTATTTATATTGTACACATTGGAGTTACATTGACCATGTAGAAATTGTGGTTTTTACAAATTTGCAAGCTTTTAGATCAAATATAGAAACTTAAGTGATATGCAAATACTCACCGTCTTTGATAGTTCGCAAGCACAATGGAATTATTTTTGTAGAAAGTAAAAATTTGATGACATCTGTATCATCCACCTAAATCACATAATGGGATCAGGAAAAAAATGATAAACCAATAATAATAGAAAAGATAGGTAGGAAAAGTCAGATACATATTAACAAGGGCCATGCAAATTCGTAAAAGTCCACAATAAGATATCATACATAGATTTATTCATTCTGAATAAAAGTGGGATTATTTCCATACAAAGGTAACTTATTACATTCATATCATCCACATAAATCACTGTAAAATCATGAAACAAATCTTATAACCTACAACCATAGGAAAATCTATAAAGTAACAACCTGAAATACATATTAGCAAGGGTTATCTAATGGCCTAGAAACATAATTAGTTATAATGCATAAATTTATCCAGGAAGTTAAATGACAGAGATATTGAAACCATAATAATTCAACCATGCTATTGGGAATAAAATTATGTACCCAGCTAAAAATTACATAAAAATTTTAGCATCCATTTCAACTTTACACTTTGGGTAAACTTTGTATTGATAATGAAGTAATAACTAAGGTTGGTTAGAAAAAATGTCAAGAAAGAACACTATAGATAAACTTTTGGGTTTTCAATAAGTAGTAACTATAGTTGGGCACATGACATGGCAATAAAATAATTAATGACAAGTCAAAATACATGGGAACTTACAATATATTGTCTACCTAGAGAAAGTATTGCACAAGCCTTGACATCTTGGATACATATCTCAGGTTTGCAATTACACTAATTGCATATGATTTTGAAAGATTAAGCACTGCTCAAGGCTTCGAGTGGCACTCTAAACATAGTTTTGTTATTTTGATAAAGCAATGAATGCATCTCTGTAATAAACCTGTCGGGTCTATATGTAAAAATATTTTAAAAGTTGTATTATGATTTTCATGTAGCGACTATTTATACAATTGCTTATTTCGTTGTTTTCTTGCACAATTTTATGTTTGCTGTAACACGATAAGGCCATGCAGCCTTACTGTCGATTTCAGTTTTGGGCTAAGAAGCCACAATTGTAAAATCATTACTGGTTTGATATTATAATAGTTATATTAGTTTAATGATACCCGTGAGGGTTTATATAACTCCTTGTTATTAAACATATTGGATGTTGTGTGTAAGGGTTACACAATGTTTAGTATATCAAACCTCCATTTGATTACAGGGTTTTCATTTCTATTAAACGGTGAATCCGTAATGTAGTATATTCAAAATGATAAAAACCTTACAAGGTTATTTTACTGTTCAATAATTATTGGTAGAGATTTGGTCAAGAGGCCTCTCTTGATATTATTTCAGTTTACGAAGTTTTAAAGGTCGTGAGGCTAGTTGCTAACAGTATCACTATGTAAATTCAATTATGATTTAAGGATTTCGTTATATTATTGATACACTATGGAAAAGACCATGAGGAGTTTATGCATACTGTTTTAATGAAGAGGGTCATAAGGCCTCTATTAATAAACTGCGGTTAAAAATAATTAGGTTAAGAATTTTGGTGAGATCCTGCGAGGGATTTTACCTTGAGTCTTTAACTTTGTTGTTGTATTGTTAATAGGATGTGAGGTCATAGGTAACTTCCACCACTACTCTATTACATTTTCTAGGATGTGAATCCTTTCATCATTAAAACAAGTAGGACCTATGATTAGAATAATTTAACTATGTTTATTTAATAGTACCGTTTTTCGGAATTAAATACTATTAATCCCTAAGGTTGTCTGTAGCTTCCTTCTACAATCGAAATACTGCAGAAACAACACCATACTGACATGAAGCATGTAACTAGTGCTATGGTTTGTCGATAATCTTGACTTGGTGTTACTAAATAATTTAATTATTAAAAAACTGGGCTTAAGATGTGCTTATGTGAAACTAGCTTAGTTATTACTGTTCCTTTTAAAGCCTGGTTATTCTAAATTAATTCTAGAGCTTGTTTACAGGGATAAGACTTGATCCTAGAAATATTATTGTAAAAGCACAAATGTTAAGGACAAAACTTAGATCCAAACATTAGAATTATTATAAGATACATGTTTATCTTAAATCTGTATAAATCTTATTTAGGTTTTTACTCTAATTAGTATACTATATTGTAACTAAGTTCTGTTCTTAAGTAGATTACTATATATCTATTACAAGTCCTTACTACGATACGAAATATTACTTGATTCTAAGCTTTAGTCTACATAATTTATATCATTATTACTAACCCTTCACTAATTTCCAATACCTACAGATATACTCTTAACTGATATAGAAAGAACATTATTTATATTTATGAAATACTTTTACAAAGAATACTAAACCAGTAGATCTATCCTTTAGATTTAATACCAATAAATGTAGTGTTTCTAACAGCATTCAGATAAATATATTATAGTATATTCAATCATCCTAATTATAGTTCCTGAGCATATTCCAAATGAAAGTACAAATGCTGAAAATTAAATAACAATTGAACCTGGATAGAATGCAGAAAGGGAAAAACACCCACGGGAGACTGTTCCACCCAACCTTCTCCTGAAGTAGCCAAAGTTACTTTCTTGAGACCCTCGATCTTGTTCGCTGAACCACTAGGACGAATAACTATCCCCTCATCAAATTCCTTGTGTGTCTGACTTTTCAGTTTACAAAAGTCACAAGGTTCATTCTCTCAGGAATCAGAATGATTAGTGAGGCTCTTGCTCAATTTGATGGTTTATATAAGATTTCCTAGGTCTTTGGGTCAGTTTTGGAATTAAATTATCCACCATATTAGTTCCCCCTCTCAAGGAACATGACCACATTTTTAGGGATTGTGCTCCTGCAATAGCTAGAAAGTGAAATACTAGTGTTGCAACTTGTCAACCAACCTTCTACAGTTGCTCCTTCCTCCTAGTGGGTCGGTGAACACTCATTTAACAATCTCCCCTGGATAGGTGTCTCCTTTTATTAATTGTTAAAATAAATAATTCTTCAATTACAAACATCCTTGACCCACTTAGCCATAAACTTTACAATAAAAATTAACATAATGTTTTTACTATGTTACAATAATTATATGTAAGAACCACATTATTGTAATTTTAATTTTAAATAATAACTGGATTTAGACAACAATTTATTTGAATTTACTTTTATCTTAATTTGAGATATACACGTTAGATATATATTATTTTTAATTTGATTTTATCTTAATCTTAGATATGCATCTTAGTTATACATTTATACTCATAAAAGTAGTAAAAACTATACACTTTAAAATATCATACAAATTAAAATCTTAGACTCTTTATTAAAAAATTAAGGTACAAACATTGAAGGATAAAAATTTAAAACTTCCTCCACATGTGCAAGTTGATTTGTTAAAATACATATTATGTTTAATTACCAAATATTATAATTTTCTATCTGATATATTTAATGTACAAATTCATCATATTATTTGTAGTTATTTTTTATACATCAAAACAAAATCATGTCTATTTTTTCATTTTGAATCTCTTTATTAAATGCTTTTCATACTTTATTGATGAATCAAGACTATACTAAAAACTTAAAAAAAAAATCAATATTTTGATTTCCCCAAGTCCAATCTATATGGAATCTCAAGTGAACAGAAAGTGATATCATTAGAAGAAATATGGATGCAACCCCATCTACCTAGTTTAGGTTCATGAATACACGTTGTTAACTAGAAAATGAATAGGTATTCTCATTTGTATAGTGTATTTAATATTGTTCTATGTTTACAAATGTAAATATACAAAGAACATAAATAATTAATAAATCAAATTATTAGATAGTGGAGTTATATTAGGTCATCATATTAATCTACATATTTATATTTATTATATACCATTGTTTTATCTAAATATATATAAAAATTATTCTAATTTTCCTAAAATACACTAAATTTGTAAAATTTAATCATAATTTACAAATTATTTTTTAATAAAATTTAATCTTAATCATAACTCACAAATTATTCCTTAACTCATAAATTAACCACATATTGGGTTATTACGTGACTTATCTATATTTAAGGAGCGACATCTCTTAATCATAACTCACAAATTATTCCTTAACTCATAAATTAACCACATATTAGGTTATTAAGTGACGTATCTATTGAATAGAGAGTGTAAGATTTGATGGCACATATATGTCCTCTTTTAATGCTCACTATCCAACAATGGAATTGGAGTTGTTTGATTGTTAACTCATAAACATATATTGGAATCCAATTACCCATTTTTGTTATTTGTTTTTTGTGGTGGGTATTTACCCTTTCCACCTATGGATAACATTTCCTATTTCTTTCACCACATGGTGTGCCCATTCTTTCACATCCATGTGGAGCATGTTTAGCCACCTAAAGATGTTGCTTCCTCATTATTTTCAATATGCATTAATGGTGGGTGCATTCCTTCACATTCCTATGGAGTATGGTTAGGCTTGAGTAATATGGATTCACCTATGAAAGAACCCATGAAATTTTAGTTTATAGGGTGGACACTATTAATTCACCATCAAGAAGGGTTTAGAGGTGGGAAAGAAATAAAAATATGGAGAGAATGAAATGTTCATGAAGGTGAGAACCATCAAAATAAATGGATCAAGGGCATTATAAAAAAAACATCACTGGCTCGATGGGTTAAGGATTGATCTTGATCACAAAACTACGATGGATGAGGCTAAGGGTGAAAGAATTATTTTCATTTTTTGAAACGTAGTTACAAATATAAAATGGAATATATATAATGGAATATAGAAAGAAATACAATACAAGTTTCATCCATTAGATTTAGGGAATATGAGAAAAAAAATTCCAAATTTGGAATTCAATTGATAATCGAACTCACTCTCCTCTCCCCTGCTATATTTCCTTGTTATATTCTCATCAATGAAGTCATATGAGAACAATATGATGGAAACAAATCCTATCCTGTAGAGGGCTCACAATGTATAGGTTTCATGAATAGGAAATTGACAGACTTTGTGTCATGTTACGATTTTTTTCATTCAAAAAAGTTGTAAAAGACCATTTATATCAACGAGAAATATTGATTTATATTGTTAGATTGAAATGCCTTAAGAAGAAATTAATTTCACTAGATAATTAAGGAAGCATGTCCAATATATGTATTATAATATGTCATTCATTAAGTTGTATGGAGTATATAACACAAAGACTATTCATTTTATTGATTTGTAATTACTATATATACATGTTTGTATTCACTTCTCTATCACTTTATGTAAATTATACATCTATATCACCATTTCAATGTGCTCATTTAGGGGATTCATAGTGTTTCTTCCAATTAGTTGTTCTATTTTATTATGAGTTATAAATGGTAGAAATTCACCCAAAGCACCATTTTGCTTGGTTCTCTTTCTTCTCATAAAAGACATGTCATAGTGAGGATATTCCCACCTATGTTAATAAGTTTATTAGTTCTCTTTATGCTCATATGAGACTTCACATATCAAGAATATTTCCAAAGTCTTTATGGAGTTCTTATTAATGAATCATTTCAATGATCACATGGATTATTTGTGGTAGGTCTATAGTCTACATAAGGAACTTCATGGATTTTATTTAATAATGAATAAATGCAAACTAAATGGAAAGGGAAATCTACTCAAATATATATATGCCTTCTTTGTGAGCCACTAAACCATGATGTATAGAATTTATGAATACGATTTCTAGAGATAATTAACAGTGATAGGAATTCTTATTTTAGAAATGCATGATGGATTCTAGTTATGATCACAGTATAATTAAACTGGAAAGTAGTTTCCACATAAAGAAACATGTAGGGAAGGGATAAATAGGGATTGTGAAAATAAAGAGAAAATGGGTCTGAGAACATATAGAAGAAGAAATATGGCAATCATTTCTCACCAGCTACTTTGTGATCACCATCTCTATGTCTCCTTTATTGCAAGACCCATGTAGAGTAAAAATATAGAAATGGGTCCCATCATACAGAATTCAAATGACCCTTTGGCCCTCATTTTCATTGAAGCCACTTCATATTTGATTCCTAAAATCATTTATTTTCTTGTTTCATTCCCATCAAGCAATCTCTTCAAAGGATTTTTCATGAGTAGGTGGTTTCTATGCTCTTTTTTTATTCAAATTGTATATATCATGTAGAATAAGGTATATCCTTATAATAATTATATTTTTTTCTAACATAGTCCTATAATAATTATGAAAAAAAGTATACATATGTGTTCGTAAATTTTTTTCTTATCAAATTATTCATTTCGTTAAAGAAATGGGTGGGGCATTACATACAAAATGAAATTATTAATCATAAATGCGCGACAAGAGGGATTCAATTTGGTTTCTAGTCTTGGGTCAAACCCCAATGTCAATGTATAATCTAAAACTAGAACATCTTCGTTAAAGGGATGTCCACTCGATTTTGTGCCACTCTCTCTTCGAAATCTGTGTGACCCTATCAAGCTTCTATATGGGTCACTGAGACCCCTATGGTAAATTCTAATATGCTAAAAATGACAAGCGGTTCATGAAGAATAACCTAGACCTCGTAGATAAGAAAACCATGAGTCCAATCTCTTGTAATCATCTCCAGAATATCCAAGAATTGAAAAACGTATGTTGATAATGAATTTTGAAATGTAGCCCCCCCTTATTTAGCAAAATGTTTGATTTTGTATTGTCCCATTCATAATCTCTATAGCTATGTGTGAGACATTATTAACACTATTGTGATTAGGATTGTGAGCTCTTCAACATGGCACCATTTTTTTTGTTTCCGCATATTGACGCGCAGTGAGAATACCTCCTTTGTTTCTTTTCCCTTCTTTCTTTTTCCTAAGCGGCTTGTCTCGGATTGCTCCTTTCTCTTTTCTCTGATTACTGGTTCATCCTCTCTTGTCTTGCCACCTTCTTCATTCCTCAATTCCTTGGATTCTTCTTGCTACTCTACTTGGTATTCTCCTTGATCATCATCCTGGCCCTCATCTAGTTCATCATCCTCCTCCTCATCTTTTTGTTGCACTTTTGGAACTGGGACCCTCCATGCTACATCCTAGACATTGACAATCATGTCGACCTCTTCAGCTATCAAACAAAAATGTGTTAGCAACCATTGCTTATCTTTATCTCTTCTTACTTGAATATACATATGATGCATTCTTTCTTTAAAATACACAATGCTTATGTATGCTGCAACTGTATGTTGGGATATGCATGGAGGTTTCTTGATAATATCCCTCACTACACCAAATAACCCTTTTAGGGGTGGTTTTTTCTTGTGGTGGTATTGCTAAAATCGGCTCCAAAATATTTTTTAAGCCTTTGGGGGAAGTTTTTAACCTCCCCCACCACGAAAAAAAAAGTCGTGAGAGTTGAACTTTTGAATTCTAATTCTCACAGCTTTTTGGGGGTGGGGGTTTAGAACCCCCCCCCCCCCCCTGCCCCTTAAATGTGTTTGTGAATGGGGATTTTTATAAACCCCCCGCCCCTCGCAAAAGGTCATCAGAATTAGACTTCTGGGGCAGTTATTTTAAAAATGCCCCTAAAAGTTCAATTCTCATGATCTTTTTTTGGGGGGGCGGGAGGGGGTGGGGAATACCACCCTAAAGATATTTTTCAAGGAGGTTTAAACAGAAAACCTCCAAAATTTTTGAGAATTGAACTTTTGGCGGTGATTTGTAAAAACCATCCTCCAATTGTTAAATTCGCATGGCATGTAAGGGGGGTGTAGAATGACCGACCCTAAATATACGTTTCAAAGTGGTTTTTTGAAACTCTCCCTAAACATAAAGATACTTTTACTTTTGTATGTGGTGTTTTAAATAAAGATTCTAAAATTTCAATTCTCATGACTTTTTTGGGGTGTTTAGAAGGACCACCCGTAAATAAAATTTTCAAGTATGTTCTCAATATCCATCCTCTCAAATACTGCTGAATTTTACCACAAATTAACCTATAATTAAACCCTAACAAACCTCATAATTTACCCCTAACTACCCCCAATTAACCACTAATTTCACCTAAATGACTTCTACTTGACCACTAATTACCCTTAAATAATTCATGCTTACCATTAGTTAACCCTTGATAACCTCTAAATGAGCCTACTTTTTTTCCAAGGAAAAGAACATGGAGATCAAACCCAAGGGATGCTTCCAAACATTCATATATGGAATATCTCTAGTAAACCCATCTATGTATACTAATGTTCCTCACAAATAGGGAATTGAAATAGTCACACGTTCCCATGATCCTAACAAAATTTGCAACATCATGGGAAACCATTGGTTTAGTTAAGCCCTTGTGCTTAGATGGACCCCACTTACCTATAATTGACCCATAATTACCACTAATAACCCCTCGTTAACCCATAATTGACCCTTAATTACCACTGATTAACCCTTAATTACTCCATAATTGACCCCTTATTAATGCGTAATTACCACAACACATGACCCCTTGATTACCCCAAAATGACCCTTAATTACCGATAATTAACAATAAATTACCCCTAAATTATCACTAATAAAGTGCTAATTTTCCTTCATTTACCTATAATTACCCATAAATGACCCCTAACTCTATGTTAGGCCTGATTCCATCACATAGGATTTACAGAAGGAATTTTCGTCTTGTAAGTGGGATATGGTGGCCATTTTTGGGATGTATAACACCGTGGATAATTTTTACAATTATACCATGGTTTGAGATTAAATTCTAGGGCCTAAGTTCATGTATATTCCCCTAGGTCTCATGGGTCATGTGTAGCACCGCAAAAAGCCACACATGCCCTACATAGGAAATATTTAGCATATGAGTGAAATATGCCCATCATTTTGAGAACTAACATACTAAATATGGTTCAAATTGATGCCCATGTTATGGTCTAGGGGTAAAAGGCAAGGCACTAGGACATAACATATATTTCTATGGGGATCGCATGCCATGTTTCCGCACTTAGGGCATCACACTTTCCCATAATACATCAACTGCATCCACCAATTTGATATGCTGCTGATTTCTAGGTTTGAAAGACTTAATATGTTTCTTGGGGATAAGGGCATAGTTTGGTGCAAAAACCTAGGTTCTAAGTCCATGGAATCTATATCTAATCCTTACATGCCATGCGTAGGTCCTTCAGCCACACATAGGCCATACATAGGCAATCTTTGGCATGTGAGTAATATGTGGTTTCACATTTGAAGGTTTAGTGCACAAAGTATGATTATGATGATCAAAGTCGTGTTTCATCGTGAAGATACATAGTTTTAGTCCATAACACAAGGATTTTGGGTTTTATATAAGCCATCAATGAGGCCCTAGCCCATCGTTTCCCTATGGCATGGATATGCTGGACATTTTGAGGTTTTTCACATCATGGATGCTTCTTGGTCACTACTCCATGGTCAAATAGCAAAACCCTTGTTTTTGGGATAGAGAATTTGTCTATGGGGTTTAATGTTCTTTGCATAATAACTCATAACATTGCATAGGATAGGCCTATGTAGGGAATCTTTAGCCTACATGTGAGATATGTCCACCACAATGAGGAGGGGCACAATAGAGATGGATCTTGATGACAATTCCATGGTATAATGAAAAATATAGGACCTTACACTATAACATTTTACTATGGAGCTCATGGTCCATGTGTGTGGTCCCAAACTACCATATTGGTCCTCCATAGGGAATATTTGTCCTGGAATATGGTGCTCATTTTGAATTTTATAACACTAGATATATTTGTTTGTTCCTGTTATGTGGTTAAATGCCAAAATGTAGGGTATTATACCATAATATTTGTCTATGGGGCTTGTGAGGCATCCTTATGTCCCTTGGACAATACACAAATCTTGCAAAAGGATATTTGTCATGTGACCAGGATATCATGGGAATCTTGACTTCGGCACATCAAGGATGTTTATTATGAATTTATACATAATCCATGGTCAAAATATAGAGTTTGAAGCCATAAAATTTTCCTCTAGGACTCATGGACTATGTATGGGCCCCAAGCCATCATATAATTGTTTGCATGTGGAATATTTAGTCTACAAGAAGGATATGGTGTCCATTTCAAGATTTGTGATACCTCTTCCTCCTAGTTTAGGTTGAACTATTCCATCCTTACATGACCCTTCAAGCACACCCATAACAAGGAAGAGACCAAGCACAATGGTAATGTGGAGACTAAAGTGACCAATGGGGCGAAGAGAACAAATCCAAAAGGTATCACATACTAAAAAGAAAAAATACTGCAAATAGTTTGACTAACATAAGATTGCAAACATTTGGACTACTCACATGAAATCCGCAAAAGTGTGTCCTTAACAAAATTATATAATTAGCAAGCCACCCATTGTAAAGTCGCCTACTTTTTTTTTCTATTCATAGGAACTATAGAAAAAATTATTCAGAAACTACTTTAATTTCATATATGATAGATAACATCTCAACATCATGTATGATATATATCATCTTGGAACACTCCCATGTCTCAAGAATCTCCTCATGTGACCTAAATGCATATTTGCATCATTCCATCATTCCTAATGCTATAGTCTGTTAGATTTAATTTCTTCACTCGTTCCCATTCCCACCCAATGATATCTATATATTTATAGCCACCTTCATCTTTCCTTTCATGTTCCTGGATACTACCATGTATTGGTAATGATGACCCTAAACCCTAGGTAGGATGCTTTGGAATTCCAAGTTCCATGTGGATTTTTGTGAAGGGGTCTAGTAAGGGATCAGGAACCTAAATTCTCTAAAGCACTTAGTTTGTTGAAATCCTTTTCATTTCCAAGGAAACCCTCTAGTCAAATTTTAATAATGCATGCCTTACATCTTCCACACATCACACAATATCCATGTATTTCCTCCACCTTATTTATCGATTTGCATTGTTCAATGAGCCATTGTAGTGGTGGAAGTATTGTAGTTGCTACGCATGCAATGGTTATTTATATTAGCTTATTGGAGAGTTGATTGAAGGTGGCTTATGGATTGTTATTAATTATTGTAAGGTGTTCAAGGATTTAAGACATATGAATATAAATAAAAATCTATAATAATTCATAAAGCTTCTATATTGACATTGGATTGTGATTTTGTTGGTCACCATAAAGCTCCCATCGTGACAATGTGATCTGATTGCTCTGGAATGAACTAATTGCTTTGTATCTTAGGTACTCTTGTTTTCTGAGTATAGACACCATAAACTATCTATTAAATTTTAAAAATATTAAACATTGAAAAAA
>LPNX010621640.1:105339-140140 GCA_001517045.1 Pseudotsuga menziesii
CTTCATTACTACTCCATTCAATTATGGAGGGTTCATCATTCCCACTTTGCTGAAATCATGTTGTATTTTCACTCTTTGGACTTGAAAGAAGTTGAGAAGATTTAAGGTTTTTCCCTGCTGAAATATTTAAGATCTGTTTGAATGTAAATCAAATTGGTTCATTTCTTCCCAAGCTAGAGAGTTAAACTCCAAAGAAAATCCATGGTGACCATTCCTACAACTTTTGTGAATGCGTCTTTGTTAGTAAAATAAAGCAATGACAAGGTATAAAAGTATTAAGATCTCTAGGAAAACATCGACACCAAGTTAATGTTTTGAATCCCATAGTTTTCTCATGACGTTTTTTCTCAACTTTGAGCTTCTCTAGAATTTGCTTGGACCACATTTCGTTCAACAATTTTATGGTTATCAGGGTTCTTGGTTTTCAATAGGATATAACATGTGAAGGAAGTAGGGAGGAGGTGATCATGGAGGATTAGATCCACACCACAAATCCACATGGAATTTCCATGTTGAATGTAAATGGTGAAAGGGACGAAGGAGGTGGAGATAATGAGGATTGCAACATGGAGACTGTTATAGCTAGTTTTTGTTTTCTATTTTTAGGTCGTATGCTTCTTTTCAAAACATGGTTTTCTTATTGCTTTAAGATTTTGAGCATGGTTTTTTAAAGTATTTTGATAGCATGCTTATGTTTATTAATGATTTTATAAGTTTTCTTTTCAATTTTTATTTAACTTAGTTGATGTCAGAGTTTTAATGGGCTTATAGGATGTATGTATTTCTGAAAGATTGTAGAGAGATATCATAAGGTTTTGTCAAAGGTTGATTACACAATTTAACCTATTTTTTTTGAGTTTTTGTTAAAAATATCATTAAACATATATTCTTGTAGTGCAAAGACAGAAAATATGAACTAGAGCGCTACAAGAAAATTGTGGCCTTTAAAAAATCGTAAGTAGGATCGTGAATTTCAAAATTTGCACATGAGAGGAATTTTTCTCACCTGTAAAGGAGATTGATACGTGTTTAGGCCTTACTAATCATTTTGAAATGTTTGAGTTAAGGAAAGAATTATTTAGGTGAGTTGCAGCTGTCTGGAAGGTGGGAGATGCGGATCCTTTAAACAACAATGATGGTGCACAATGGGGGTAATTCGTTGTCAATTACGAATTTCTTGAATGTATGAAATCTCCCAGAGACTGCATTGATACTTGGCAGTTTGTGGTTGGAAGATAAGGACGGTTAGAGATTTAGGGTTTGTAGGGTAATTGACTGGCGCAGTCATGGCAGCTGAAGACAGAGATACAAAGGTTAGTGGACACCTAGGAAGACAAGATACCAAATTTTTTGCAATCGAAACCATTATTACGACAGGTATGCAACTAATTGCTGACATCATCCCTAAATTTTGGTTTGTAGTGTGAGAAGAGTAGTGATGGCTGTTAATTAAGATTTACATCATTGTTAGGAGCCCGATTTTTGCTCAGTTATTAATCTTTGTTGTCAATGGAAATTGTTCTGGATTTTTTATCATTTTTGAGGTAAAATTCATATCTTGGGTTTTCAATCTGCTCAACTTCTGATTTACTATCAAAATTACATACTTTCAAAGTAGTTTGAACCATTTTCTAAAGGAGAAACAATTAAGGTTTATTACCTAGAATGAAGAGAAGTGGGAAGACGAATAGGGATGAGCCTTCAGACATGTCTTGGGATAATACTTTCCCTGACTATGCAAGGTTGTTTTCAAAAGCGGGATGGTTGCAATATTTTGAGAAAATTGATGGTCATCATAAAAATGTTTCATATGAATTTGCTCAGGGTTTAGAGAAATAAAGTCTCATTTAATACCCTAAAAATTGAATTAACTAGAGAATTAATAGCAAAGGCTATAGGAATTGTTGATGAGGGTGATTTCTGGTTCAAAAAGGTGCCTTTTTCTTTTAATTCGGAGAATTACCTACTGCCCAATGTTGTTGCAGATTGGGGTAAAGGGGTACATATACAAAATTTTAAACCATAATGGAGAGATCCAATCAAGATCCTGCAAAGTTATATAACTTGTGAAGGAAGATATGCCTCTGTGTTTAAATATCATATCAGGTTTTTACAACATTTAAGTCATGAGTCAAAGATGAATCTCCCTTTCTTTTTCCTTAAAAGTTTGCATAAGATGTCTAGGAGAGTAAGGGAGCATCAGGATCACACTAAGCAGTCCATAATCATCATGGTTTGATAAAATTGATTATCAGTATTGTGCTCCAGAAGAAAGAAAATACTTGGGATTATTTTTTGTTCTAGTCAGGGTTTCAAAGTGAGAAGGAGGATTAGTCAAAGAGAAGACAGGTGAACAAATCCCAGAACTTAGTTAAAAAATTGAAGAAAGAAGTTATAGTCAAAGTGGAAGAAGAGACTACACAAGAGAAGTCTTCAATAGAGAAGGTTGAGGAGCTTGAAAGTGAATAGCAAAAGAAAACTAATGAAGATGAATTGTTGAAATTTCAAAGGCATAATTCAGATGATGCAGTGGATACCCTTAATGAAGAGGAAAACTAGGGAGTAGGTGAATGTCTTTCAGAACAACAACAGATCCATACAGAGGTACATGAAGAAAGAAAAGAAATCCTAGTGCTTGATAAAACAAGGGTTGACAGTACACAGAGTTCAAAAGAAGGGTTTGAAGAAAAGCTGGTTGTACAAGGAGTTAAAAGAAAGGTAGTTCAGCTTGCAGCTATTAAGAATTAAGGTAAAACCTAGAGTATGTTGGGAGAAATAGGAGTAGGCTGGAGGCCTAAAACCAGACCTAAAAACAAATTAAGGTTAAACATGAAAAATATTTTAAATCCTAAGCTAGCTCAGGAGAAAATCACAATATTAGAAGATTTTTCTTCCCAAGAAGATTTAGAGAGGATGAAAGCCTAAATGTTAAAAATGTCAAGGGTAAGAAAGGAGATTCTTTGATGGTTAATTCAGTCTCAGCAAAGATTAAAATTTTAGAATAGTTAGAGGATTTTAAAATAAAATAAAGTCTTAGCAATCAGCATGATGATTTCATGAAACATCATTTAGTGATGACAACATCATGTACAGGTGAAGAAAAAATTGCAGATCCATCTATACAGTGCAATTTTGAAGGTGTTGAGTTTCCATATGTTCCTGTAGCAATGACAGAACAACAACAAGAAAATGATGAGGAAATTTTTAAGAAATTAAAGATCCCTTGGATGCCAGAAGGAGTGTCTTCATTTTCAGAAGGGAAATTTTTAGATTCTGAGAATGAAAACCTTCGAAAAAGTATCAAGCAGTATAAGTATCAAATAGACTTTCTGCATGAAACAAATGAGGGATTAGTGGTTGACAACAAAATATTAAGAGAATACCTAGAGGAGATTAACAACCATTACCAAGAATTAATTGTAGTTTCTAAGGAAGCACTGAAGAGGAAAAGGCAGATACAAAGCTTATGTGCAGAGCTGAAGCAAACTATCCAAGAATTAACTCAGCAAAATCAAGAATTATCAAAAAGAGTAGAAGACCTAGAAGCTGAGCAACAGAGAACAAAAAGAAATACTCAAGCCTTGGAGGGAATAGCCCTTTTGGCAGAAGCTGCCAAATATTTGTAAAAGGCTATTGGTGACAGGTGTTATTAGTTAACTTTTGTAAAGAGATTAGTTTGTTTTGAAATTTTTTTACTTTTCTAGTGATTCGATAGTCTGACCTAGAAGGTAGTTATTCAGTTAGATAACTATTTTTTGAATGTAACCAAGATAAAAGAAAGACATTATAATGAAAAAGGGTTCGAATTTTTGTAGAAGGGGAGGATTTCAAGCTACTGGATACAGATCTAAGTTCAGAAACTCTTATGTATTTTGGATTACTGATTATGATATATATGCAAACTATAAGCCCATTTTATCCTATCTGCTGGTTTCATTTCTGATTGGTGTGATCACTCAATTTACAAATTCATTTCTTGTTTAAGGTTATTTCTCATGGAATGCTTGTGAACTATGGATGAAACTCAGTATTGTGCTTATGTTGTTCTAGTTTATGTTTCATATATTATACATCTCAATATTTCATTGTTGCATGATTTAGTGTTTGTCTTAGACTTATGAGTTTTTACCCTCTTATTAACAAATTGCAAAACCAAAACCCTAAAAATCTGTTTATTTATTTTTATTTCATGAGATGGTGTTGGCTTGCTCTTTAGTAGTCTGAGAACAATTTCTTGCACTAGCAGAGACCAAGGAATAATTTGAAGCATAGGCACATGATTGTAGTCCTCACAACAAAAAAGGGTTATCATACCTAGATGATGTCCATACCAAGAAGGTGGATGATAAAAATCACTTTCTCTTAGCATGTACTCATCAAAATTATATAGATGTAGGAAATATTCTCTCCAATGATTTCAAGAATAGAAATAAAATCTGAAAGAAAACCAATGAATTCCTTACTATCTTTCGTAAGGTATTCTAATAGACCAACATTGGTCTCAGTGGATGGTGACAATCATCATCATCATAATGTGACACAAGCATTTATGAATCATAAATATTAATGATTGTTTCCACTCTAATAGATCAAACAACCTGCAATGTATTTGTATAAATTCATCCTTCAACAATCCTATCAATGGATTTCTTCATATTCTTCGAGGACAAAGCATCTGCAGAAGTGGTTTCCATCACACACATCTTTGAAGACTAAGGAATTTTATAAGGGTTGTCATGTTATGCCCCTTGCCAAAACATAGATGTTGATAAGCATCGTATTAAATATAAGTGGGTCAAGTTAGTGTTTAATCAACTTAGTTAAGAGTGGGCTATTTTGAACTAATAGCCATGTCCTATCTAAAAGTCCTTCCTTTAAAATTCTTGGTTATCCTATAAATATTTCCCCTCTTTTTTTCGGAGATCATCATTGGAAGCTATATACACCCGACCCCCCCCTAAACTCCCAAATATTCCGAATGAACCTCGAGTCATTTTTTAGGATGGAAATGTGCACCTAATTTCATTCCTGGTAAACTGAGTACTTCCCATTTTGATTTAAATTTGTATGTACTCAGTATTACCATAAATATTTATTACTTTTCATATGATTTTCTTTGTAAGTTTGTTCTCTTTTATTTCATGAGGTATTTTAAATGAATGGTTCTAGGTTCATAATAAAATTGGAATCATTTAATGATGTTGAACATCAAAATAAATCAGGCCTAAACAACCCTAATTGGTCCTCTTAATGAATACCGTCCTACATTTCTTGAACTTACTTTAGGTCTTTTTGTTTTCCTCATTTTTACTATTTCATGATTCATCATTTTTTTTGTACGTCTCATTTTTATGTACAACAAATGTAAGTAGCTAATACTTTGTGTATCAATCTATTATCAACCCAAATGGCACTTCTCCGTCCGAGTGCCGACATTCCTTATGTTGGTACACAAAAGGACATATTAGGATTGAATTTTGCCAAAAAACTATAGATGGGCATGACTTGGGATGCATTTACCCTTAAACCAGCTTGCCATATAAAATTTTCTAAGTGTTGAGTTGCATACGCGACTATCTCCATTGCAACTCACATACATTAGCGATTATCTACATTGCAACCCACGTACATTAGCGTACGCGGGTTTCCTTTGAGCAACTCACGTGTCATACGCGGGTTTCCTATATTAATAGTCACATACACCTCATTTCGAACTTAAGAAATATAAAACGTGATTAATGGAGATTAGTTGGGCCCTAATAATTAACTATCCCAGTTGTTTCAACCACCCCAACCTTCGAAATCACTCTATTTCCCAAAGTATAAATAGAGGCCTTGGGGAGGGCATTAATCAATCAAGATTGGAGAGCAAAGTTATGTTGGTGGTATATCTTCAGAATTCTTGGAGCAACAAAACTTGGAGTTTTTTGGTTGCAGAGGATTCCTTGTCTCAGAAGCTGGGTTGTATTCTTATCTCATTCACTGATCGTTAATAAAGAGAATTATTCTTCCAACATTGTGTTGAGTTTCTTTCATGTATCATGGTCAATGAATATATTTGATTATGTATTTGATATATTGTTTATATGACCTCTTATATATACATGCATGAGATATTACTTGGAGAATTTGCTCTTTGCAGGTGAAAGAGGTGCATCCCTAGAAGGTTTGGAGAGAAGAGAGCAGGAGAAGATCAAGCTTGGATCAACCATCGGTAATCGGGTAAGTCAAGACTTTCTTCCCATTCCCTTTCTATTCTCTGGTAAAGCTGATTGTTTGCAAGGTTAGTAGTAAGTTGGTAACCTGATACCCTAGGTTACAAGGGTGCTTAATCCTGAACAACAGAACTGGCGACTCCGCTAGGGAGTCTAGCCTACGGTGGGTTAGTCCTATAGATACTTGCCCAGTCTTTGCTCTGATTCAGTGTATGGTTTTATATCTTAGCTTTGATTTGCAATAGTGTTTTAGAGACCCTAATTATTTTTTCTTTTTTGCAAAAAATTATGTCCTATACGTGGGTTGTTGTGGTACACAGTCGCATACAACAACTTGTATATGCGGGTTGCTATACTGAACAGTCACATATAGTACGCGGATTGTTCTATTAGACAATCATGGACATGTCTTAGTAGCATATTTTTAGGTAGGGTTTCTTGTCCCTTTCTTATTTGGATTTTGCTCTGCTTTGGGGTTTTCTAGTGCTAGCATTTTACTGTAGGTCTGAAATCCCTGTGCACCATACTTTGTGCTTTTCAGCAAGCCCTTGAGTTTTTTGTTGTTTGAGTTTTTTTTCTTTTAGTAATTTGAGGTGGATTATTCTGTTTGGGTGATAGGTTCAATGCTGTGTATTTAAATCAGTGATCAGGATTTTAGATACCTTGTACCCTGTACTATTTCCAAGTAGTTTTAGTTTGTCACTTGCCTTTTAATGATTTCAGTGGATTTCATTCATTGTTTCTTCCTGAGCTAGGTGTTTTCCAAGTCTATTCCTTAGGTGGTTGATTTTGGTTCTTATAAGTCTGCTATAATTCATTTTGCTTGCTTTATGGTCCGATTATTCAAGCATACTCAAGAATTTTTGCATTTAGGTGCATAGTAATTTTTGAAGAGTTTGAAAAGTGAAAAAAAAAGCATTGGAAACATTTGCATTTGAATTGCATATCGTAGTTTTATTTTCAATTTTTGAATAAAATCTCAAAAATTACAAAAAATAAGTCTTAGCTTTCTCTTACTTAGTTGTAATTTCATTAGTTCATATCTACAAAAAGAAAAAGAAGCTTGTTTTAAGTAGTTATAATTCGCTTTGGAATTCATTTTATACACCTTTTTACTTTTCTTATCGAGTCTGTAATATCATAGTCATTCACGCCACTTACCCTCTGACTAAGAACAACCCTTAAAGTGAACGCTATAATTTAAAATTTATTATTAAGTTTTGTTTTATAGAGTCATACGCCTACTAGCTTAGGCTAGACGTGTGGGATAGGAAGTGCAAACTCCCCACAAGTACTTAAATTTAGACGTAGTTGTCCAATTGATAGGTAAATCCTTCTCTGTGTTGATAGTATCTGGGAAGCTCCTCTCAAATGGGAGTTAAGCACAAGGCCGTGTGGAGGCTTGGACTGAGGAGATAACCCTCCAATTCCTTGTCAAAATGTAGACCAAGGTTTTTATGCATCTAGGTATTTTGTCCTAGACAGAGTTTCGAGCTTTGATACCCTGCCACTGCGTACAAATCAGGCTTGCAACTGTACCCCCAGACTATTGATATAGTTAAGGTAGCCTCTAGTCTCTTGGACATCTAGGGTTTATACACAGGTAAACCGGAAGGCTATTTCTGGTTCACCTTGGACGGGCTTGGAAGGTAACCCTTGTTGAAAGTGTAGGAGGGAGATATGTGATTCCTCTGCTTGTGCCTAGGAACCTCTTCAAGGACGCTAAGAAAATGTCTCTCATCTTTCTTCAAGAAATCATATCTTATACCGCTTGTGATTGTTGAGACTTTAGGAAAATTTATAGTGATTGCTCTATGGTTTGTCTATGTTTTTAGCTGACCTTAGGGTGTAAAGAGTCAAATTTACAATCATGGAGGACCAATCTGTCAGAAGGTCATGAAGGTTACGAAACCTTCCTCCACTTATCACATTGGAACCTCCACCTCCCCCTCAAAGGAGAATATTGGACACATACGGTTCTTTCGAACCGATAGGAGTTAGTGAAGTTCCAGTTCAACTTAGGGAAAACCATTTTAATTTAAACACAGTTGAAATAGAAGACTTGTAGGCTGACGAGTTTGCAAGGAACTTTAATTCACTTTTAATTGACTTAAATGATCATGTGATCATTCAGGTTCGTCCTTTCAATCCACCCGTGATTGGTGTCCCTTTGGGAAGACTAATGTCTACTGCAGGAGAAAGTTCTTCTACTTCTATCTCAGCCACTCTGGCTGAAGGGGTTCCACCTCCCCTGATAAGTTCCCCTAGAACAAGTATACCTACTACACCATTAACTCCAACTAGTTGGGTGGTTCAACCACCGGCTACCACAAGTTTAGCAGGTACTTCTGGCGGTATGGTCACTGTGATTCCTAGTGTACCTTCAGTTCCTACTTCCTTTGCACACACTGCTCAGAGTGGTCCTACAGGATCCTCAACTTTTGTCCAGGGTTTTCCTTGGAATGGGGGGCACATCCCCCCATCCACTCCATATGTAGGACCAACACTTTCATATGTAGGGGTGCAGTTCGAAAACCCTAATCCTTATGGTGAAGGTTTTCAAAATCCAGTTTTAGCTCCTTTCACGAGCTCTCCTTTTTCACTTTTCAGCGAAGGGATACCTGCTCTTGTGTTCCAAACCCTAGCTTCAACTGGGGCAACTAGAACCTCATACACTGCACCACACATAAACAATCTGTTGGCTTATTGATGGAATCCTTTCCAAAGAAGCCCAACCACTTCGCAACCGGCAGCAGGGGGAAACCCCACCTTCACATATGGAAATATGGGGGCAAGTCCCTCTAATCCCCAAGCTGGTACTTTTAGTGCTCCAGTTATACCCAAGCTCCCTTTCCTAGCAACGTTAAATTTTCCAGATTTGTTGAAACTAATGAATGACCCGGTGAGACATAACTCCTCCTGGCCACCTGTTCCTACCAAGCTGCCTTCGAATATCCCAAAATTCGAAGGCAGAGTTGGTGATGATCCAGGAGCTCATGTCACCACTTTCCATTTGTGGTTTTCTTCCAACTCAATGAATAATGATTCAGTTCGGTTGAGGATGTTCCAAAGAAATCTAACCAGTATTGCAACAACATGGTATATTGAATTGCTTTCTACTGCATTTAACATTTTTTGGGACTTGGCTAATGTATTCCTTAGTCACTTCCAACTTCTTGTCCAATATGATTTTAGGACAGACTTGTTGTCTACCTTTCAGTAGGACAAGGCCACTCATATTTTGGATCACATCCAAGAGTGGAGAAGATGGAAGAGCCTTATCAAAGTCACTATTCCTCTCGAGTTCTTATTAGAATGGTTCCTTAAATACATATTTCCATATATATCTAAGGATGTATCTACTTCGGGAGTGACCAATGAAGAAGAGGCTATCCTCAGGGCCTAGCAGTCAGATTTGATATATTCTCAGTCTTGGATTTTATATGAAATTATCTCTGAAGCACTGAGGCCAATGCACAATGTAGAGAAAACTAAGCCTGGACCCCATGTCGATGGTGTGGTTGGTTCTGTAAAATCTCCCACTGTAGAGTCTTTGGCTAAACAACTCCATGAGCTATCTGTCAAACATTCTACAGCAGAGGCAACAAAGGTTTCCCCCTCACCCCAGAATGCAAATTTTTTTGCACAATCCTCTCAAAAGGGAAATCAGCAGCCCGGTGGGAAAAAGAAGAAAGGAAAAAAGGGTGAGGGAAACCAAAACAAGCAAAAACCCACAAACAATGATGATGGGGGAAAAAAAGAAAAGAAGAAGGTGAAATTCACATGTAATTTGTGCCATGAAGATCACTTGACCCATCTATGTCCCCTTATGGAACAAGCTCAGAAGATGTTAAAAGGACAACAACCGGCTGTCCTAAAGGATCCTTTTCCCCAAGGACATAATTATGCTTCAGCGCCGAATGCACCAGGGGACACCCCAAATGCTCATGACCTGAATTATATATTCATTGTTCGATCCAAGACTTTACTCCAGACTAGGAACAAGAACTATAAAATAGAGGCCTCGAGGAAGGGTAAGTCAATAGGTGAAACTTCCAACCCTCTCATGATTGAGAAGCCTACCGAACCTATGCCCAAGATACTGAAATGTGTCTTCAAGAAAACCTTGCACAATCCCAATGCTAGGGCTGTGGAAAAATACTCCGTAGTTAAATATTTATCCCAGACTCCTTGTGCAATGTCGGCTTTAGAGCTGTTACAAAGTTGTCCTACGTAGCGAGATACACTCTTAGCAGCCTTAGGCAGTATGGACTCATTGAGCCTCTTGGTGAAGTTTAATTTGTCTAATGTCAAAATTCACCTGCCATATCATGTAGCCTTATTGATAGATTTCATCCATGGCAAAAAAACCATTGGAAGGGCAGTTGTCGACGAGGGTGCTTCTACATGTGTCATGTCCCTATCTTGCTGGAAAGCTCTTGGATCTCTAGAGTTGGTTCCATCGAACACCCTACTTACTACTTTCGACGGAAGGTCATTTCGTCCACATGGTATCCTACCAGCTTTCAAAATTAAGTTGGTAAGGAAAGCAGTGTCTGTTGAGGTAGAGGTGATTAATGCATATTTGGACTTACGCCATATCAGCTATTGCTTCAGTTGTATTTCAGGTAGTAGTGTTTCCACAGGAAGGGAAGTTGATTACTGTAGACCAACTCAGTTTTACTTGAAAATGCCGCATGGAAACTAACAAGTCCATCGTACCATTGGTTGATCAGGTTAAACCTGCTTTAGAGAGCTTAGGGACTGGAATGTATGTGTCATTGATGGGCGCATTTGATATTCCAGCTTCGATTAATTATCTAGGTTCTATTAGTGTAGGGAAGTCCATAGCAATGGTTGTTGATAGAATAGATCCTTGGGTTCTTCCTTCCCACCATGAACTTGAAGTGCCCTTATCGACAGCGAAAGTAGCTTATCAAGCTATCGTTCATACCACTATTGGTTCCATTCTGGTCCCTCTCACAGTCTCAGAGGAGCCAGAAGAAGCCTATCTGCTTGCTTGGGTAGAGAACTCTTTGCATTCTAGAGATTACTTAGATATGGTTTTACCTTCTGATGAAGCCATTTTGAAAGCCATGTGTGGACGAGATAAGATCTACGAAGATCTTCACCATCGATCTTATTTTCTTCCAGAGTTAAGCGGGATCGAGAACCAAGAGTTCCATATGAGACTAGCAGGTGATGTTGATACATCTATTAATCCCTTACCAAGGGAAGGAATATTTGCTGAGGGGTATATGGAAAAAATTTCCGCTATGATTACTATCAACATCTATGGAAAACCAAATGTTGTGGAAAATGTACACATCGGCGTGAATTGCTCTCCGAAGGAGATTACGATCTATACAACCTTGTTTAAGGAATTCCACGACGTATTTGCCTGGTCATATGAGGAGATGCCAGACATAGATCCATAAATAGTTGAGCATGAAATCCAAAATTACCCTGATGCTAGACCCGTTCGACAAAAGTTGAGACCTGTCAACCCACGTAAAGAGGTAGTGATTAAGGCTGAAGTTGAGAAACTACTGAAAGCCAGTTTCATTTACCCCATAACTTTGAAAGAATGGGTATCCAACCCTGTTCCTGTTGACAAAAAGCAAGGGACTGTACACGTTTGTACTGAATTTCGAGATCTAAACAAAGCCTGTCCCAAGGACAACTACCCGACACCATTTATAGATCAAATTATTGATGCTTGTGCAAGAAGTGAAGTCTTTTCGTTTATGGAAGGTTTCTCTGAGTATAATCAAATCCAAATTAAACTAGAAGACCAACATAAAACAAGTTTTATTTGTCCTTGGGGTACCTTCGCATACAAGAAAATTCCCTTTGGATTGAAAAATGCAGGGGCAACCTTTCAATGGGAAATGGATTTTTCCTTTCATGACATTAAAGCCATTGTCAAACCCTACCTTGATGATCTTCCAGCACATTCTGGTAAGAGGATCGATCACCCAGATCACTTGTGTTTGATTTTTGAACGATGCAGATACTACAAAATTCGCTTGAATCCCCACAAGTGCGTTTTCTGTGTTGACTCTGGGAGATTGCTCGGGTTCATTATTTCCAACAAAGGCATTTAGGTGGATCCTTTGAAAGTTGGGGCCATTGTAAATATACCTCCTCCTCGTTCTATCAAGTAGCTTCAAATCTTGTAGGGGAAGTCCAAATTCCTTTGACGTTTTTTGTAAATTATGCCCAGATTAATAAAGGTTTCATGTGCTTGTTGAAATGGGACACCCCATTTGTATGGGATGAAATCACACAACTTGCATTTGGGGCATTAAAGAAATCTTTGTTTCGGCACCGTTATTGAGCCCACCACATTACTCTCAAGATTTTATATTATATCTGGCCGCATCTTAGTCAACCATAGGGGTAGTACTAGTCCAAGAGGACGATAAGCTCCAACATCATGTCATCTACTATCTGAGTCGTGCTTTAGCCGGCCCAGAACTTAGGTATTCCCACATCGATAAGTTGGCCTTGGTAGGTGTGTATGCTGTTCAAAGGTTGCGTCACTACATCTTACTGAGTACAACGACGGTAGTGGAGGATGTTAATCCTTTCCAATATATTTTGTCCCGACAAATAGTTGGAGGAAAATTTAATAAATGGATAGTCATTCTTTAGGAGTTTGACTTAGATTTCCAATCCGCCAAATCCAAGAAATCCTTAGTTTTTGCTAAGCTCAATACAAAATTTTCAGTAGAGGAAGATGTAGCCATTGAAGAAGACCTATTCCCAAATGAGCATATCTGTTTGATTTCCACCTTTGACCCCTAGTATGTAGATATATTTGTTTATCTCCAGACTTTGAAATACCGTGTAGCCTTCTCGCGAGAAGAACGGTGTAAAATATGCATACATGCCAAGAACTACCTCATTATTGGAGATACTTTATATCGTAGGGGGTAGATTCCATTTTGCATCGATGTATTACCCACGAAGAAGTAGAGACTGTCCTAAATTATGCCCATAGTGGAGCATGTGGGGGTTATTTATCTGGGTTAGCAATGGCCCAGAAGATCTTACGTTCCTATTATATCTGGCCCATGATCTTTAAATATTGTGTGGAAGCCATGAAGCGCTGTCATCCTTGTCAGCTTTACACTAGAAAGATGCGGTCACATCCTGCTCCATTATTTCCCATCATCTCAGTGGGTCCCTTCACGAAGTGGGGTATAGATTATGTGATGTGCAACCCAGTATCGGCTAGGGGGCACAAACATATCATTGTCCCTATAGATTATTTCACGAAGTGGGCAGAGGAAATGACCACCTATAAAGCTGACAGGGAAACTGCAACTTTTTTTGTTTTCAACCAAATTATCTCACGATTCGGTATCCCTAAAGAGATTCTTACTGACCATGGCAGTCACTTCCAAAATAGTATGATGACTGAATTAACCACTATGCTAGGGTTTAGACAAGAGCATTCATGTTCTTTCTATCCTCAAACGTACTATCAATGCAACCCGTTCCAATTGGCACATCATGTTTTATCCTGAACTTTGGGCATATCAAACCAATGTGAAAACTGCTACAAGGTTTTATCCTTTCCCAATCGTTCACAGAGTGGAATCAGCGACCCCAGTCGAATGCAAAATCCCGTCCTTAAATATTTCTATTCATGTGTTACCTGATACAACTGAGCTAGAAGAACGTTTATTACATTTAGAACATCTAGATGTGCAGCGTAGAGATGCGCTGATAGAAAACGAGGCTCATAAAAATAGGATAAAAAACCAATACGATAAATCGGTCAAGCCTCGGATTTTTTCTGAAGGGGAGCTTGTCTTGCTCTGGGATCAAGACAAAGAACCCCATGGGGGCAGGAAAATTCAGGTCTATGTGGTTAGGGCCTTATGTCGTGTCAAAGGTGTTGAAGAAAGGTGCATATGAATTGACATATTTCAAAGGGAATAAGCTGCCTGAGCCTAGAAATGGGCTCTACTTGAAAAAGTACTATGATTAGGCTTAGCGCTTTTTCCTGTATTTTATGTGAAATAGTTCACCAGTTTGTGTTTTTATACCATCTGTTGGTTGTTACAGATGTTTTCCAAGTGGTTAGTTGGTTTCACAGATGGCGCCAGTCGCCACACTTGTAACCTAGCTTCAACTGCATGGGTCATTTACTCGCCCTCAAGACAACTAGTTTCCTCTGGAGGCGCTTTCCTAGGTCCTGCTACAAATAATGTGGCCGAATACAGGGATGTCATTGATCTTTTATGGGATGCTTTGTCATGTGGTATCACTCAGCTAGAAGTCCAACTTGACTCTCAACTGGTGGTTTCCCAGCTCAATTGATCTTATCAGGTGCGGAACTCTATTTTACTACGTCAGTTTATGCAAGTTAGGTTATTGGAAAGAAATTTTGAGTTTATTACATTCAATCATATTCCAAGAGATCAAAATTCTTTAACTAATACGTATGCTAATTATATCTTGGATTGGCACTTAACACATTTTTCATAAAAATATACAACAGACACATTACAAAACACATGTAAATAAAACCAGTAATATATATATGTGTGTGTGTGTGTGTGTGAATATCTGTCCATATAGATAGGTCGAGTTTTTGATCCTCAGATCCAGTCATAACTGTATAATATACAAAAATATACAAAAAATGGATCAAAGTCCATAAAATGCTCCTAAGTCTAAGCTTGACCACCCTGGTCCCCCTAATCATCTTGATCACCCTGCTCTTAGGCTTCTTTAGCCTCCTCGACTGTAACATCCTCAACGACATCAATATATACAAGTACTGCTCTAGCTACTCACCTCATAAGGCGTATCCAAACAGGTGGTATACCAACTACTAGCTCCTGTATAGTGGCAGGGATATGCTCAATGCATAATGTAGGTACTCTTTGGGTAAGCCTGGCCATCTTTCCCTCAAGAACCCTAATCAAACCCTAGTATTCTCCCACCACAGGATGCACATACATGCGTGGATTCCCAGCAGGGTAGACTGGTCCAATATCTTCATTTTAACATTTTAAAGGATTAAAAACTCTTATACATATGTATATATCTTTATGATTAAAATTCATAAAAATTTAAAAAATTGAAAACAAAAATACCTGACGCTCCCCATGCTCTTCTAGGAGGGAGGACAAGGTCAGTGTCACCTCAGAAAACTAGTCCAGCATATGGAAACTGCTCCAGTTTTGGTACCTATTGCTCTAACCAAAAGTAGAATTCGTTGTCGTATACGCTCTGATTCGATCCACCGCCTCCCTAGCGGAGGAAGATTTCCCCCCACCTACTCAGTCTAGGCTGACAGGGAGAACTAACTGGTATTGGTACTGCAAGACTCAAACCAGGCACCCTCTCAAATAAAAAGGCCACCAATATGCTAGAATAACCAAAATTTTTCCTCCAGCCTCTTTTACAGTCAGAGAGTTGTTTCCTCCTTATCGGGATTACTACCGAACACCAGTCATATAGAGCTCTATGTAGACAGTCCACTGCAAGTCTCATTTGCTTCCAAGTTGCGAGGTGAAGTGATGATGACCCCACAACCCTCACTATAGTACTTTCCAACACCTATAATGGCAAGTTGCGAATATGAACAATAGGGATGCAGCTACCCCTCTTTTGAGTACCAGGCGCATAGTATATATCTATGTAGTTCTATACACTTAGAAGGTCACCGCCTTTGCCGGTACCTTCCAAGTTAAACAGAACTCCCTGTCATGACAAACCGGAGATAAAGTAGACATCTTCTGAGGTAACCTATAGAAACTCACCTTGTAGGTCAAACATACCAAGATCATGATCCCAATATTTTATAAAAAACTCTAGTAGGTGGACATTTGATCGCATAGGTGAGGTATAGAAGAATTTTAATAACCCACTTTGCTGCAAAGCATTTACCGTGGGGGCATCTTGTAGAGCTTCTTGGTCCATGTCTTCATGTTCCCTCTCCCTCCACTCAAGCACCATATTTCAATCTGATAACAAGCCATTTATTAACCATTAAATTCATATAAAAAATTTATTTTTTGGCACTACATAGCTTTTTCCTACCTTGCGCAGTGTGCACGACTGTCCTTTGGACAAGTCATGTATTGTACGCAACTTGCCTTCGGGCAACCCACATATAGAACATGTGTACGTGACTATTGATATACCATACCCGCGTACACAACGTGCTTGCTTTGAGGATGTTGGAAAACATCATAATTTCACCAAAAAATGAAATTTGCTTGGATCAAATGAAAGAGCATGGAGTGTAGTTTTACTTGGCACTTGCGGTTTCAAGAATTTTCCACCGAGTTGTCCACAATAAGAAATCAAAGGTAGAGGTAAAACTTGTCTATTTTGGGTAAAAATTCAAATGGTGAGTTTTGATTTCTATTTTGAACTATTTATAGAAATATTATTTTAAAAGTGGGTTTTTTCCTATAGTTCATATTTTTTATATAAAAATCAAACTAATACCATATCTTTTTCTTCAATGTGACAGGTCTAAGGTCGTTTAAAGTTGTTTTTTCGCTCATATAGGATGGTTTTTATTCATTCACATGCATTTTGCATTCATACTTAATCCATCTTAATCCTATAATTACCACTTTGACCACGGACTATGGTATTTTAACCATTAGTACCTTGTTTATGCCATTCTTATTTCATGGATAGGACTTTCCTCACATGAGTATCCTCGTTTAAGAACCCACTTATTGTCTTTCAATACTCATGCTGTAGTTGTCATAGGTTCAGGGGAGTCTTCTTAGCTATTTTTCATGCCAAATTGAGCCTCATTTTGGTCTCTTTTTACAAGCTATCCTTTTATAAGACTCCCCACCCTTATGGAGTTTCTTTAGGCCCAGGTCTAACTCCTCAAAATAGACTTGACTGCCAAGTAAACTCATCCATTCAAACTCAATAAGAATATGTGAATGGGAATTCACATTGGTGGTAGGTTATCTCTTTCTCAGACCATGTGGAATAATACGAGAAAGGATCACTCTCTTTTCTGCGGAATTGAGAAGAGTATTCTTAGGTATAGGTTTATCACTTTTCCGAACCTGGGGGACTAAATTTATAGAAAAGAAACACCCGGTATGAGCTCAGTTTTCTCTTTTTTCGTGCTCTGGAGCTAAACATGAAAAACATTCCGAGTGTACTTTATGTCTTTGTCGTGCTCGTTAAACACTAAGAAAAAAACATCAAGTTTATTGTTGTAAGCCCCATTTCTCATACTCAAATGGATCTTTCCAAGTGATATTTCTTTCCTTCACACTCGTAAAACTCAATCTATATGCTTCTTTCAAAGGAGTGTTGGGTAGGTGGTAATTTAACCTTTTTCGGACCTCCCTGACTAAGTACAAAAAAGGTTCACCTTTTCTTCTATGGAAGTTAAGAGAGTTCTTGTGTGGTATGTTTTATATTTTTTTGGCCTTAGGAGACTAAATTGGATGAAAAAGGACCCCCCCTGGAGTCTTCTTCGGAGTTTTCAAACTCTTTAAACATGAAAACGCCAAGTGAGCATGTACTAGTTTGGGCTCATAAAATCGACGAATCAGTGACACTATCAATCATTATTCCCTCTTCTTTTCAAGATTGTCAAAAAATGAAGAGAGACTTGAATTTAATTTCCTGGACTCGTTAAAATTTAACAGGAAAGATAAGGAATAATTTTTCTTTTGGTTCTTCGCCGATGGCAGCATGTCTTCCTTGAACATAGCACTCTCTGTTTTTTTCGATACTCATGTCTCAATGTTCACTTTCAGTTCAGCTATCACTTCAAGTTTCTTACTCCTCCTCTTGTCAGTTATACCTGGGGAATTTGATCATGTCTCCTACATGACAGATAAGTCTAGTTGTAATATCTACAAAGTTAAAAGTTGCCTTGGGTCATCTATGTGTCTTGCTCATTGTTCAAGAATTTAGCCCTGCATCTGATCTATATCCTGATTCCATAATTGTCCTATCTATTATTACTTGTGTATCCATTCCTTTATCCAGTTCCTAGTCACTCTTGTGATCCATTGGAGGATCTATTTCCTTCCTCATCACAGTATGGTTTCTCATCGACCCTTCCTGGCGACGAAGACCTAGATTTTTTTACGATAGTACCTTAGGATTCACTTTCATTATTGGTGAATTTATTTGCTTTAGTTGTCAATTATCACCTATTGGTTCACAAACCATTGAATCCTATCCATGTTCGACTTCAATAACATCTATTCAAATGGCCTGGATTGTATTGGTTCTCTTGGATTTTTGACGAAGAACTTAGGTTCATGTCTATGGCCTAAGTTGCGCAAGTTGATGTTGTGATCACTTACATAGTTTCCAAATCTTTGAAGATTCGTCATTATTGTATATTGTGGCTTCTATCCACCTTTGTAATATACGTGGTCTTGGACCCGTATCATATGATGTACTCAAATATTGTAAAGGAGCTAGTGTTCTCGTATATTGAACATGACATCCTCGGATATGAATTTGTATATGACATTACTATGTATTTGTTTCAGGTACTTCCTTTGCTCCATTGTACTTCTGAGTTCTCCAAGATAATGATTATAATGTATTTCAGCCATCATTTCCCTCTGACCTCACACATTAGGGGGCATCTATTATCAACCCAAATGGCACTTCTCCATCTGAGTGCGGACATTCCTTATGTTGGTACACAAAAGGACATATTAGGATTGAATTTTTCCAAAAAACTATACATGAGCATGACTTCGGATGCATTTACCCTTAAACCAGCTTGCTATATAATTTTTTCTAAGTGTTGAGTTGTGTACACGACTATCTCCATTGCAACTCACATACTGTACGTGACTATCTGCATTGTAACCTACATACATCAGTGTATGTGGGTTTCCTTTGAGTAACTCGCGTGTCATAAGCGGGTTTCCTATATTAATAGTCACATACACCTCAGTTCAACCTTAATAAATATAAAACATGATTAATGGAGATTAGTTGGGCCCTAATCATTAACTATCCCAACTGTTTCAACCACTCTAACCTTTGAAATCTGTCTATTTCCCAAAGTATAAATAGAGTCCTTGGGGAGGGAATTAATCAATCAAGATTGGAGAGCAAAGTTATGCTGGTGGTATATCTTCATAAGTCCTAGAGCAGTAGAACTCAAAGTCCTTTGGTTGCAGAGGAGTCCATGTTTTAGAAGTTGGGTTGTATTCTTATCTCATTCATTGATTGTTAATAAAGAGAATTCTTCTTCCAACATTGTGTTGAGTTTCTTTCATGTATTGTGGTCAATGAATATATTTGATTATGTATTTGATATATTGTTTATATAACCTCTTATATATACATGCATGAGATATTACTTGGAGAATTTTCTCTTTACAGGTGAAAGAGGTGCATCCTTGGAAGATTTGGAGAGAAGAGGAGTGGGAGAAGATCAAGCTTGGATCAACCGTTAGTAATTGGGTAAGTCAAGACTTTATTCCCATTCCCTTTCTATTCTCTGGTAAAACTGATTGTATGCAAGGTTAGTAGTAAGTTGGTAACCCCAGACCCTAGGTTACAAGGGTGCTTAATCCCAAACAACAGAACTTATCTAAAACCTAATAAACCTTGTGATTTTCAAACTAGTGACTAAACCAAATAAGGATGCATGCTAGGACTAAAAACTATCAAACATGCACTGGAATCAAACAACATGAAAAACTAGAGTCATTTTACTATTTATATTGTACACATTGGAGTTACATTGACCATGTAGAAATTGTGTTTTTTACAAATTTGCAACCTTTTAGATCAAATATAGAAACTTAAGTGACATGCAAATACTCACTGTCTTTGATAGTTCGCTTCCCATCTCCATTGTTCGCAAGCACAATGGAATTATTTTTGTAGAAAGTAAAAATTTGATGACATCTGTATCATCCACCTAAATCACATAATGGGATCAGAAAACAAATGATAAACCAATAATAATAGAAAATATAGGTAGGAAAAGTCAGATACATATTAACAAGGCCCATGCAAGTTCGTAAAAGTTCACAATAAGATATCATACATGGATTTATTCATTTGAATAAAAGTGGCATTATTTCCATAAAAAGGTAATTTATTACATTCATATTATCCACATAAATCATAGGAAAATCATGAAACAAATCTTATAACCTACAACCATAGGAAAATCTATAAAGTAACAACCTGAAATACATATTAGCAAGGGTTATCCAATGGCCTAGAAACATAATTATATATAATGCATAAATTTATCAAGGAAGTTAAATGACAGAAATATTGAAACCATAATAACTCAACCATGCTAATAGGAATAAAATTATGTACCCAGCTAAAAATTACATAAAAAGTTTAGCATCCATTTCAACTTTACACTCTGGGTAAACTTTGTATTGATAATGAAGTAATAACTAAGGTTGGTTAGAAAAAATGTCAAGAAAGCACACTCTAGATAATATTTTGGGTTTTCAATAAGTAGTAACTACAGTTGGGAACATGACATGGCAATAAAACAATTAATTACAAGTCAAAATACATGGCAACTTACAATATATTGTCTACCTAGAGAAAGTATTGCACAAGCCTTGACATCTTGGATACATATCTCAAGTTTGCAATTACACTAATTGCATATGATTTTGAAAGAATAAGCATTGCTCAGGGTATTCTTAGCAAAAATGGTACTTTACCAACCAATCAAACATAGATTTTGAATGGATCTAAAACAAGTAGACAAATACACACATTTTAGACTATAAAATTAACATTTTAATTTCAAGATATACTCATACCTTCATAAGTGTGCCAATCACTCCAAGGAAAGTAAGTATTAGGTATTCAAATGGTCGTGCCTTGCTGAAAGTGTTTAAAAATATATATAGATGTATATGAGCTACATAAAATAGCAGAATTAGAGAAATACAAGGATCACCTGATCAAATGTCTAATACATATATTTTATACCTACATTAAGATGCAATAAATTTGTCTTAATGGATACACGTCTCCTCTACTGCAGGGCATCTAATTACTATTCAAGAAATAATGTTCTAATCACTAACATTGGAAGTAATCTAAAGTTGGTGACAAGTGGTTTCTACATTGAGGATGTTTTGAATTTGTTGTCTATTATGGGACAAAATAATTAACTAATTCTCTCTCTTTCTTGGGGATAATAGTAGTATCCTTATAAAGGGTAAACCTAACATCCCCACTTTATTTGTTTTTCCATTAAGTAATGTTAAAACACCAATTTGAACCGGTTGGCCATTCTTAACATTTAATTGGTCATGCATACATATCTATATTCTAGAGGATCAAAGATCATATGGACATAACAATCTAATTCCCAACTTTGTAAACTATTAGGAAACGTATGAGAAAACAATGTACTAGCTGGTTTAAGAAAGGAGGTTAAGATTCAAAATATTACATTAAAATGTTGAAATCCACACTAAAATAACCAAAGACAATAGTTTAAACATAGCTTTATGAAGGTGAAATGTACCATCTAGAAACAACATTAACTAGAAACAATTTCCAGTCTATGTATCTTGTTCTTTGAATTAAAATATTTTTAGTCCATATTCTACTTAATAACCTCATTTTTATTGTAAAAGAGAACATATATGCATTTAGTTGTAAAAGACAGTATCTAAAAATCCAAATAAATTCTTCAAAAGGCTGTCAAAGTAGGATGCTTATTCAAGTGCACTAACATGATGAAACTATAGTTTTCAAGCTGTGCTCAATTTCTTTCATTCACTTAGAAATTTTTGTAATATAATCGAAAGTTCACCCGTGTAGATGAAATTATTTGCTTCATCATAATCAAGGTTTTATTATTGTCCATGTAAATCCAAAGGTCTCACCAAAATTGAATAGCTTATCCCTAACATGATGAAAATTGAAGCAACAGGTAGATTTCAGGTCAAACCTAGAGAATCCTAGCATATTCATACTTTTAGAGTCTAAATACAAGTTATGAAAAAGTCTACCAAAGAAACAATTTCAGAACTAAGAGAAGAGTTCAACCATATCTATAATTCTAGGGTTGGACCTAGTAAACATATTATTTTTCCCCTAAAATTGCCCATAAAAAAAACTCTATACAATATACATCACTCTTTCATATAAATATGTAAATATAAAACTAACATATATCTAGGTTAACTCTAGATATTGAAAGCATAGAGAGGAATTAAAAAATTCAAGATGGAAACCTCACTATGGTTGAATAATCTTTGAGGTTTTAAACTTGGGTATTTTAGTCACTCTTGGTGAGCCAGGTTAAAAATGGACTTTTGTTGCTAAATGTTCTCTCCTTGCAAGAGGCATGGCTAGTTTATGCCCTTGGGATGATAAGGTCTAATTCTATTATGAAGTATGATATGATATGTTGTAATTATTAGGCATGATATATTAATGTGAAGCTTAAACCATGTGATGTAGGAAGGAATTAGTAATATTGACAAGGATGAGAAGGTCATTTACTTAAACATTCCAAATAAGGAATCAAGTTAGGAGCATATGTTTGAGTGGTTATTAAAATATTGGTCAAGATTCATCTCAATTTTTTCAATAACTTAGTGATCATTTGATGTTGGAGAGTATTTTGTGTGATATCTAGACGAAAGTTATCAAAACAGGAACCAGTCAAGGTCAGACTCGGACAAAACTAGAACTAAAACAGAACAATTTGTGAACTTTTCTATTAAAGAATAGATAAAATATGCAAAATTTAATTATATATATACATGTAAATCTAAATGATTAGACACCAAATATACATATTTTGTTGTTGTTACGAAGATAAAATAGAAAATAAAATAATCATTAACAATTAATAATAGTTTAGGATAATTAATGAAACATCAATTCAAAATATGAGGATGTGAACTTCCATGTAAACGGCCAACCCTATTTAAAGGTGGCCTACTCATTTGTAAATCATCCATCAAATTATTATATTCACACATTCCTTTCTTCAGCATGGTAGTCAGATACGCTTCTTGAAGTAATGCAAATAGGGTGCATCCATGGAGATCGGTGACACTTTTTGGCAAGGTGCTTTGAGAAAAAACACAAAAATGTACCTCGATCGAGAAATTTTTAAACCCTCGATCGAGGTCTTAACACCTCAATCGAGGGTTTAAAAAACACTCAATTGAGGTTTTCTTAAACCCATGATCGAGCTTCTGTTAAACCCGCGATCGAGGTGCTGACACCTTGATCGAGGGTTTAGCAGAAGATCAATCAAGGGTTTAAGAAAAAATCAATCGAGGTGATAAGACCTCGACCAAGGTCCCTGTGCAAAACAAAAATGATAAAAAAGGCCGCAAGAACCTGCAACCTCTTTTTGGCATTTTCTCCACACAGACAGACCTCGACTGAGCTACAACACAACCCATGGACCTCGACCGAGCTACAACGCAAGCCACAAAAAAACCAGCCACAACCTACCTTTCACCACGATGGAGTCAGAGCAGAGAGATAACATCCTAAACTAGTTTTTTGAAATTTAAATCGAATTTTAGGTTAAAACTAAAAAAATCATTATTATACATGTTTTTAGGTTATTTATTTTTGTTAAATATGTTTGAAATGTGTGCCGACAAGTAGAAATGATGCCAATTTTTTTATAAAATTGTAATTTAAATTTGTTATTTATTTAAATTTTTTTTTTTTTTATATAATTTGTCAACTAGTAGCATTTATGTTGCCGGTTTAATTTTGAAATGTATGCCCGTCAAGTAGAAATGTTGCCCAATTTTTTTCAATCCTCCGAGAATACACGGAGGATTGATAAAATCAATAAGACGCCAAGTAAATAGAACCTATATGAACCATAGAGACAATTAATTAGCCCTATACCCGAAACAAATCATTAATTTTTTATAAAATTTTAATTTAAATTTGTTAAATTTAAACAATAAATTTATAGTTTTTATAAATATTTCTATCAACCAAAAATGTTTATTCTACCAGTTTAATTTTGAAATGTATGTCGGGAAAGCACAAACTCTGCCCAATTTTTTTCAATCCTCCGCGAATACGTGGAGTATTGGGGAAAATACAAACCCTAGACATGAGACAATCATGAACCTTAAACCGGCAAAGGCATTTATCTAAACAACCAATATATTTTAATTTAAATATATTGATATATATTAAAATTTAAATATATCTATATCTATATCTATATATATTATAATTGAAATAAATATATATTTATACATTTTTAAATATTTAAAAATTTATTGTAAATTATATTAATTAATATGATTAGTTAATATTTATGTATTAATATGTTGAATTTTGGTGAACCTATAAACAACATAATAACTAGCATGCCCCCAAAGCAGAGGGAATGAAACACTGAAGAGAACTTTGATATGTTGCAAAAATGAGAGAAATTTGTATGTAGATAATATAAGTTTATGGTACCACCCAATAAATCCCTTGGATAACTCTTTCGAGGGTTGATCCTTCATCTATCAACACAACTCATAAGGATCCTTTTGGAAGGGTGGCTCTTCGATTAACTTGACCAATAAGGTCTTGTACAACTCCATGCTGCACTTTCCGAAGACACAAATATTTGTTCTTGTTGAGCCAACCAATGAGTAGCGATCATGACATACACCAATAAATATATTTCTTATTCACTATCTTGTTCAAATTAATTAGTGAACTGATAAAAATGATATTATATTCATTCACACAAACATTAGCATGTTTATAATGACAACTAAGAAACTCCAAATTCCCATTAACTTCGTGACAATGTGTTACAAGGTATGAACAACTTGAAGTTGAGCAAAATATCCAAGTATTCACAATCTCATGATATGTCATTTATCATCGGGACACAAAAATTTCAAAGTCTTCTAGAAGACGATATGTATTAACTATTGGCGTTCCATGCAAATTGTTGAGCTCCTCAACTACATCAATATGTTATGTCTACAACAAGACTCATTACACTGCACTATGTTGTGTAATGCATATCATATGATTGAAATTTGTGCCTATGTAACTAGGTCACAACACCACAAGTGTGTGACAAATAATACTAGTGTGTTTATACCACAACATTACTTCCCAAGTTTAAGTTTTGCCAAATATTCACCACTGTAATGTGCATCGGGAACCAATACCTTTATACTAGCATGCATATCAAAGACAACAACCAAATCCACAAGTGAGTGCTTAAAAAAATTCTTAATGGATCTCTCTCATCGATTCAATGAATCAATTATGCTTTATCAAACTCTCAACCTTTCATTATCACCACTGGACCAAAGAAATCCTTTTTAGACCATAGCTCACCACTAGAAAAAAGAAAGCCTTTTTAGACCATAGCTTAAAATGAATTTTTATTTCGACCAACCTTAATTTATGTTAAAGGGTCTGAAGTAACAAACTATTAAGTATCAAATTATTGAAAAATTAGGAAACCACAAATAGTATGAAATAATATCAAATTATTTATACTTTGTTATTTGCTAATAAAATTATAATTATCTCTTATACATCTTTACTATTGACATATTTACCATTTATGTTATATTGTTTGTTGACTGCATTTATTATGCCTTATTTCATGCAGATGCATCTCCATAGTGGGGTTCTTCGGTTCATCGAAGGCATAGCACTGGCAGATCTGTGGCCATTCCTCGCCCCGGAGGTTGGCAGAGGACACGTAAGTATACAATTGTGCATGATGTACTCTTTGTTGTTAGTTACATAAAATTAAATTATTTCACATGTGTATATTTAATCATCAACTTGTATATCTCTATTTTCACAGGTTCTCCCAAGCATCATATTTCAACACACATTCCTGCTGGGGAGCCGAGTGGCAGCCGCTCTGTGCATGCAAGCGGTGAGGATCATACTCTTGGTGTCAGTGGGGAGTTTTCCCACGAGACAGGTACATTAAATGCACATATATTTATCTTTCAGTTATTAGTACCTTTAATTTATATTGATGTCAAATTCACCTACAGTTGATGTATGTATTTTGACTGACATTTATGTTTTCATCTCATTTTTCAGTGCCGCGGCTGCACAACAAGGCCTTGAACCTCCCGAGGAAGCACCATGGGAGGATGAGATCACATGCATCACGATGCAAGACATTACTAGTCATCATGATTGTTTGCGCTCTAACGCCCGCTCCATTTCAGACCACTCTCCCGCATCACGTTCGATGTGGATGATGTTAGAGGCAGTAGATAATATACTCAATATCTACAGGTTCATCGGACCATTGAGTTCTCTTTGAGCCACTGCATGCCAAAGAAGAAGGGCCACAATGATGGGTCCTGATAAATGGCCCACAGTGAGAGATGCAACAGCTGGCCATGATGTGAAGGGAACATTATTTGATATCCCTCCTGACCGCCCCACCGGTCAACTGCTTAGACTCAAGGAGTTTAAGCTAGCGGCTGCAATGCCTTATGTCTATGACAGGTTTATTGGAGCATGGGGCATGTTTCCCCACCTTGAATAGGTCCCACTGTACTTTGCAAAACATATATATGTAGATTTTTTCCTAGGGATGCACCTAGATTACACCAGCACACCCTCGAGCTTCTTTGGTGCTGGTGGGGGACGTAGTCATGCACGTCTTAGGGCTAGGAGAGACCTTGGAGCTCAGTCGGAGGCAGATCCTTTGGTAGGTCTCCCTAACAGGACCTTTCTTAAGACACAGGATGTAGTTGAGTCATCTCAACTAGAGATTGAGGAGCAAAGTACACTAGTAGAGGCGACATGCATGACAATGCATGGTACCATTATGGTTGTGCATGCAGAGAGAAGCATAGCACCCAATGCATGGGGACTTCACTTAGTGAAACTCTTACATAGCATGTGCGATTGTGGGCTATTAAAGAATACCCTTAATTTCAAGAGATATTGACCCAAACTCTTTTGTTTGAAACCCCCTCCCAATACTTAAAACCTCCTCCCCACCCCTTTTTATACCTCAATCCTTATAAACCACCCTACCCACCCCCACCTTAAACCCCTCATCCCCCCAATACCTACAATATATTGGTTCGACTTTTTAAAATTTTAAAACCCACAATATGAACTAACGTGATAGGATATTGGTCAACAAGTGAACCCCCCGTGACCCAATGCACCTATAGATCCTAATTTACAGTGGGTGGACAATGATATCATCCACATTCTTGATCACGACACAGTGGTGCAGTATTCCATCACAACCTACGATGCATATTTTCGACTGCATGAGAAATGCAAGCCTCAACCGATGGGACAACTATATCTTTATAAAATTACGTATTCTTTTGAATGTTTGATCAAATTATATGTCATCATTTGATTGTATTGATTGTAATGTATCCTCAAATGAATCATTTTTTAACTGATACTTTGATTTGTGTTAGATCTCCATGCAGGAGCCCACTTTCATGGAGGTCCTTTTTGGCAGTGATGCATCTTTTCAAGGTCTCGTTGTAGTTTCGTCCGCCCACATCGATGAGGTATGTGTTAACTGTCATCCTAAATTTGAATTTCTAAATGAGTCAATTGTTTTACACGTAATACTAGTGAAGGCTCCTTTAGGAATATAGGTGACAACCTCCCAAAATTGACACTCGACTCGAGTGAGGTCAGTTCATAGATCTGTGTTTGATATATATTTAATTTTTTGTCATGTTGTACATGTAATTTAAATATGTGGTATGTAACTAACTTGCAGAGTTCATGGTTTTAACTTCTACAGTTCTTAGACTTGGGTTGTTTTCTTCATGATGTGCATGAGGAAGGTATTAAATTGAGCACATAGATCTGTGGACCAACATGCAACTCACAAGATAGACCATACAATTTACTCAGCAATTGAAGAATGAAACAGTGCAAAAATGGCTTGCAAATGTGAATGTTTTCATTAATCAAAAGTAATTAGATAATAATTACAAAGAATTGTAATGGCTAAATAGCCACGTGCAATTCGAATTCATGTGAGGAATACTAATTGATTGGACTATACTTGACTGAATGGTTAACTGACCTTGTCTAAATCATTATCGGAGTTCAAAATCCAAACTCAAGTGTCTAATTCAGTGTTGACTAGTCTAACTAACTGAGGTAGGTGAGTAAATGCGCCTCACCTACATGCATCCATGCAATTATAGTGCTAACTGAATAGAACTGAGTGTAGGCAACTAGAACTGAATGTAACTGACTCTTAGCTTAGCTTAACTAGTCACCAACTGAACTCAACTAATGGAGGTTGGTATCGGCACTCCCAGTGGCTCCTAATTTGTAGGGATTGATTTAGGAGGATCCTAAACTGATGCATGCAAGTGCAATCAATGGAAGTTGGCCTCATTTAGTGTTCCCTACAATTTAGTAACTGGTGCATGTGCCCCAATTAGGCCAAGTGGACCCAATTGTGCTAGTGACTAAAAATAGACTGAAAGGAATCCCGATTTAGACATGACTCCTGATTTAGACATAATGACCAAATTGGACAAGGGAGGATTAATAATCCTAACAGAAGGCCAGGGGAATAGTGCAGCTGACGGTAGTGCCCATGATGGTCGATCTCTTGATCAATGGCGTAGGGGTGATTTGTAGACCGTGTTATTTGCGGACTTTATTATTTTGGACTTTATGATTATCAATATATATATATGGATTTTTTTTTTAACATGATGGACTGTTAAATGTTTTAATTATTCATAGTTATAGTTTAAAGTTTGTTTTTAGTTACAATTTTAACATATTTAATAATCATTAATGATTTACAATCTTACGAAATTGTACAATTTTGCAATTTAATAGATTACAAGTTTACAAAATTTACAATGTTTCCAAAGTTTACAAGTTTACATGTTTGCAAAATTGTCAATTGAATGCAACTTACAATTTTTAACATAACTTACAACTAGCATAGATCCATCTAAAAATGGATCTACCAAACAGCAAGAGGGATCAAATATCTCAGGGTGTAAAGTTTTTTTAGAGTGGAAGTGTTGAGTAAATATATAATACAATGTTTATGGTTTTAGTTTATCTAATTTAGATTTTTTTATATATATGCAATTCTAAATAATTTAAATTTAATTTAAGCCGACACATTATTTTTAATAATATTTTATTATTTTTTATAAAGAACATGTGTCAACTCTAAGATGAGCATGGAAGGAGTTACACATCTCTCCCATACTGGGCTGTAGAATGCACCTCTTCGGCGCAATTAAAATGTTACAAAATTTACAACTTTACAATGTAAGATCTACCAGTTGCAAATTACAATCACAATTTGCAATTTTAAATTACAACTACAATTTACAATTACAATGTAAAATTTGATTTCATTTACAAAAAAAATTACAATTACAATTTTAAATTTGGTTTCATTTGTAAAAAAATTTACAAGTTTGCAAAATTGTCAATCAAACAAAACTTACAATTTAACATAACTTACAATTAAAATGTTACAAAATTAACAACTATACAATGTAATCTACTAGTTGCAATTTACACTCACAATTTGCAATTTTAAATTACAACTACAATTTACAATTACAATTCAAAATTAGATTACATAAAAATAAAAATTAATTTCACTTGCAAAAGAATTTACAAGTTTATAAAAATCACAATGGAACTATACTATAATCACATTTTGCAATTTTCAATTTCAATTGCAAATACAATTAAAATCTACAATTCCATCTAATTTAATTGACAAGTTTACAAAACTTACCGATCTACAATAATTTACAAGGAACTTACAAGTTTAAAATTCACAATTTTGCAAAGTTTACAAGTTACAATTTTAAAGTTTACAAGTTTACAATTTACAACAAATGAGTATTACAAAGAGTAAAAAGGGGCAAAGACCAAGATAGGGTAAAAGTGGAAAAAAAATTAATATAAATTGCAATTGGTAGATTTAATGAGGATTCAATAAATGTATGTGTTGTTTTTTGTATTGCATATCACTAAAAAAATATGCAACTTATAATGATAATGTTAGAAGAAGCAAGCTAGTCTACAATCTCTAGTCTAGTCTAAAATACATTGGAAAAATTTACAAGTTTACAATTTACAACTTGTCTACAATGTAAAATGTAATTTAGAACTTTGCACAAATACACCAAAAAAAGTTATATAAACAAAATTGAGCTTCCATAACATGTTCTTAGGACATTGTTGGTATTCCTTGGTATAGGTGAATGCACATAGAGTATATGTGAATGCACATACTCGCATATATAAGTTTGCAAAAATTAAATTTAAATACAAATGATATATTTCAGAAGAGATTTTGATTTGCTACATTTCAAAAGCATGTCAGCTATGTCAACATCAAAAGTGGCATATAACTTTCATTCATTCGGCCAATGGGTTATAGGAATGCACGTCTCCATAATACGATCATGGTCAGCTACTGACATCTTCCATCACTTTGGTTCACCCCTCTTCACCTTGATTTCAATTAGATGTATCCAAGATGCCACCACCAAATTACTGTACTGACAAGACATATATTTAGGCATGAAATCTCTGTAAATAATATAATCACATTGTCTTCTCACTTTTTCAAAAAAGTGGCCCATCACAACTAGGTCACCAACCTGGTACATGAACTCTCCATCGACATAGGGTTGCACCAACCTTCTTTTGATTTGTGTACACCGCATCAAAAAATATGCCACATGCTCGTCATTTCCCGGTGGTGCAATTACATCAAATACATCACCCACATCAATATTTTCAAATATTAAACAAATCTTAAATAAATATATGCATGTGTACAAGAATAGAAGTTTAAACATTCAATCAACTATTTGAAACTTGAATGTGTGAACAGCATAATGAATCCATTAATAAAATCATGTACCTTGCTTAACCAAACCAAAAACCCGATCATGATCTAGTGAAACCACTGCCTCGTTAGTGTGCATTTCTTGCCATGTCGAAATTGGATTGGATGTGGCCCCTTAGGATTAAGAGGGACATATTTGCATTGTTTCAGATATGCATCGTTCATGCAATGATAAACCCCCAGTCCATTGGCGTCAATGCAGAACTCACAGAAACAAGCATACTTCCTCGTTTCAATGAAAAATATGTTTCCCATGTCTTTACTACGAACTGAATTAGTTCTATTGTACCAAGTATGGTCTCGCAATACCATGGCATGGATCTATTCACATCGCCAAGGGAAACATCCCAAAAAAACCTGCTTCGAATAAAAAACATCACACATAAATATATAATACAAACACATTTATTAAATTCCAATTATATATATATATATATATATATATATATATATATATTGTTCCTACCTGCGCACCGACCTTGCTTGTTCATGACCTTGGTGACCCAAATTTTGTGTGCACCAATCAACTACTTCTGCTGAGCGCTTGAGTCGAGATGCACTATGACTCATTTGGTACCTCCGAAGTGCTCGTTTCACGCATGCACCTGCAGCATCATGTTCAACCTTTCTATGCCCTGTTTCAAAAAATCTCCAAGTGTGTCAAATTCTTGTCTCTTTGTGAAGGCGACTCAACCAATAAAAGGAGCATTCCTATTTAAACTGCCCTGCACACCCATTTGACCAAATCCAGTGTTCTGTAAATGACACCCATTCTTTTTGAAAGAATAATAAATCAACCCAAAGTAGTGTTGACTAAACAATGTGTCGTGCTCACGATCATCACTAACATAAAAATGGTATTCCTTGATCACATCATGTGACTGAGGAGTGTTATCCCTACCATCGATGCTCACCTGAGCATGTATATACAATACATGTACGAATATGGACAGCTAGTTGAAGTGATAATACTCACTTTGTATCTCTCTCTAAGGAGCAAATGTGTAATTCTCAGCAAAGTCTACCACTGATAGGATTGTGCCTAGCTCAAAAATTACCTCACGAGAATGCTTAAATTCTAAATCTTTCCACCTAAGCCTGTGGGAGTGTTTAATGTATTTTTAGATATGACTTTGAAAGTTTTCCATGAAGTGTTAAATAGGAATCTCATCCTCGAGCAAGTCGATCCTCTTAGATGGAACATGTGAATAAGATGATGGATTCATGGAGACATACTCATATCTCTTCCACTTAACTATGATATCTAAAAATCTAGGGTGTGTTGGATCGATAGGAAACTTCCGATGGAAGAATTCCAAATCACCACATTCATGGCATCTTCTCCCACCTACACACCTTTTAATGAAAAAGACATTTTCAGGATTCCTATTTCCTAGTATCATAGAAATAAAATCCCACATTGTGTGAGGAGATGGTTCACCATCCCAATTTTTTTTGCAAAAATACCCAAATGTGTCATAGTATAACTAGAATTCAATGTGGTATCGACAACAACAAGTGTCCTGAATCATATTGAGACTAATATACCATGGTTTCAACTTACTAAACATGATAAATGAGATATGGACACCGAGATTTGATTCTTTGAATTCCTTGAACAAAGCAACTCCTGTCATCTCCATAACATGCTTGCAATGCTCCTTATAAACGCCTCTGCCAGAACATTGTCGCAGGACATGTTTTTGATCTGGTACAGCATGGGCATGGTTGTCCCAATACTCAATCACCTTCTATCTGTTAGAATAATCAGCCCATAGTTAGCTACCTTAGACATTAATTAATCCATTTTTGTTTTATTTGCCTAGTTTCCAATATTCCACTCTATGCAAGTTGTCTTCCACATGTCCTAGAAGTCAAACTTGCTAAAACTAAGTCATGGAGCACTTGGGAAACCTCCTGGAAACCATATTTAGCATGTCTTCTTTATTCCAGATCCTCCCTAGTGCATATCTGCTTTTTCTACTAAGTTTCCTGCTTTATTGAGATTTATGGCAAAAGGGAAAGTAAGACTAGGTGTAGTTGACTAGTTTTTTGCCCTCATCATCCTCCATCCTTTTATCCTAAAAAAAGCATGTATGAGTTGTCTTTCCATCCCTTATTAGCTTTCCTACTTGACTTTTCCAATTCGTGAGCCTCTAAGTGGATTTGGAAACTGCTTTATGCACCTATGGAGGATTTGACTAGATTTAGTAAGCCTGTTTTTTGACTATTTCGAATGGCATCCTTATGCATTCGAATCTCTCATGTAATTATATATTGCAGTAGCCTATGACTTCACAAGGTTGGCTATTGTACACTTATTCAATAGAGATTAGTGTTATGCTTCAATTTCAGTCTCCTTTGTTGGTAAATTTGCATGTTTGATTAGCAATTTTGTGAGTGTAATTTTTCTATCACTTTTAAATTTCCACATGGTATCAAAGCCTTTGTATATTGATTTCTCTCCTTCCATATTGCTATTGCAGGTTCGAAATATTAACTGGGAACACATTTTGCTGGTTGAAGGGCACATTTCTGAGCTATGGATCAATCTCAGAAGATCATTTGAATCCATTTAATTTTTTTGAATGGAAAGCAGAGATGGAGATACTGTTGAGAGAAAAAGGTCTCTACAGGGTGACTATTGCAACTGAGGTAGAGCCCAATGCAGCTGCAGAGAAAATTAAATGGCACAATAGGAGGGATGAGTCCTATGGTCTTTTGTGTCTGAGCATATCAAGAGACCTCCTCTTCCATCTTGATGGATTGACATCACCTAATGAAGTATGGGAGAAGCTTGTAGATATTTTTGGTAAGACAGATGAGACGAGAGGACATCAAATCAAGAATGAATTGATCTCTTTGAGTCCTAGCAGCTTTGAATCCCTGCAACTCTACTTTACCAAGTTTAAATCCCTTTTTTTGCAGCTAAAACAAGTGGAATTGAAAAGAAGGAAGAGAAACTAGTTTTGGCCATACTCTCGAAGCTTGGCCCTAACTATTCAGTGTTTGTTTCAACCTTCCATGCCACCAAGTTGACAGCTCGAGCTTGGAAGATGCCTAAGCTTGCAGATTTCATGGAATCTCTCACACAAGAACAAGATAAACTGGTGATGATGGGCACCATCAAACCTTCCAAAGACCAAGCTTTGGTTGTTGGAGATTCGAGGGTGGATTCAAAATGAAAGAAGAAAGATAACAAGCCACCTGAGCAAAAGAGAGACAAGAACAGTTCTCAAGAGGAGCCCTAAGGATCCAAGAAGAACTTCTGGAAGAAGAAGAACAAAGGAGAAATGAGCAAGTGTGCATACTGCAGTAAGGGCTATCATCCTGAAAGCTCATGCATGAAGAAGCAAATTGACATGTTGACCCAACTCCTGAAGAAGAATAACATCTCCCTTCCTGATTGCTCAAAGAAGAGATAAGGAGGATCAAATTCAGAGGACAAAGAGAGAGTACATGCCTTGGTTGTTGGCACATCAAGCTCACCTAGCTTCATCATAGACTCTGGAGCTTCAAGACATATGTTTTTGACCAAGGAGGTGTTATTTTTTCATCACATTAAGCTAGCATTAATATCTTAGGATATTTTCACTGAGAGAATAACAAGTATAGCAATAAAACATAAGCACATCACAAGAGACAAGAGACACAAAGAGTTTTCCTCGGGGAAACCATAAAGGATAAAACCCCGCAACTTCCTCTAAGATAG
>LPNX010621640.1:146892-163249 GCA_001517045.1 Pseudotsuga menziesii
GCCACATGACTCAAATACATAATAGAGACATCCCAGAATAAACATCGGGTTACAATATATAAGATACATAGAAGAATACATTCTGAAGTTACATATACATCAACAGGAGGCATACTCCTCTATTGACATGTCGAAAGGTCCACCAACAGTGCTGGGAGATGACTCTCTCACTGACAGTTTGGGGAAAGGAAGGATTAATATTGACCATGGTAAGTTCAGTAATGTATTGTATGTTCCAGGTCTTGCCTCTAACCTTTTGTCAGTGTATCAGATGACTCACACAAGGTCTCCAAAGAAGGTCATCTTCTCCCCTAATGATGTTGAGATCACAGAGATCTTGAATGGTAAATTCATTGCAAAAGGATTTGTAGATCACACTTCGAAGGTATACATGTTTTTACATTTTCTACCCTACTCAAACCCCTCTTCTCTTCTGATTCATGCTAATGAGGCAAGCAAGCTTTGGCATGAAATATTTGGCCATCTTAACTATAAGTATCTTTCTGATCTAAGTGAAAAATAAATGGTCATAGGGTTACCAAATATTAATTTTTCCAAGGAAGTCTGTCAAGGTTGTATCCTAGGAAAACACCCAGAGAATAAATTTGAGAGAGCTAGTCATGAGAGAACCTCTGAACCTCTTGAGTTGATCCATAGTGATGTTGTTGGTCCATTTCTTCATATCTCAATGAGTTAAGCCAAATATGCATTGACCTTCATAGATTACTTTTCCAAGTATTTTTGGGTTTACTTCCTAAAGCATAAGTCTGAAGTTTTTGACCTCTTCAAAGTCTTTAAGGCCTTGGTTGAAAACCAGTCTAGGAGGAGACTCAAGATCCTCAGATATAACGATGGTGGTGAGTATGTCAAGTCTGATTTCATTCAATATTGTAAACATGCAGGTGTTTAGATGCAGCATTCAATCCCTTACACACCATAGCAAAATGGTGTCGCTGAGAGAAAGAACAGATCACTGAAGGAGATGGCAACTTGTATGATGGAGGATGACTTTGCCACCAAAGTTTTGGGCCAAGGATATAAACTGTGCATCCTATATCCAAAATAGGGTGCCTCATAAACAGCTTGATGGTATGACTCCTTTCGAATCTTGGAGTGGGAAAAAGCTAGATGTGACCCATTTCAATATTTTTGGCTCAAAGGCTTGGGCTAGAATTCCAACTAAAAAGAGAAAGGCTTTGCAACCCCAAACCCAAGAGTGCCTATTTGTTGTCTATTCTAAATATTCAAAAGGGTAAAATCTGATCAACTTGAGCATAAACAAATCCTTCATTTAAAGGAGTGTTCAGTTCCAAGAAGAGCCTTTAGCAGCAGTTGAAGTTGGAGAGTCTTCTTCACCACCAGAACCATTGAATGTAAGTGAAGAGACAAATGAATTTTATGATTATGATATGTCTGATAATGATGATTTAATTGCAGATCCTGACAATCCTACAAGACCAAAATGGACAGCAAAGACCATTCATGCAGCTAGGGAACTAGCCAGAAATCCTAGTGATCCTAGGAGGACTAGATCTCAGTTTGAGAGTGCCTTGTGTATGAAAGATCCTTTGTTTGCAGAGAAGTGCTATATGATGGTTGAATCAGATCCATAGACATATGAATATGCATCACATCATCCAATATGGCAAACAACCATGAAAGAAGAATTTAGCTTACTCCAGAAGAACAACACTTGGGAACTGGTTGATCTTCCCCCAGGGAGGAAGCTAGTTCAATGTAAGTGGGTTTTCAAAACTAATTTTGCTGCTGATGTTTCACATTTGAAATATAAGGACATATTGGTAGCCAAGGGCTACTCACAGGTACATGGTGTTGACTACAATGAAACCTTTTCACCAGTGGCAAACATGGAATCCATCAGGCTAGCCTTAGCCATTGCAGCTTCGAAGCAGTGGGAGGTACATCACATGGTTGTGAAGTGTGCTTTCTTGAATGGAGATCTCACTGAATAGATTTACATGCAACAACCTCAAGGGTTTGTTACTAATCCATATTTTGTGTGCAGGCTAAATAAATCATTGTATAGGATTAAGCAAGCCCCCAGGGCTTGGTATGCCAAGATTGATGGCTTTCTGCTGTCATTGAGTTTTGTTCGATGCAAGTCTGATCCTAATGTTTATTTGAAGCTAATTCATATTTCTTTGATGATTATTGTCTTGTATGTGGATGACCATCTGATTACAAGAAGTTCAAAGAAAGAGATTGCCTCCTTGAAGGATGCAATGAACCATGCATTTTCTATGACTGATTTGGGGTTGTTGAGACAATTCTTGGGTCTGGAAATTGCTCAATCCCAACATGGAATAAAAGTAAACCAGTCCAAGTATGCTTTAGATTTGTTGAACAAGTTCAACATGAAAGATTGCAAGCCAATCAAGACTCCCTTCCTTTTAGGAGTTAAGCTTGAAGAAGCAGGTTCTTCTCCTATGGTAAATAATACACTATATAGGCAGTTGATTGGGTGTTTGATTTACCTTACACACAATCGACCTGATCTTTCTTATGCAGTAAGTGTGTCTTCAAGATACATGGATCAGCCTCATGAGATCCATTGGAGAGCAACCAAAAGGATCCTTAACTTTGTTCAGGGAACAAGAACTCATGGGATCTTCTACAAAGCTAAATTTGATCTTGATTTGATTGGGTTTACTGACAGTGATTGGGTAGGTGACAACAAAAATAAAAATTCAACCTCAGGATATGTGTTCATGCTTGCTGAAGGACCAATCAACTGGTCAATCAAGAAACAGACTGCCATAGCACTCTCATCTACAGAACTAGAGTACAGAGGAGTTGTAAATGCAACAACTCAATGTTTATGGTTGCAGGGGATGCTTGGTGAGTGTGGCTTCGAATTAGAGTTTTCAACTATTATCTACAGCGATAATCAGAGTACCATTCGAATCTGTAATGATCCAGTTCAGATACAGAGAACCAAACACATTGAGATCCATATGCACTACATCAAACAACTTGTGCATGATGGCACCATTCACCTACTCTTATGTGCATCTTCAGAACAAGTAGCAGACATCTTCACCAAAGTTTTTTGTGAGATGACATTCAGCAATCTCAAATCACTGCTGGGGATTTCTGATCATGTTGTGAAGCATGATTGATGACAATATTCTTAAATTTTTTTTTACTGTCCATGTTTAAGGGAGAATTTTCCCACTGGGTTTTTTCCTCTTTCCTTGGTTAAATGGACATGCAATATGTAGAGGGTGACTAAGCCTTGTTGCTAGGCCCTATATTTTTCTAATATTTACTCATAAATTTAGGCTTAAGGGGGGGTGTTTGAATAATCAACCCATAGTTAGCTACCTTAGACATTAATTAATCCATTTTTGTCTTATTTTCCTAGTTTCCAATATTCCACTCTATGCAAGTTGTCTTCCACATGTCCTAGAAGTCAAAGTTGCTAAAACTGAGTCATGGAGCACTTGCGAAACCTCCTGGAAACCATATTTATCATTTCTTCTTTATTCCAGATCCTCCCTAGTACATATCTGCTTTTCCTGCTAAGTTGCCTACTTTATTGAGATTTATGGCAAAAGGGAAAGTAAGACTAGGTGTAGTTGACTAGTTTTTTTCCCTCATCCTCCACCATCCTTTTCTCCTAATAAAAGAATTTATGAGTTGTCTTTCCATCCCTTATTAGCTTTCCTACTTGACTTTTCCAATTCCTGAGCCTCTAAATGGATTTGGAAACTGCTTTATGCACCTATGGGGGATTTGACTAGATTTAGTAAGCCTGCTTTTTGAATATTTTGAATGGAATAATTATACATTTGAATCTCTCATGTAATTATATATCGCAGCAGCCTATGACTTCACAATGTTGGCTATTGTACACTTATTCAATACAGATTAGTGTTATGCTCCAATTTCAGTCTCCTTTGTTGGTAAATTTGCATGTTTGATTAGCAATTTTGTGAGTGTAATTGTTCTATCACTGGGTTTCAATTTCCACACTCTCTAATTCCCTCTTCAATCATGTCTTCATATGCTTCTCTGCAAATAAGATCCCAATAAGAAGCTTCGTCTTTTTCATCTATCTTTACCCTGAATTTAGTGTATTTATGCACTGTTTTTCTTGAAACGTGGAACAACTTTGACATTGTTGCAACCATTCGATTTCTTGAGGTGCTTTGTGCCACAATAGCAGTTGTAATTTCCCTATGAGAAACCCTGATATCAGTTTTTCTTGACTTTTCAAATGCAGAAAGTGCAATTGTTACATTTTCTGTTACAATCTCACATGCATTTTTATTTTTAACATCCTTAAAACCAAACAACTTTGTCGCACATTTCAATTTTTTGTGTTTTATCAATCCATGTAGGATTTGAGCTTGTGTAATCACTTATTGTTGTTCAAAGTACAACTTTATTATGTTACTAACATGCTCTCTGATTGTCCGATTAGGGGTCGGGTTCCCGAACTCTTCTTGTGTGGCATCATCCAACCCTCTTAAACAATTTGCAGCCATTCTGATGCCATTGAAGCTCCCAATTACTCTTGATAAATCAGAGGATGCACGATCATGTGATGGCTGGCCAGGATCTATCCCTGCATAAGTTAATTGAATTTTGAAATTGTTTAGTTCTCTGACCAAATAAGGGACTTTTACATTGTTCAATTTCATTTTCATTCAATGAAAAATAAGCGAATTAGAAAATTTTAAACAAATGCAGTATACAAGAAAATTTGTTTTTAAAGCACCAAAATTAAATGTTGTTGCAATAAAATATTCCTTAAGGCAATATGATAAGATGGCATATAAATTACTAAGATTTTCACATCATTTAGAAGATCAAAATGATTATCATCATGATGTCTTATGCATATAATTTACACTTATGTGAGTATGTATTTGATGCAACCTATGACACACATGGCACACACTTTAATATAAAATCCATTGGTCCACAAGTTGCGTTAACAAAGAATGGACAATCTTTGTGTATGCTTGCAATCAATTCTCTTTTCGTGAAAAATAATAAATTCATATAAGCGTGCTAGTAAAAAATATAACTTCATAAACTATAGTATTTTGATGAAATAATGATAATTATTTAATATCTCCATGAAAATTTTAACCATAGATGCACATTTTATTTTACTTATCATATTGCAATTGTTTGTTAAAAAATTAGCAAATAAATACAAGCTCAAGAATAACATTTTATTTTACTTATCATATTGCCATTGTTAGTTAAAAAATTAGCAAATAAATTATACAAGCTTGAATAACATTTTATTTTAAGTTTATCATATTGCCACTGTTTGTTAACAAATTAACAAATAAATACAAGCTCAAATAACATTCTATTTTACTTATATTGTCATTGTTTGTTAAAAAAATAGCAAATATTTATACAAGCTTGAATATTCTCTAAAGATACTGATTTTCATATATTTACAATGATCTCTTACATCTCATATTCAAGGCTAATGAATTCTTGAATTTGTCATAGTTGTTGATTTTTTTTAAGATCATCATTGTCATCAATGCTTAAAGCCATATGATTCCTAGTAATTTGTACATGATTATTGATGATTTCTTAATTTCAATCAAGTGCGTCACTTGTAAGTTAGTTTGTCACTAGAAATATCAATAAATTTAAACATGCAATATATTCAATAATTTTTTTTTAAATTATTCATGATCTTATTTAGAGTGTACAAAGCCATGAACCAAATTCTACAAAGGCTTTCCATTTACTACATATACTATATTTCATTAATCATTGTACACACAACTATTCAAGTTATGTAAGTTGTTATGAACAATTTGTTTCTATATTAACTACAGATTGTAATGTTAATTATCATCATTATAGGAGGTCTATGGAAATGTTTTTGTATGTTCATTAATATGAGTGACAACCAATTTTTCTGAATTAAATTTGAAAAATTTAAATAATTTTCATCAATGCACAATATGAAATATCAACATAGTACATACACCATGTAATGTGTAACATAGAATATGCAATGTGTAACATAGAACATGTAATGTGTAACATAAAACATGAAATATTAGTATGTAATAGGATATATATAAATTATGAATTTGAACACTATGAAAATGAATATATGAATATGAAATTAAAATCATATTAAAATCAATGAAATGAGAGATAAGGCTATAGAAAGGATGAGGGAAATAAGTGCAATGTTAAGAAGAGAAAATGCAAGTCAACCTATGATGGTGCAATCAACTCCCATTGAGAACAATATTTGTAATTTTTAACATAAAAATTATATATGTGAGACTATATTATCAAATTATAATTCATTTACATGTGAGGCTATATTATCAAATTATAAAATTCATTTGTATTAGAGGTTATGTGAGGCTAATGGATATATGCATATTCATTTAGAACTAGATATTATGCTACAAATTATGCACTATAGTTATATATATTCATCAACCATTCTCTAATTTCATTGGACAACTAGTTACTCATACTATAATACACTTACTTTGTATATATTTAATTTAGTGTAGTGATTAAACATTTTTTTCAATTCTTTCACAACACATACCATTCTTTCACATGTACATAAGTAGTTTTAGAAGGTTGTATATATACAGGCACATACAATGTATATAAGTTTATGAATTAATTACAAATTTATAATTAAATTTTAAACAATTTAACATGTATCTATATAAAAATTATGAACTAGAACACTATGAAATTGAATATATGAATATGCAATATGAAATTATATGAATATGTGAATATGAAATTATACAATGTACATACAATTATGAATACATGCACATACAATGTATATAAGTTTATGAATTAATTACAAAATTATAATTAAATTCTAAACAAATTAACATGTGTGTGTGTGTATATATATATTATGAACTAAAACACTGTGAAATTAAATATATGAATATGAAATATGAAATTATATGAATATATGAATATGGAATTATATGAACTAGATCACTATGAAAATGAAATTATATATACGAATATGAAATTGCATAACTTTTAAATCATACCAATATTGTTAGCAATGGCATTTGATTCTCCCATCATAGGTTGATTTGCAACTTCTTCTCCTCTCAAGATTAGTCTTTTTTTCCTCTTTCTTTCTCCATCTTTCTCTCTTATTTCTTCAGTGTTGCTTTGATTCTGAGTAGATATTTTACTTCGACGTTTATTGCTTCCCATTATGATTGATCAAAAATCCAAACTAATACCTGCAACAATATGTAAACACAATACACAATGCTAAATTTTCATTAGAACACAAGCATTGTTTCAAATAGGTTAATCAATTGTTAAGGATAAAATTAGTAACATGTTTATGTTTTATGTTTTATATTTATATAGAATTCTTTTAAGAATTCGGGTGGGAAATGTAGTTGGGAAGGTAGTTGGAATGGCATAAATTCCATGAATGCCTAAGTTAATTCCCGGACATTTTTGTTTAGGATTTTAACAAAAACAGGACCTCGGTCGAGGGTTTCAGAACTACCTTAATTGAGGTTTTAACAGTAGCTCAATCGAGGGTTTATTAGACCCTCGCTCGAGGGTTTAATAAACCCTCTATTGACCTCCTGTTAAAACCTCAATCAAGGGATTTGAATACCTCAATCAAGCTACATACCTCGATTGAGGGCCTGAAAAAAAAAATTATCCCTCTTACAAGCAAATCAATGTTTCTATGTGTCTTCCAGGGGTGTAAACCCTACCATTCATGGCACATAACTGAGAGTAGTTTGTACCGATAGATTCATCGCCGAATCCTCTATCCATTGAGGTATCATTCCTGCGTTTTGGCATTCATACAACTTTTTTTTTAATTCGTTCTAAAACTTACCATTAGAGGAAAATTGGGGTCTAAAATGGGCCTTATAAGAAAACGTGCCAACAATAAATTTTGTGAGTGGGAATTCAAGAACCAATAGATTTTCAATAAAATGAGTCAACCATAATGGTTGAATTGGCATATTTGTCATAAAAGAAAACTACTTTTTTGTTCGTATTTTCAACATATCTCCCTGTTTTTTTACTCAAATTTCAAGCAGGAGAGCTCATTGGATGTGGAATTTAATTCCGCATCCAACGAGTACCCACACTGCATACTTTTGACGGACCCCGCTACCCAAAAAATAAGAAATACCTAAAAAAATGTGCAGTGTGGGTACTCGTTGGATGTGGAATTAAATTCCATCAAAAGTATGCAGTGTAGGTACTCGTTGGATGTGAAATTAAATTCTGCATCCAACGAGCTCTCCTACTCAGAATTTGAGTAAAAACACAGGGAGATATGTCTAAAATATGAACAAAAAAAGTATTTTTTTTCATTCTTCCTCCAAAATTAATAACTATTATTTTATTATTTTCCTTAGGAGGCCCATTTTAGACCTCAAATTTCCTCTAATGACTTAGAAAACTTGACAACAACCTCGAAAGCAGCTCAAAGAAAAATCCGTAGGGTAAATAATACAGATCCAAAAATTTCTTAAAAATGCACAACCCACACATTGGCGTGTCCTCTTTAAAAGGGTATATTTGGTTTTTCAATTTTTAAAAACAGTGAAAAGAAGTTGGGATAGACACACATGTGTATAAAATGATGCTGAAATTAGATGTGGTCACTTTTTAAGAATAATAAATAATTGTATATTGCAAAATAAATTAACAAAAAAATATGCAGACCACAATGCATTTTGTGTAGATCATGCTCATATATATATATATATATTAAATTATTAATGTAAGATTGAATTAATGGGGTGGGACACAAGCCACTTATTATCTTCTTCAAATTTTTAAGGTCACGCAGTTCATTAAATGAGAAATTTCATTTATTAAATGACATCGAAATATTTTAAAAAATATATCATTGGGAAGCCAACATAGTATTCCACAATATTTTTTTTTACTAAAAGTCAAAATTCACATGGTATATATGTGTTTTGAGGGCTTCTATCTAGCACATGAGTAAAAAATCAGGTTTTCATTGCCAAATTTGGCCAAAAAGTGTTACCCACCTTCATGGAATCACCCTGTATTGATAGGAAAATGTAGTTTTATGTTGGACTTACTTTACTATAGGGACTTGTTTATAACCAAAAAATCCGTTTGTAAATGAGTAACATTCATGATTAGCAACTTCGTTAATAATTGCATTAATGGAAGGAGTCAGGAATGGGTCTATAAATGTTACTTTCTTAAGAACTATGAAGTCGATACATACATGAAGTATTTTGGGGTCATGCTTCTATGGATAGATGACCATGGGGATTTCCCACTCCAAATGATCCACTAGATATATTATTCCAGCAGTTAACATATTCCCAATCTCTTTCTTAACTATGTCCTTGTATTTATGGGTTAGCTTGTATGGTAATTTCCTGACAAGTTTGGCATCAAGAATTATGTCAATATTCATGTCTCCCATTTCTTGTACCAACCCTTTCATATCTTTATAATCTCGTGAAAATACTTCTTGATATCATTTAAACAAATTCCTTGTTTCTATATTCTGTTGTTCTGACCAATAGTCACCTATTATTTACATTTTTGTCTTCTATCGGAAAATATGTCAACTTCTTTTGATTTTATTTCGACAACCATCCATTTTGGTGCCAAGAAAATTTTTAAGGATCCATAATTTTCTTAAAGCATAGAAAGCTTGAGGAATCTTACTAATTATAAAATTTCCAACCACAAAATGTTTGACAATAATTTTTAAAATATATGATAATTTATAGGGGTTTTATATAGTTTTTGGACAATTTTGGAAATTTTTAGAGTAAAAAGTTTTAATCCTATGGAAAATAGTTGAATCATATTGGGAAAAAATGGAAATTGGTCAATTGTTTTTTGAAAAAAACCCTCAAAATTAGCCCATGGGATAAATTTCTCCCCTAAAGTTTTCCACATGGTGTTTTTGATTAATTAATCAGGCATTCTCCTTCTTTAAATTTTGTAAAGGCCAGGTATTTTCCAAATTGAGTCGAGTCGAAAATTGGGTTGACTATTCCTGTGTGCTCATGATTACTTTACAATCTAATACTGGTCGAACAGTAATGTCTGCTACGTCAACTAATTTATTTTTCGGTTTAATTAATTGATGTAATTCTTGTACTTATTATTGGAGGCATTCTTTTGCAAGTGAGAATGAGAAATCTTTGATAAAGTTCTCCTTAATAGTTTTCGAATTAAAAGTATCCCCTCTCACTTATTCTATTTTGTACCATTTGTTAGGCAAGTCGTCTAACGTGTATGGGAACAAATGTGGCTAGAGTCTCTTGTCTCTATACTTAACTCTTTTTCATTCTTTTTCATAGCTTTCAATATGCACAACAAGATCTAGAACTTGGACAAATTTCGAATTTATACTTCAGATATTATTTTTTTTCGCTAAACCACTCAATAAAGAATTTTGAAGTGGACTCCCAAGTTCGTAGTAATGACTGATGGGTATCCCACCATCTAGCTTCCTTATCAATGAATTTTTAAACTAGGTTTTGTGATTGACCTTTCTCACCAACGTTTTTAGATAATTCTTCCACATGAGTTACTGGCAACTCGCATTCCTTGTACCACAAAGGGGATAAATTCATCGGTTCACTTTTCATTGGTAGAAGATTGTATATTCTCTTGTTATTTTTTCAAATATATTTGGTATTATAGATATTGTGAAACATTTTTTTTTCGTTGTGGGATATATTCAATCATGCAACATTCTCATGCATGTTTTTCATAGTTTTCAATTTGTCAATTGTACAAATCTGAGTCATAGTTTTTCCCAATTGACATAGGCGAGCCCAAGTGAATTTCTCCAAATTCATTTGGTTCTACTGAATCTCTTTTATCCTACATAACTTGGTACAATCGCCTTGTATCCCCATCGTTATCATCTATTTTTGCCCAAGGTTTTCCTTGAAATGGCTGAATAGATACTATGACCCTTTTACCTTTCTGCTTCAATTTTATTCTGTCTTTTTCTAATGAAATGGAAACTTTCATTTTCTGACCCTAAGGTCATCGACTAATGTTGGGAAGGACTTGTATCCTTCTCTTAGATTGAAAATTTCAATGTCAATTTGTGTGTTAATTCACATTATTTCATTATTAACATTCTTCCAAACACTAATGGGATCAATCAACCCTTGGTCGACAAGTTTAAGATAAATGTCTGACTTTGTAGTCATGGTTGACCTAATATTTCCTAGATAGGTTGTGTCATTATGTTGGTTTGTGACCCGAAGTTGAGGATGACTTGCGAGATGCAAAGCCCTTTGACTTTGAGATCGAATCGGTTCTTATCGATATCGATTTTATATTTTTGATTTAGGATGCATATATTTTTGGAAACTCTTTCATTTCCTATATTTTAATTGATGAGATACATTAAGTCAATTAATCATGTGACATATTCTTCTTTCATGAGAAGTTGAAATAACCATTTGAGTGTTTTATTTCTAGATGTTACAGTATTTTCTTTGGAGGCAATTTCTTTGAATATTTTTGTAGAATTATTAAATATTTCTCTTTGCTTGGATGGATTACAATAATTATCTTCTTTTCGTTGTATTTTCATGAAGTGGGGGTTGTCACCTCCAACTTTTGAGCCTTGTCTGGTGATTATTTGCAAGTATTTAGTATTCAATGATTCATGTTTAGGAGCACTAGACAAGAGATTCACATTCTTTTATTGAGAAGTATTTCTAACATAATGAGGCATCATTCTAGAGTATGATTCCCCACCCCAAATTTTGTATAGAATTTGAGGTTTGTTTTGTCATTCTAGGGATAGTCGGGACACAAGTTCTCTTCACTATAACAAGTGAAGCAGACGGATTTCCTCGACCGACTGGGTGGTTTCTATGGTTGTTGTTGTATCTTCCTTAGCCATTATATCCACCTCATTGGTTATTTCCATTATTGCAGTAGTCATTGTTGCGAGAGTCTCTACCTTTTTATTTTTATGCTCGGTTTGGCATATATTTTATTCTCTCTCAGGATTTGTAGATTAATCCTAATATATTATTCATGTTCTTATTCAGAAAAACATAAATGACTCTATTCATTTTAGATTCCTATCATATCTTCATCCATTTTAAACACACTACCTGTGCTAGAGTACGGTCTGGTTTATTCCAGACAGGAAAAAACACAGGTAGGATTATTTTTCATCAAATACAGATTTAGCATTCAAACAACTAAAAGATTTCAAGCTTTAACAGTTCACTACATAACATATAAATCATTCATTATTCGTTCATTCTCAGATATAAAATTTTAACACAGTAAATAAACACTGTAGAACATGTTTAAAGCTAGATGACAACAGTGTTGGGAGGCCGTTCCTCCCTCCCAACTCCCAGATAGCACTCAAACAATGACTTCTCAAGACCCCCGAGCCTATTCCTGGACTCCTTGGCCGAGAACTGGTGGAGAAAGCAACAAAATACTAGTCCAATGACTCATTACTAACTCTACACTCAACAACAAGATCTTTCAGCTGAAAAGCTATACTAGATCACTTTCTGCAGTTTACCCCTCAAACACCTTCCACAAATTCCCTTCCCAATGAAATACTTTGAAGTACATTCACCTGAATGATTCTCCTCTTGGAATGAGCAGCCTCAGCTCTCTTCAATGGGATTTTTTATTAAGATTTCCTAGGTCTTTTTGGGTTAGTTGTCATTAATTGAGCCACCTGCTCTGATCCCACTCTCTTGGGGGATCATGACCCCAAATGTAGGGAGGTTTTCACCTGCAACATTGGAAGTGTTTGAGGATGTTTCCACTTGTCTATTTGCTCTCCACCCAGTCTCCTCCACCAACTTGACTAGTAACACTCTTTTTAAGAGCTCCCCCAAGCTGTTGTCTCCGCTTTTATTTATTTATAATTAAATATCATAATTATATTCAACATCCTTGACTCTGCTGAGTCATCAATTACAACTTAGCATAAAATTTAACATAATGTCTTGGAATAAAATCAAATAAGATAATATTATTTTGAAAAATTGGGGCATGTGACATACACACCCCCTTAGAATATAACATTGTCCTCAATGTTATTTATTCTTCATCCTTAGAATCACCCTGGAACAGAATTGGATATGCATCTCTCATTTTACTTTCCAATTCCCAGGTGGCTTCCTCTGGACTAAGGTGCTTCCATTGCACCTTCACCTATCCAATGGTGTGGTTCTGAAGTGTAATCTTCCTCCTCCCAAGGATACAGTCTTGTTCCACCAAAAATTCTCTTTCTGGTTCCACCTGTACAACATTCTAGTTAACAACATGAGTAGCATCATGAACATATTTCTTTAAAACAGAAATGTGAAAAACATTATGTACTCTTAAATTAGGTGGTAATGGTAATTGATAAGCTACTTGTCCAATCCTAGACAAAATTTCAAATGGGCCATAGTAACGAGGTGCCAATTTTACACAACTCCCTAATCTTAGAGAGCTCTTTTTGGGCCTTACCTTGATGAACACATGCTCACCTACCTGGAACTCATTTGGAGTTCTTTTTAAGTATGCTTAACTTTTCTGCCGATCCTGTGCCACTTTCATATTTCCCTGTACTTGCTTTACAATTTCTTCCATTTCTTTTAATAGTTCTGGACCTAATACTAATCTATCTACTAGATTACTCCAAGAGATAGGAGTATTACATTTTCGTCCATATAAAATTTCAAAAGGACTAAATCTGGCTGATATCTGATAATTATTATTATAAGCAAATTCTACAAGATGTAAATAGTCCTCCTATTTACCAAGCTGGTCTTTCACATACATTCTTAATAGATCTTCTAATACTTGGTTTACCCTTTCAGTTTGTCCATCTGTTTGAGGATGGAAAAAAGTACTAAAATTTAATGTGGTGTTTAACCCTTTAAACAAAGACTTCCAAAAGTTTCATGTAAACTTAGGATCTCTATCTGAGATTATGACTTTTAGTACTCCATGTAATCAGAAAATCTGTTTTAGAAAAATATCAGCTATGTTTGCAGCTTTGTAAGTAGTTTTAACAGGTATAAAGTGAGATTCTTTTCTTAACTTATCAACTACTACCATGATAGAATCATTCTGATTTTGATTTTTAGGCAGTCAAGTAATAAAATCTAGAATAATTATCTCCCATTTCTAGCTAGGGATGGGTAAAGGCTAAAGCAAACCAGCTGGGTGTTGATGTTCAATTTTTACCTGTTGACATTAAAAACACCTAGCAATATATTTCGCTACTTCAGTTTTCATATTTGGCTAGAAATACTCTTTTTTTAACATGGTTATAGTCTTTTAATAACATGGATGACCTGAATATGGAATTTTATCAATTTCATCAAGAATTAACAGCATAACTTTAGGTACGTTAGGTACATACATTCTATCTTTATATAGTAAAAATTCGTTTTCATTTAAACTGTAACCTTTAATTAAGTTTTCTGTTGGATTTTCTTTAGCTTTAGCTTGCAGATCCTGGTAAATTTATCTTATTCTATTCCTTCTTTAAGCTGTTCATCTAAGTCTAAAAGATAGGTGTTGATAGCTGTTGCAAAATTCAGCCTTGCGTTCCTACTTAATGCATTAGCAACTTTATTTTTTTTACCTTTTATATGTTGGATTTCAAAATCATACTTGCTTAAGAAAGCTAACCACCTAGCTTGTCTGGCATTTAAATTTGGCTGATCTAAAAGATACTTCAATCCTTTATTGTCAGTCATTAAAACAAATTTTCTGCCAATTAGGTGATGTCACTACATCTTTAAGGCATGTATTACAGCTGCTAATTCCAGATCATATGTTGCATAATTATTTTCATGAACTTTTAACTTTATAGACTCATAAGCAATAACATGCCCTTATTGATTCAGAACACCACCTAAGCCATCATTACAGGTGTCAGTGCACACTACAAATTATTTATTAGGATCTGCTATTCTTAAAATAGGTGCACTGGTTAATAAAGTTTTTAAATTTTTAAATCTTTCTTCACATTTCTAATTCCAGTCGAACTTCTTTCCTTTCTTCTGCAAGGAATTTATCGGATTTTCTATCCTCGAAAAACCTTTAATAAACCTTCGGTAGTAACCGATAATGCCCATGAAAGAATGAACATCCGTCACATCCTTAGGAACCGGCCAATCTTCGATTGCCCTTATCTTTTTAGGATCTATGGAAATTCCTTCCTTGGTCACCACATGACCTAAATACTGAATCTTATCCTTGAAGAAATAACATTTTTCTAAACTTTGCGAAGATTTGATGTTCTTGCAACTCTTACAAAACAATTTTTAGATGTTCTTTATGTTCTTCTTTAGTTTTTGAATAGATTAGAATGTCGTCAATAAACACGACCACAAAATTATATAAATACTTATGCATCATGTTGTTCATTAAACACATGAAGACAGATGGGGCATTGGTAAGCCCAAATGGCATTACGACAAATTCGTAATGACCATATCTTGTTCTAAAAGCTGTCTTAAATATGTCTTCATCTTTAATCCTCACTTGATGATATCCCGACCTTAAATATATTTTTGAAAACACCGTGGCTCCACGTAGTTGATCAAATAGATCATCTATGCAGGGCAACGAATATCTATTTTTGATGGTCATCTTGTTTAACTCACGGTAATCTATGCAAAGTCTCATAGTTCTGTCCTTCTTTTTGATGAAGATGACAGGTGCCCCCTAGGGAGACACACTTGGTCGAATATACTTCTTATCAATTAATTATTTTAATTGAGATTTTAATTCATTAAGTTCCAATATGTTCATTCGATATGGGGGCTTTGAGCTAGGTACTGCACCCGGTACCAATTCAATGGTGAAATCCAATTTCCTTTTTGGAGGTAATCCTGGAATTTCTTCTGGGAATACATCAACATATTCTTTTAAGACTTGTATGTCTTCCACTTTTAACTTATCTGTTTTAATTATACTTTTCTCATCAGTAATTGTTACTGCATAAGCTTTATATCCCTTTCTAACAGCTCTTTTAAGTTGTAAAGCAGAAATCTGCCTTACAGTAGTTTTTCTAGGAATTCCTTTAACATTTACTGGTTTTTCGTCACCGTTTAAACATGTGAAGGTTTTATCACAGGGTGAATCCACGGACCTGGGTAACACTTTTTGGCAAGCGCATCTTGTCAAAAACAAAAAAACGTACCTCGGTCGAGGGCTTTATAAACCCTCGACCGAGGTATTAAAACCTCAACCGAGGTTTTATAAAGCCCTCGACCGAGGTATTTTTCAGCCCTCGGTTGAGGTATTTATTAACCCTCGGTCGAGGTATTAAAACCTCGACCGAGGGTTAATA
>LPNX010621661.1:8073-26628 GCA_001517045.1 Pseudotsuga menziesii
ACAATCATAGGGTTATTCTTCTCATAAAAACCGAATTTTAGAGACCTGCATCAAGAAATTTGGTTGGGTGAAACTCCAGGAAAGTCAAACCCTAGTTTGACCCTGAGCTAGGAGAAACCCTAAATACTAAAACTGCTAAGTTTTGGTACAGTCGCTATATTTCACGATTGCAAATTATCAGATGCTGAAAATTTCAGGGGCCGAGGATAAAATCCTGATGAACACTATGTCCAAACATCAGCCTCAGATTCGCTATATTCTGGGAGATATGATCTCTCCAAGTTAGGGCTCCATCCTCTTCCAGAAATCATCCATAAACAGGACACCTGGGGATATCTGCAATATCTTGGGCTACAGAGGTCCAAATGGAATTACTGAAGATTTTCTAGAAAGGGAACGGACTTTAATTTCTGTGGTCCGAAGATCAGACTCAGAAGATGAACCAGTGACACGTGGTAGGCCGTACAACTTCACTATTCTGAACAGTCCTGTAACAGGTCACCTTGGGAAAAGGATCATAAATCCCAAATGGTGAAACCAATTCTGATGAAACCTGCGGTTTTGGATCAGGAACATATTAGGTTACCTTAATGATAAATTGCAAACATATAGGAGCATTAATTTCAGATATATCATAGAAACAGTAATAGGCATTTCTGCAGAAGAAATCAGAAAATTAGGGCTTCTTGTTCCGGGAGCTTCCCTCCACTGTTTTCAGAAAAGGAGTACATTGGACAGATCCATTTGAAGAGATATATCTGTTCATCCAATCAAACCTGAAATATTCCAAGTTTTGAAAATTAGGGTTTCTGTGACAAACCCTAGATCAGCGAACTCCGGGACAAGGACGGACACCTCAAATCAGTAAGATCTAATCCTTTGCTATTTCCATTTGAGGTTCTCATTTCAATATGATATATCACATCAGCTTGGTGACAATCTTGGGGAAGTTGACAACTTCCAAACAGAGAAGTATTTGATTTCTCTTAAGAAAATGGATTGGACACCTACATGAGTATAGAGGTTCCAGTTTCAGAGGGAGACGAGGTTAGAAGCCTTTCACAAGAAGGACTTGGTCAAGGCCAAAGAAGACATCATGCTCATGCTACAGAGGATGATGAACCATCCAAAAGAGATCCAGACATGAAAGTGAAGATTCTTCAAGCGAGGATGAATATGTTCTAATATCAGCTCTCACAGGTAACATTATTCATGGAAGTGATGATTGGCTTATAGACAGTGGGGCTTCCAAACATATGACAGGATTCAAGGAATCCTTTGTAAGACTCTCAGAACATGAATCACCTCACAAGGTGAAACTAGGAGATGACTACCAATATCCAATAAAAGGTAGCGGGGAATCTTCATACAAGCTAGACTCTAGTAAGTCTCTAACAATGAAAGAAGTATTGCTTGTTCCAAGATTCAAGAAGAACCTTCTCTCCATTTCAGCATTGATGTAAAAGGAATGCGGATTGCATTCATAGATGGTCAAGTCATCATATGGCTAAAAGGAAAGACTATCGATGATGTGATAGTGATTAGAGAACAAGAAGGAGGCTTGTACAAATTGAAGGGCTATCTATAACAAGCCTTGATCCATGATACGGTAGAGCCAAATGAGCTTTGGCATAGAAGGCTTGCACATGTGCACTACAGAGCACTACCTATTGCAAGCAAAGCTATTCCAGAATTTCAAGCTATTTGAAGGGAAGAACAAAAATCAGAATATGACCTAAAGAAGAAGTGAAGAATGTAGAAGTGGTGATGGCCACCTTCAATGGCCTCCTAGGATCGTGGAATTCATTCATTCAAGGAATGTGTTCCAGAAGGAAGTGATTACTTTCAGCAAACTTTGGGAAGAAGAAGAAGCTCTACCCATAATAAGAGAAGATAAGACGGGAGCATTTGAAGATCCGGCTCTCACCATCCAAAGAAGATCCCTCAAGCAATGAGGAATATGAAGAAATCAAATCTTGAAGAACCTCTTATCCAACTCAGCATTTGGATAAGAAACGATGTGATTATGAATGAAGAAGACGATGAAGCTGAAGGCTCAAGAAGGAGTCTACCCTCGAAACAAATAAAGATAAGTATTCAATTGTCATTTCATGATATTCTTTTGTTATGCATTTGTTTATATTTAGTTATTGTATTATGCATGATAGGATGTTGCATTAATGACAGTATACTACTAATATGCATGTGATGGGTAAGTAGCTCATGGGGCTATACAAATTGTCCATTGCTACTTATCTAGAATGAAACCTCTTTGCTGACATATTGGATTAGTGCACAATCTCAATGTTGTCCTGGTAGAGATGGAAGGCATCTAGAAAGTTTCAATGAGATATGGATGAATGTTGTATTGGCTAAAGTAGTTGCATGATCATATATTTATGCATAAGTGTTTTCCAGTATAAATATTCCTTATGAAATGTTTCTAACCATACAATTGCATTTGACTTGTAGGAAATATCGCATACATAATCGCCTACAAGCAAATAAGAATGAAGACTTGTTCCAAAGAACAAGTGACAACGGTTCAAAGACAAAGAATAGTATGACGAGTGCAGTGACATCATTGATGCAGAACCTTCCAGCCACCAAGAAGAAAGGGAAGATCAGTTCAAGAAGAATGATGTCTGGGCGTAGTATCGAGACCTGAAGAGAAGTTCATAGTTCCATCATGCAGTAGATGGAAACATCGTGGGATACAAAGCAAGATTCGTAGCATGAGGATTCTCATGAAGAGAAGGCATATTATACAAAGAAACATTTACAGATAATAAAAGTGAAGTCACATGACATGCATAATCATGTGTGCAAATGAAAGAAGGCCTTGTACGAGTTCAGAAGACACCCATGGGATAACACATACATGATGAGCTTGATGAATATCTTAACCTTTGCTACAAGGTTGATAGAGGATGACAAGCTCACAGATGGGTGCAAGATGAACTTTTGAAGAAGTTCAAGATAGAGGATCTTAGTATCCAGTGATCCTAGATGGATACTACTTGTCACTCCAGTACAGAATGTTTCAATGCATAGAGTATGGAAGACAGAGGGAGTATGATGCTCCGCTTCAAAGGGAGTGATTGCAGAAGATCCTGAGGTTTGACATGGTACGACAGGATGGGAAGATTACTGATGATTCTAGGCTTTATTGAGAGTAAAGTGGATTCCAACCTTTGATCCAAGGTTGAAGGTGGAAGACCAATGATGCTCCTGTTATGTGTCGATGCACTACTGTTCTAGGTATGGAGGTGTGGCAGAGTACAAATGGAATCTTCCTTGGACAAGGGAAGTATGCAGTAGAGATCCTGAAGAGGTTCGGGATGATGGACTGCAAGGCTATGGCTACACCTATGGCATCGAACCTGAAGCTATTGAGTGATGCTTCATCAGAGTCAGTTGATGCTACGATGTATCGTCAGATGATTGGGTCATTGATGTACCTGACGAACACGAGACCAGACATTTGCTTTGCTGTGAACACCTTGAGCCAATACTTGACAGATCCGAGAAGTGTTCACTTGATTGCTGCAAAGCATATTCTGAGGTACCTGAAGGGTACAATTTATTATGGGCTCAAGTACGATGCGAATCGAAAGATTAACCTGGAGGGTTATGTTGATTCATATTGGGTAGGCAGTGCCATCGACAGGAAGAGTACTTCGAGATGTTGCTTCAGTATGGGATCAGTTGTGATCTCTTGGTTTAGTAGGAAGCAATCCTGTGTGGCTCTGAGTACAGCCGAAGCAGAGTATGTCACAGCTTGTTCAGCTAGTTGTGAGGTAGTATGGCTGTGGAAGCTACTATCTGATATATTTGATCTCTAGTTGGATGCTACTTGTATACATTGTGGCAACTAGATTTGCATAAAGTTGTCAGAGAATCTAGTGTTTCATAACAAGTCGAAGCATATCGAGATCAAGTATCACTATATTAGGGATATGGTACAGAGAGGAGCAGTGAAGCTCCAGTATGTTGCGACGGAGGAATTGATAGCTGATGTATTGATGAAGCCATTGGATAGGATGAATTTTGAGTACTTCAGAGAGAGACTTGGTGTTCTCCAGATCGAGGTTCCTTCCAAGAGAAAGTGATGAGACCCAAATCCATTCTGATGAGCAGGTCAGATGTAAGGGCTGAGCCATTCTGTCATGGTGAGAGGATTTAGTTCCTTCCATGTTAGATATAAGTGCTAGATATCCAAAGCCATTCTGACGAGCAGGTCAGATGTAAGGGCTGAGCCATTCTGTCATGGTGAGAGGATTCAGTTCCTTCCATGTCAGATATGAGTGCTAACTGCCATTCTGGGAATGGAGGCACCTGGTCAGTTACCAGGAACACTCAGTCAGGGAATGAGAGAGCCATTCTGATGAGAAGGTCAGATGTAAGGGCTGAGCCATTCTGGTCATGGCTAAAGGATTAAGTTCCTCCCATGACAGATGTGAGTGCTGGCCATTCTGTCGAGTAGGACAGATGTAAGGGCAATTGCCACTCTCCGGGAGAGTGGAGGCGCCTGTTCAGTTACCAGGTAGCTCAGTCAGGGACTGGGGGCCATTCTGACGAGGGTGTAGGATTCAGTTCCTACCAGGTCATATGTGAGTGCACAAAATCTTTCTTCAGTGTGGAGGATGTGGTTCCAACCTTGGTGGAAAGAACAGAGTTCTTTCATCATTGTGTTGGTTGTGGTTCCAGCCTGGTTGAAAGTCTTCCATCAGTGTGGCAGATGTGGTTCCAGCCTGGGTGAAAAGAACAGGGTTCTTTCATCAGTGTGGCAGGATGTGGTTCCAACCTGGATGGGATTGCGCCCTTCTGACGAGTAGGTCAGATATAAGTGCAGAGCCATTTCACAGATGTTAGTGATGTGATGTCCTACCATGCTGGTGAATGTGAGTGCTGGGCCTTTTTGATGTGATTGTAGTTTACTACATGATTAGATGTGAATGCTGGGCGTTCCTTTCTGACGAGCAGGTCAGATGTAAGTGCTGGGCGAAGACCTACCTAGTGGTTAGGCCTACAACTAGCATGAAAAAGGGCTGGCTCTGTAGAACTTCCTATGACGAGATAGTACATGCATGATGATGACCAGAGGAGATCCAGATCGAGCTATGATCCAGATCCAGTTATGATGACTCTGAGAGATCCATATCGAGTGATGATCCAGATCCAGCAGTGATGATCTAGATCAAGAGATGATCTAGATATATATCCAGATCGAGTGATGATCCAGATCGAGTCCAGTGATGATGATCCAGATTGAGTGATGATCCAGATCCAGTGATGATGATCCAGATCGAGTAATGATCTAGATCCTATGATGATGTTCTATGATGATCCAGATCGAGAGATGATCTAGATCCAGATGACTTGAAGATGAAGATGACTTGAAGACGAAGATGATCCAGTTGATACAGAGAAGAAGACCAGTGCTGGAAATCGTGTCGAAAGAATACCTTCCTAGTTAAGAGGGAGTGTTGATGTATATGTAACTTCGGAATGTATCCTTCTATGTATCTTATGTATTGTAACCCGATGTTTATTCTGGGATGTTTCTATTATGTATTTGAGTCATGTTGTCATGGCTCGATGTTCTGATCGGGAGGATTAATAATGTAAATAAGTCATATCAAGTCATTAGGTAAGTCCCCACAGTTTCGGGGCACTTGAGTTATTATACACTAATTAAGGTGTAGGCTTAAGTAGTAATTATTAGGTTGAGCCTACGTGTGAAATGGAAACTCAAGTGAACGGATGAATATAAATAGAGAGTGAGAGTCTTTCTATTTATCACTTGTGAAATACATCACTTGCTCTCTTAAGTATGGCGCACTATTGGAGAAGGAAATACTTTGGCTTGACAGAAGACAGAAGGCTACTGCTGTGTTGGGAGTACATCTTACTGTTTTGGGTTTCACATCTTGTGGTGATACTATCTTAGAGGAAGTTGCGGGGTTTTCTCCATTTATGGTTTCCCCGATCAAAACTCTTTGTGTCTCTTGTCTCATGTGATGTGCTTATGTTATTGTTGTGCTTGTTATTCTCTCAGTGAAAAGATCCTAACATAATGCTAGCTTAAATGTTGAAAAACTAACAAAGTCTCCCTCACTAAACCTCCTTGGATGAACAGACTTATCATATTGGACCTTTACGTGACGTTTATTGACTTCTAGAGCCACCAAGGCATCTCAATGTTGCTCATCAAGTTGCTCAAGGTGGACCAAACGCTCCTCCAATAGTGAAGTGTCTAGTAAGAGTTCTATAGCTAGCTTCAAAGAAGGAATCTTGCATTCAACCGACAATATCGACTCCACTCCATGTACAAGTTGATATGGAGAAAAACCCGTGGCAGTATTAACAGTGGTTCTAAATGCCCACAAAGAAGGATATAACATGATGTACCAATTATTCTTGCTTGGTGCGATGGTTCGTTGGAGAATGGATTTGAGTGATTTATTCACTACTTCTACCTGTCCATTCGCTTGAGGGTAGTAAGAGGAGGAATGTTCTTTCTTGTACCCTAACTTTGATGCCAACTCTTCCATCATATGGTTCTGAAAGTGCGAGCCATGGTCAGTGACAAGCTCTTTCAGAATCCTAAACCAAGTAATAATTTGGTTGAATATGAAGTGGGTGGCTATCTCACTATTGGATTTAACTGTAGGCATAGCCTCAACCCATTTCATGAAGTAATCAACAGCCACTATAATATGATGGTGCCCCCCAGCCAAAGTTGGGTTGCAATCCATAAAATTGAGCCCCCACTTAGTGAAGGGACCAGTGATGATAATGGGATGTAATCAGTTAGGTTTGGAGTGCATATTAGGTGTGAACACCTGGAAAGGGTGGCACCTCTTGACCGCATCAACACAATCCTTAAAGATCGACGACCATAAATAACCCGCTCTTAAAATATTTTGAGCTGTAGAAATCCCAGATAAATGACCACCACATTCCCCTCCATGGCAATCATTCAACACTACCTCAGCCTCTTCATGAGTTAAACAATGTTGTATAATGGAATCTACCCCACAGCAGTATGAAGTGTTATCCACTATGAGGTAGTTCTTAGAGATGTGACGTAATCGTCATCGTTCATCTCGTGAGAGGTGAGTAGGGTTCTTCAATGTTTGTAGATATATTATGATATCCCCATACCATGGGTTTAAAGTTGAGATTAAGAAGATGTGTTCATCGACAAACGTATCTTCACAAACCAACTCCTCGGCCTTGCTTGAGAAATCCGATATAAGCTCTGCAAAAATTAAAGACTTCTTCGATTTTGTCGAAACAAATTCGAGATAGAATTCTTACAGAATAACAATCCATTTATTATATTTTCCCCCAATCATCCGTCGAGTGAGGACGAATTGAAACGAATTGACATGGGCTACAACCAAGGTCTGGCGAAGGAGAATATAATGTCTCAACCGCTGAACCGCATGTACAGTAGCTAAAGCAAGCTTCTCGACATGAGAATAATGAATCTCTGCATCAATAAGGTTCTGGCTCAGATAATATATGACATGCTCTTGGAGCTCCTCATCCTCTTGAACCAAAACCATACCAATCGTCTCCATGGACGCGAACACATATAATAGAAAATCACGGCTATAGTCTAGGGGACTAATCACCGGGGCCGATGCTAGGGCTCGCTTGAGTGCATCAAAGGACTCATGGGCTCTCTCATCCCAACAAAAGGGAGTGTCCTTCTTCAGTAGACGTATGAAGCCTCTAGTCAAATTGGCAAAGTTGACAACTAATCTCTGTAAGAAGTTTGCCATGCCTTGTAAACATTGAAGGTGACGAATATTTTTCGGGGGAGACAACTGAAGTATTGCCTCAACCTTCAAAGGGTCGACTCTTATACCCTCTTTAGAAATGATGAATCCTCACAAATGACCTGAATTCACACAAAATATGCACTTATGAGGATTTAATCTAACCAAATAATGCTGGCATCTTTCAAATACCAATCTCAAGTGATAGGGATGACGCATTCTCATACGAGAATGAGTAGCAAGGTCATCCAAAAATACTTCGATAATTGACTTGAGATCGTGGAAGATCAAGGTCATTGCCCACTGAAATGTAGCTCTGGTTTTTTTAAGGCCAAAAGGCATTTTCTGATATGCAAAATTTCTCCAAGGACAAATAAATGCAGTCTTATGTTGGTTCTTAGGTTTAATTTGTATATGATTATACCTAGAAAAGCTGTCCATAAAGGAAAAAACCTCGCTACCCGCACAGTCATCCAAAATTTGATCAATAAATGGTGTGGGGAAATTATCCTTAGGATAGGCACGATTCAAATCATGCAAATATATACATATGTGGATCACTCGCTGCTTCTTATCCACCGGAATGGGGTTTGAAACCCGCTCCATCAAGGGAATGGGATAGATGAATCCAGATTTCAACAGTTTCTCTATCTCTACCTTAATCGTGGGTGCTTTCCTAGGATTCACCGCACGCAGGCATTGTTGAACAGGCTTAGTGTTGGGATAAGTCTTAATCTCATGCTCGATAATAGGAGGGTCGATACCTGGCATTTCGTCATAATACCAAGCAAAAATATTGTGGAATTCCTTAAATAGCTCGGTGTATTCTAGAATCTTAGCATGGGAACATTCCGCCCCAATATAGACATTCTCTATCCTACCAGGATCATGAGAGATGTTGATAGGAATCATTGAAGATATGTTAGCCATGTTTCCATCAGTCATCTGATGAGGAGAGCTTAATGGAACCATAGGAATACCAACTCTCTCACTAAGAACCGCCCTAAAATCCTCATGCTCTAAGCGGTCAAGCTCAGGAAGAAAGTATGATCTATGATGGAGTTCCTTCCATGGTGGCTCAAATCCTAACACAGCCTCAATGATCTCTTCCTTTGAAGGGAAAACCGTATCAAGGCAGTCGAGTGCGTGAGAAGACTGCACTGCCCATGCCGACAACACATAAGGGTCCTCCTCCTCCATCCACGAAGAGGAAGAGGGTCCATGCAACACACATGAGATTAGCTTGATAAGTTATCATAGGTGCAAGCAATGGCATGTCCATCACGATGGGATCACTCGGAGTACTCGGTGTAGGAAGAATCCAAGGATCTTCCATATCACTCATGCGAAAAGACACTGATCTTGTAGATGTCGAAGCCTCACTGGAACTAGACCCTATCATAAGGATCAGTGCAGGACAACTAAAGCTTCCCATGAGGGATGGATACATGCCTACACCCACACTCCCAGTTGCCGGCTAAGAGTGTTCAATGATTGGGATCGAAGATCCCAAAGATGCAGTAATAGACAGATTCTTGAATGTCGTTTGAACAATCGTTACTATCTTCCCGTTATGTGGAAAGAATACAACGCGGAATAGGGAAGAAGCAATGGCTTGCATACTGTACATCCAATTCCTACCCAGTAAGAGATTGTAGTCAAGGGGCGCATCAACCACCTCGACCTCTATCGCAATGGTCTTCCCTCCTAAATGGACTTTAAGGGAAGGAAGGATTTCATGCAGCCTAAATGATCTCCCATCGAACGCAATTAACATGGTATCTTATTTAGATAGATCAGGGGAACCCAGACCCTTCCAACATGATAAAGACATCACAGAAACAGCAGCACCTTCGTCAATCACAGTGCGCTTGACAGTCATATTAAGACATTCTACGTGAATCAAAAGAGACACATACTAAAGGCAAGCAAGGCTGAAGTCCTACAGTTTCAAATTTAATCATGGAGGAAGGATCATCATCATTCACACCAAGGGAAAAAAGAAATACCTTCCTTTGCGAAGGACAACTCTGAAGCACTTCCAATGTAGATATCACACAAGGAGTGTGGCCCAAATCCTCGACAACTGAATAGTTCTAGGCAGCTCGGGCATTTGGATTGTTCCCCAAACACTTAAGGACTCCCTTAGGAATGCGAGGTGTAGTTTCAAGTTTATCCATAGGTTTCTCAATACCTAAAGGGGACCCTGGTGGATCAGGCTCTTTTCCTGGGCTGGGTTGTGACGAACCATAATCTTTCGCACGGGTCACAACTTTTGCAGCACATACCATGTTAATGCAACCACGACCACTACCCTTCGGTGGGTCTTGATCACCACCAGACTGGTCATGGGACCTCGAGTTCATATTTTGATTGTGTAGTAAAGGGTTAATTAGCACAGCTGGGCCCTGTGCCAAGAATCTTAAGGCTTCATCAATATGAGGGCACAAGTAAGTAAGGTGATCGTCCTTACATAACTTGCAAGGGAACTTAAGCTTACCTTTAGCTTGCTTTACCCCCCAGCATTCTGGCCATTCTTTTCATTACTATTAGCATTCTCATTATTATTCCTACCCTTACGATTATTTTTACCCTTTTTTCTATTCCGTCCGGGCTGCTGGTTACCCTTCTGGTCTGACGATTGCACTAAAAGTACACTCACCATTTGGTTGGGTTGAGATAAATCCATAGCTTGTCCCAAAGCAGATTGGTTGATTGAAAATTGACTAACTTGTTTTGCAACCGAATCTGCAGGTCTCGCACTTGCACAACCAACAATGCCATCGGCATGTGATCCAAGTTTGACTTTGGGGTCGAAACTAGAATGCTGAGCATTGGGAATAATCTCATATAACAAACCGGACTGAGCATAAATCAAGTCCAGTTCCTGCGCCCTAAAAATTTCTTGTTGCTCATTCTGCACTCCAGATGTAGAAACATCCTTCACTATATATGGCGATAACAACTTGAGGATCTATTCAAGGAGGAACTTCGGCGGTATCAAGGCTTTAATTAACCTCCTCCGTCTACACCACTCTTGAATATGATCAGAGATATGTGTGGCTTTATCTTGCTGAAATGTCGACAAGAGTTCAGTACCAACGTCATAATGCACTGGTAGCTGGAAGTGGTTAATAAAAGTCATTGCAATGTTGTCGAACAAAGCGAATGCTCCCCTAGGTAGCTCTCTATACCATTTCACGACAAGCCCTGTAAGGGTGCATTGAAATAGCCTTAAACGGATGGATTCCTGATGTAAGGAATTCGAAGAGCACCATAGATGAAATGTAGTAATGTGTTCACTTAGATCCTCTCCCAATGGACTGCTGGGTCATGAGCTACAGGATCATTCATTAATCTCGACAAGTCAGGAAGATTCAACATCACGAGGAAAGGGAGCCTAGGATGATGAGGTCGATGGACCGCTCCCTGATTCATATAGGTCTGATTACCACCATGGCCTTGGACATAGTGCCCTCCTCTCGTATGACCCATATAGGGTGGCATGGAAGCACCATAGTTTGGTGGAACTTGACTAGTAGGATCTATGAAGCCGTAATTAGGAGAGTAAGCAGGTTGTTGATACCCGCCCCCATAAGCTGAAGAACCTTATCCATACTGCGTCACATAATAGGGCCCATAATTCATCACATGAGATGTCCCATGAGACACTCCGTAAGTAGGAACATACGTTTCAGAAGTAGGAATACACATTTCGGAAGTAGGAATGTGACCTCTAGAAGTATGAGCATGACCTCCTAAAACAACGGGCGGTACATGAAGCTGAGACACAATCGGTCTAGTAACCGCAGTACGGACATGACTCGTAGCAACGTTTTGGCTCGAAGGACCATGTGAATAAGGTGGAGGGTGAACATTTGAAAAAGTAGGGATAGAGGATGAAGGGACCTGAGTAATAATGTATGTACTATTCCCTATAGTCACTCATCTCAGGTTTGTTATCCTAATAGGATCACTAACCCTAGACCTAGGAGGAATATGTGATGTGACTTCCACCACCGAGATGGAAGGTGCAATGTGACTATTGCTCCCAAACCTCTCTGCATGGTAAGGAATGAGAGTGCCCCCAGGCATAGTGTTAGGCTCAAACTCAGATTCGACATGAAATGCCAAATCATGTGTAGGAAAACCATACATACCATAAATACCATAGCTAGTGCTTGCAGGTTCAAAATGAGTCTCGGCATCCTCTGGCATTCCATACCAGTAATGCATCAATGGGGAATCAACCCTAGAGTGAGTAGGTCTATCATGAAAGGTTCCTATCTCAGAAATCATAGGACCTAACTTAGCCAAGTCGGGTGAAGTATCATAGGTAGGAGTAAACTCCCCATCATCTACACGAATGGGAGAAGTGGTTCAGGAATATCCTTTATATGGTATTCCATGGTATGTGAATCAATGTGCAAAATAGTCTTCCTAGACTATCTAGGTCTCTCTCCCAAAGGAGGAGGAGATGTAGAAGGCGGAAGTCCTGCTAATCGACGAGAATGGCGAGGAGACATACCCGAATCCACACTAACTCAAAAAATAGAAAAGACTCTCTATTTACGCAAACCCTAGGCAAGCTATTGTGCACAGAGAAATCACTAATAAAATATAAAGCCAAATGCAAGGAATCAAGGGCAAGATAAGTGAGCTCCCAAATGAAGCAGGTATGTCTCGCTTAGGGGAGGCTTGAGACTCCCATACACAACAAGCAGAGGTACGTAACCAATTATTGTGGCCCTCAGCTTCAACGCGTAAAGCGACTGTGCTGTCTGACCCCAAAATGGCCGGGACACCCGCAGAATAACCCCTACAAAGTACCCCCTCGATATCCTAGGTAAGGCCACTAAGGTCACCTCAATATAATCAATGCTCAGGTGGACAGTCGCAGGCGGGATTGACCATATGGGCAGGGTAGAAAATCCTGAAACTCTCAAAAGAGCCCCCAGATATGAATACAGTCCTAGAAATATCTCTAGTGCTACTCAATTATGACTAGGGGTCAACCCAATCAATAACCGCTCACACTGCCTCATGCTTAACTCCCTTTTGAGAGGAGGATCCTGAGAAACACTGGTTATACCAAGGATTTCACACACTCACCTAGACAGACACATACATTTTGTTTTTTAGTGATCTTGGATAATTTACTCACAATGAACTATTCCAAGATCCTAAAACCTAATCTTGTTGGTGCATCCTAGAAAAGAAAAGAGTGTAGTTCATTTTAATTTAACCGTTGATTTTAATTCGTTTTATTACTCAAAAAAGGGATATGGTCATGCAACTAATCGTGTTATGACACAACATGAAGTAAAATGCACACCTAAAAATCAATGCAAATGCATTGTGTCCATGAAAATAGGGTATGCTACTATGTGAAATGCACAATTTTTCTTCAAATGATGAATGCAAGCTTTCCTATATGAAATCCTAACTAATACTCCAAAGCAAATCTAGTGCATGTACAATGCAAAATGCAAAATGCAATGCATGATGATAAGAAAACGTTTTTGGATTTTTTGAAATAAAATGAGATACAAAAAGGAAAAGAATGATTCTACAACCCCCAAACCTTGAAAGCACACTCAAACAGCATTCAAGCAAAGCACCAAGGTAAAAGAAATCTAATGCACTAATCCCAAACAAAAAATCGAAAATGTCATGACAAGAACCTTCTTAAAAAAAAAATTAGCCTAAAAAAAAACGTCTCTGGTTAGAAACAGAGGTATAAATAGACTCAAGCAGTGTCAAACGAGATTCAACAATCATCACACTTCACCCAGCAACCCTTTAACTTCCACAAAAAGGCAAAACTAAGGGCATACGTGACTATTCGTAGTAAACTTGTGTGTATACGCAGAAATTGCAGAGAAACCCACGTGTATACGCGACTGTGAGTTAAAAATTCATGTACAGGAAGAAAGGTGCATAAAATCAAGGCAAACAGACAAGCTGAGACAAACTTCACACCAATCAGAAAGTACCAGGCAAACATGCCCCTAGACCCGACATAGAAACAAGAGAGAAAGAGCAATTCAAATTCATTGAATGTCAATAGAACAACCCCCAAAGGACAACTACTAGGAACTCCCCAGTAGAGTCACCAATTCTGTTACGGAGAGAAATTCCTATGGCTTGGGGTACCACAACAGACAACTTGACTCTAGAAATAAATCGTTTCCAATATGCAATAGAAATTAAATGTATAACACTAAAGGATCAGACCTTGTACCTTATTCCGGACGGTTGAAGCAGATCCCCATTGAGCTTTCCAACTTTATCTTGAATTGATAAATTACTTCCTCAACAACAAGTAAACAATACAAGCATACTATATATCATGGTGTTAGATCTATTCTAGCATATATAATCAACAATGTATAAGCATTTGAAATAATCCCATGGATAAAATATTCATTCAAACACACATTATTGGATAGGAAAAGATATTTCTATTAATATAAATCAGAGATTACAATAGATACAACCTCTGACGGCACGTCTACGAACCGGAGAAACTGAATCCCCCACTTGGGCATCCACCACCTCAATCCTTCGTCTCTAGATAGCAAGCTCACAAGCAAAAGGCAAGCTTGGGAAGAACACAACAGTGCTCCAAGGGACAAAGGGATGTAGACTCAAGCATAAGTTCTGAAAACAATGGACTATAGTTTCTTTGCTCTGAATTCTCTCATATGCCTTCAATGTATCATAGAGTTCCTTATATAGCTTTTCAAAGGGGTAATGAAATGTTGAATCTGAGCGATCTCAAGGCATAGGGAAGACCAGGAGTCAAGTGAGTCGGATCCATTTCAAGGAAAACTCCAAAAGGATTTGGATTTTGTGCACATATTGATGTACGCGGTTTTCATGCTCAAACCCACATATATACATGATTAAGGGTTTAAAATTCGTGTGTATCATTTTTCACATGTTTTTAGGGATGATCAAGGAAACATCAAAGGACAAAAAATGGTCCAAGGGGTCTAAGGGTCTACAGAGGGACAGGGGAAGGCCATACAAAGTGTGATTCACCTAGAGTGGTAAAATCAGCTATAACAAATATCAGTGGAAAACACGGATACAAATTCATGGTCTACCAAACTGGTATTGGGGAGGAGTGAGGACCTATGATGGTGATCCTCCAAGATAGGCTCATTTGTACTCATGATCTCCATAATGGTGTTAGATTTTATCATTCGAGCTAGCATTATATTAGGATCTTTAACTGAGATAATAACAAGTATAGCAATCAAACACAAGAGACAATGAACACAGTGTTTTTCCTCAAGGAAACCATAAATGGAGAAAACTCCGCAACTTCATCAGATATAGAATCAACACCAAAAGTAAAACCACAAAACAGTAAGATGATCTCCCGACAACAGTAACCTCTTTCTTCCTAGCCCCAGATTCTTCTTCTTCCTCAACTATGTGCTACAACTGAGTGTGAGTGAGTGTGTGCTAAATAGAGAGGATAGCTCTCTATTTATACTAATTCTCAACATGACTAAAACCTACTATGTTCGACTTCTCTAGGAGAGTCTAATAACCCTAGTTCCCCGAAACTGCAGGGACTTTAACCCTTGATCAATAGGAGGGTTACCCACAATAACTTGACATGACTTTTTCACATTATAGAACCTCTCGATAGGAAGATCGGGGCATGACATGAATCAAGTACATTACAAATACATCTCGGAATAAACATCGTGTTACAATACATAAGAAATACAAGTGATTACATTTCGAAGTTACATATACATCAACACTCCCTCTTAACTAGGAAGGTATTCTCTCGACACAATTTTGCAGCACAAGTCTTCTTCTCTGTATCATCTGGTTCATCATCAAGTTCTAATAATATTCATATTCAAGTCATCTTAATTTGGATCTAGATCATCACTTGATCTGGATCATCATCACTGAATCTGGATCATCACGGGGTCATCATCACTGGATCTAGATCATCACTCGATCTGGATCATCACTGCTGGATCTGGATCATCACTCGATCTAGATCATCTCAGAGACATCATAGCTGGATCTAAATCATAGCTCAATCTGGATCATCACCTGGTCATCATCATATGTGCTATCTCATGATTCTTCTCATCACTAGAAGTTCTACAGAGCTAGCCCTTTTTCATGCCGGTTGTAGTCCTACCTCCTTATAGGTCTTTGGTAGCCCTTATATCTAACCCTAAGTTAGAATGGTCAGCACTCACATCTGACCTTGACTTGTTAGAAAGGAACAACACTTACATCTAACCTTGACTCATCAAAAATCCACTCAGTCCTAGACTGAGGGTTCCTGGTAACTAACCAGGTGCCTCCATTCAGAGAATGGAAGTAGCCCTTACATCTGACCTACTTGTCAGAATGGCCAGCACTCACATCTGACCTACTCATTAGAAAGGTGGTAGACCTTATATCTAATCATGTAGTAACTAATCCTACATTAGAATGGCTAGCACTCACATATAACCTACTCGTAAGAAAAGAGGTAGCCCTTACATTTGATCATGTAGGAAATAATCATACAGTCACATCAGAATGGCCAGCACTCACAGTTGACATGGAAGGAAGCAATCCTCTCACCATGACAGAATGGAAACAACCCTTATATATGATCAAGTCGGAACACATCCCTCAATCATATTAGAATGGCCATGTGCTCACATCTGATCATGTAAGACTACATCTTACAATCGTTTCAAAAAGGCCCTTAGTCCAAGACTAAGTATTCCTAGTAACTCACCAGGAAGCTCCATTTAGAGAATGACAATAGCCCTTATATCTGATCATGTAGGAACCAATCCTATAGTCATATCACAATGGCTCAGCACTCATATATGACATGGAAGGAACCAATCCTCTCACCATGAAATAATGGCTCATCCCTTACATTTGACCTACATGTCAGAATGGCTTATAGACTCATCACTTCCCCTTGGAGGGAACCTTGATCTGGAGAACACCAAGCTTCTCCTTGAAGTACTCAAACTTCACTCTAGCTAATGGCTTTGTCAGCACATTAGCTATTTGATCATCCGTTGCAACATACTGGAGCTTCACTTCTCTCTTCTACACCATATCCCTGATATAGTGATACTTGATCTCGATATGCTTTGACTTGTCATGGAACACTGGGTTCTCCGATAACTTCACACAACTCTGGTTGTCACAATATATACAAGTAGCATCCAACTGGAGATCAAATAAATCAGACAGTAGCTTCCTGAGCCATACTTTCTTACAACTAGCTGAATAGGCTATGAAATACTCTGCTTCAGCTGTACTAAGTGCCACACATGATTGCTTCCTTCTAAACCAAGAGATCACACCTGATCCCATACCGAAACAACATCTTGAAGTGCTCTTCCTATCGATGGCACTGCCTTCCCAATTTGAATCAACATAACCCTCTAGGTTAATATTTTGATTCGGATCAGACTTGAGCCCATAATCAACTGTACCTCTCAGGTATTCTCAGAATATTCTTTGCAGCAATCAAGTGAACATGTCTCGTATCTATCAAGAACTGGCTCAAGGTGTTCACAGCAAAGCAAATATCTGGTCTAGTGTTCATCAGGTACATCAAGGACCCAATCATCTAATGATACATCATGGAATCAACCACTTCTGATGAAGCATCACTCAATAGCTTTAGGTTTGATGCCATGGGTGTGGTCACGGCCTTGCAATCCAACATTTCGAATCTCTTCAAGATCTCTACCATATATTTCCCTTGTCCTAGGTAAATCCCATATGCACTCTACCACACCTCCATGCCTAGAAAATAATGCATCATACCTAAGTCCTTCATTTCAAACTCGGCAATAGGCTTTCTCTTCGTATCATCAATCAACCCATCCATACCTGTTACAAATAGATCATCTACATACAGTAGGAGCATCACTGGGTTGCCATCTTCAACCTTGTAGTAAAGGTTGGAATCTACTTTACTCTTGGTAAATCCCAAACTGGATAGAAAGCTGTCAATTCTGCCATACCATGTCTTGGGTGCCTGTTTCAAATTGTACAGGGCTTTATTCAATCTACACACATGAGACTCCCTGTCATGTGTCTCAAAACTAAGTGGCTGCTCCACATACACTTCCTCTTCTACTACACCATTCAAGAAAGCAGTCTTGACATCCATTTGGTGTATCTTCTATTTCATTACTGCAGCCAGAGCAAGTACTGATCTGATGGAAGTGTATCTGGCTATAAGTGCAAAGGTTTCTTCATAATCTGTTCCTTCTTTCTGGGAGAAACCACGAGCAACAAATATTGCTTTATATTTTTCTATGCTACTGTCTGCAGCATGCTTGATCTTGTAGATCCATTTGGAAGTTACAACCAACTTCCCTTCTGGTCTTGGGACAACATCCCAAACATCATTCTTCATGATCGATTGATATTCTTCAATCATTGCATCCCTCCATTATTTCTGTTCTACCGCTTCTTCATAATTGGAAGGTTCTTTATCGATGAAATCACATAGTAATGCTACATACCCGGAACAGGATCTGGTCATCCTTCTTTCTCTGTGATTCTCTTCTACAACCCCATATATTTCCACACCTTGGATAGATTCTCGTACCCAAGAAGGTTTCTTCTTATGAGGATTCTTCTCTAGAGGTGGATGTTATAGCGGATTTCACCACACTAGGTGAATCACACATTGTATGGCCTTCCCTTGTCCCGCTGCAGACTCATTAACCCCTTTGGACCACTTTATATC
>LPNX010621661.1:39464-95113 GCA_001517045.1 Pseudotsuga menziesii
ATCTATAGGTTCTTGAGGTTCTTCAAATTCTTTATCTTCTTCTTGAGCTTCTTCATTCATGGTTGTATCATGAATTCTTGGTGCTTCTGCTTCTACAAGTTCTTCAGTAGGTTTCTTTTTGGATTTGTTATAAGCTGTGTCTTCATCAAATGTCACATCCCTGCTGATGTCAATCTTCTTGAATTTTGGGAAGTATATTCTGTAAGCCTTCGAGATTTCAGAGTATCCCACAAATATACCCTTCCTTCCTGAAGGATCTAGTTTTGTTCTCTTCTCTTTTGGAATGTGTATGTACAATGGACAACTGAATATTCTGAGATGGCTAACTTCTGGTTTCTTGCTGGAGAAGACTTATTTAGGAGTTTTTTTCTTGAGTACTCTATGTGGAGTATGGTTTTGTACATATATCATTGTTCTGGCAGCTTCTTCCCAAAGATGCGTAGGAAGATCTTGATCAGGAAGCATAGCTCTTGCAACTTCCATGATAGTTTTGTTCTTCCTTTCTACAATCCCATTTTGTTGTGGATTATAAGGCGTTGAAAACTCCCTCTTAATCCTTGAGTCTTTGCATAAATATTTGAATTCATTTGATGTGAATTCTCCACCATTATCTGATCGAAAGGTCTTGATCTTCTTTTTTGTGTGATTCTCGATCAAGGATTTGAATTCCTTGAACTTGCTGAATACTTCATCTTTGTTCTTCATCAAGTAAATCCATGTCTTCCTAGAAAAGTCATCAATAAAAGAAACATAGTATACATACCTACTTATTGAACTTGATGACATTGGACCGCATACATCAGAGTGGATGATTTCCAAGATTCCTTTCACTTTACTCTCGCTACTTGGAAATGTATTCTTTGTGTTCTTTCCTTTCGCACATCCTTTGCAGAACTCATCATGTTTTGCTTGAATTTCTGGAATACCTTCAACAACTTTGCTTGCAAGTGGTAGTGCTCTGTGATGCACATTTGCAAACCTTCTATGCCAAATTTCATTTGGCTCTACTGTGTCATGGACCAAGGCTTGTTCTGGATTTCCCTTCAATTTGTATAGACCTCCTTGTTGTTCCCCAATCACTACTACATCATTAATAATCTTTTCTTTTGGCCACATGATAAATTGACCATCTATAAATCCAACCCTCATGCCCTTTGAATCTAATGTAGATATGGAGAGAAGGTTCTTCTTGAGTCCTGGTACAAACAATACATTTTGCATCTTCATAGAATTTCTAGAGTCTAGCCTATAGGAGGATTCCCCACTACCTTTTATTGGATATTGGTAGTCATCTCCAAGTTTCACCTTGTGAGGTGATTCATGTTCTGAAAGTTTCACAAAGGACTCTTTGAATCCTGTCATGTGTTTGGAAGCCCCACTGTTTAGAAGCCAATCATTTCTTTCATGTGTGATGTTTCCTGTGAGAGAAAAAATCAAGACATATTCTTCATCACTTGAAGAGTCTTCACTTTCATATCTAGTTTTCTTCTTGGATGGTTCATCATCCTCTGTAGCATGAGCATGATTTCTTCTCTTGTTACCCTTTTTCTTATTTTGTCTTTAAGGACAATATTTTGCAAGGTGTCCTACTTCATCGCATGTATAACATCTGCTTCTAGAAAAAACTTTTCTTGGGTTATTTTTATAGAAATGCTTACCTCTGGAGTGATGAGAATTTCTTTTGATTTTCTTAGAATGAACCGTGAGGGCTTGATCTTCACTTCCCATCTTTTCTTCTTGAGCTTATTCTTGAGATAATTCTTACCATAGTCTGTTGAGCTTGACTAACTTCTTTCTAGTACATATCCCTTGATTAAAGGAGTCCCTTGATCTAGGGAGACCATTCAAGGTGGTCATCACAATCTCTGCATTCTCTACTTCTTCATCTACTACTTCCAGCTATTCCTTGATCTGAGAGACCCTTGTAAAGTAAGATTGGATGCTCTCAGCATTCTAGATCTTTACATTCTTCAGTTGGCTTCTCAGAGGCATCTTCCGGTTTATGTTCTTCCCTTCAAACAATTTGGTTAGGGCATCAAACATAGATTTAGGTGTCTTTAGGGAGGACACATGTGGTATGAGGTGATCCTTGATTTAATCAGCAATGATCTTCTTTTCCATAACCATATTCTTCTTATATAAGGCCTTAGCCTCATCTGCCTCTAGAACTGGAACCTCCTCATTGATATAGGATTCCAACTCATTTTCTTCCAGGACCTAGGAGATCCTATACTTCCAGGATCAAAAGTGTTGATGTATATGTAACTTCAGAAAGTATTTCACTTGTATTTCTTATATATTGTAACCCGATGTTTATTCTGAGATGTACTTGAGTCACGTCATGCCCCAATGTTCCTATGGGGAAGATCTATAATGTAAACAAGTCATGTCAAGTCATTGTGGTAACCCTCCTGTTGGTTAAGGGTTAAAGTCCCTGCAGTTCCGAGGCACCAGGGTTATTAGAATATCCTAGTGAGGTCATCCCTAGTAAGGTTTAGTCAAGTCGAGAATTAGTATAAATAGAGAGTTTCCCTCTCTATTTAACACATATCTCATACACACTCAAGTGTAGGACATAGTTGAGGAAGGAGAAGACACTAGGGCTAGTGTTATAGAGGATTTCACCACTCTAGGTGAATCACACTTTGTATGGCCTTCCCCTGTCCCGTTGTAGACTCATTAGCCCCTATGGACCACTTTTTGTCCTCTGATGTTTCCTTGATCATCCCTACAAACATATGAAAAATGATATACGTGGATTTTAAACCTCTAATCGTGTACATACGCGGGTTTGACCCCGATAACCGTGTACATTGGGATGTGTGCATAATCCAAATCCTTTTGGAGTTTTCCTTGACATGGATATGACTCATTTGACTCCTGGCCTTCCTTATGCCTTGAGATCGCATGGATTTGACCTTTCATTATCCCTTTGAAAGCTATATAAGGAACCCCTTGGTACATTGAAGGCATAAGAGAGAATTGAGAGCAAAGAAACTATAGTCCATTGTTGCCGGAACTTATGCTTGAGTTTGCATCCCTTTGTCCCTTGGAGCACTTTTGTGTTCTTCCCAAGCTTGCCTTTTGCTTGTGAGCTTGCTATCGAGAGATGGAGGATTGAAGTGGTGGAGGCCCAAGTGGGGGATCTAGTTTCTCCAGTTCGCAGACGTGCCGTCAGAGGTTGTATATATCTTGTAATCTCTGATTTATATTAATAGAAATATCTTTTCCTATCCAATGATGTGTATTTGAATGAATATTTTATCCATGGGAATGTGTCAAATGCTTTTACATTATTGATTATATACGCTAGAATAGATCTAACACCATGATATATAGTATGCTTGTATTGTTTACGTGTTGTTGAGGAACTAATATAGCAATTCAAGCTGAAGATTGGAAAGCTCAATGGGGATCTACTTCAACCGTCCAGAATAAGGTACGAGGTCTGATCCTTTACTGTTAGACATTTAGTTTCTATTGCATATTGGGAAAGATTGATTTCTGGAGTCAATTTGTCTATTGTGGTACCCCAAGCCATAGGAATTTCTCTTCGTAACAGAATTGGCGACTCCGCTGGGGAGTTCCTAGTCATTTTTCCTTTGGGGGTTTTTATCGGTACAATGGGATTGATATTATTGACTTGCTCTTTGTTTATCCTTGTTTCTGGGTTGCATTTTATAGTATGTTCATCCATTGACACTCCCCTTTATTTGTTTGACCCTTGGTCTAATTTTATCACTACCTTCTCTGTATACGCAGGTTTTTAGCAAAAAGTCTCATACATATGCCTATATACGCAGGGTTTTGGCCAAAAGTCACATACATATGCCTATATACACAGGTTTTTGGGCAAAAGTCACGTACATATGCCTATCCACGCAAGTTTTTGTCCAAAAGTCGCGTATATACGCAGATGTTCTTTAAACAGTCGTGTACATCCTCCCTTTTGGTGAGTTCGATGTTATGGGAAGTTGCTGGGTGGGTTGTGAGTGTGGTTGGGTATTCCTTGGGTTTGATGTTGTCTGTTGGATGCTTCTTTTGTGACCAGAGACCGCTTTTTCATTGATTTTTCTTTGAAAGTATTTTTAGTAATTTTTCCTTTTTTTTTCCATTAGTGCATTACTCTTTTTGTCTTGGTGTCTTGCTGGGCTTGTCTTTTATACTTGCTGCAAAGACTGAGAGGTTTAGATGACTTTTATTGCATTTTTCATTCTTTTATATTGAAAAATACAAAGTAGTTGCACTCTTAGTTGCATATTAGATATCGATTTGAGGAGTTACTTGCATTGGATTGCTTGGATGAGAGTTGTATTTAGGCTTTCATATAGGAAGGATTGCATTGGCATTCGGAAAGGAATATATATTTATGCATCTCATGTAGTGGCATACCCTATTTTTCATTTGACAAATATTGCACTTAGCATTGTTTGTTATGGTTTGCACTTTTATTTCACTGCTGAGTCTTCATATCACTAGTTGCACGACCATTTCCCTTTGAGTAATTATAGCCAACTAAAATCAACGCTAAATAAAATGAATTACACTCTTTTCTTTTATAGGGTGCACCAACAAGCTTAGGTTTTAGGATATTGGAATAGTTCATTGTAATTCAATTCTCCAAGATCACTAAACAACAACATCTAGCTGTCTGTCTAGGTGAGTGTCAAATCCTTGGTATAACCATTGTTCTCAGGATCCTCCTCTCAAAAGGGATTTAAGCACAAGGTAGTGTGAGCGGTTATTGATTGGGATGACCCCTAGTCATAACTGAGTAGCACCGAAGATATTTCCAGGATTGTATTCATATCTGGGGGCTCTTTCGAGAGTTTGAGCTTTGCTACCCTGCCCATATGGTCAATCCTGCCTGCGACTATCCACTTGAGCATTGATTATATTGAGGTGACCTTAGTTGCCTTACCTAGGATATCGAGGGGGTACTTACAGAGGTTATTCTATGAGTGTCCTGGCTAGGTAGAGTTCAGACAGCATAGTCGCTTTATGCGTTGAAGCTGAGGGCCACTATAATTGGTTACGTACCTCTGCTTGTAGTGTATGGGAGTTTCGATCCTCTCCTAGGTGAGACATACCTACTGTATTCGGGAGCTCACATATCCTCCCCTTGGTTTGCTTGTATTTTGGCTGTAGATTTTCTTACGAGTGTGCTCTTTGCGCGCTAGTTGGCCTTTGGGATCGTGGTTACTTGAGTATATTTATTCTCTCTTGAGTTCAGGTCCTTTTATTTTTAGCATGCCTGGTATCCTATCAACCATATTGGTCCTAGTATGGACCTTGGTGTTAGACTTGGGGGCATCACAACCCCTTACCGTGCTCGTAGATTTGGGAATGGTCATATTCCATCCTCTACTCCATTTGTGGAGGATTTTTATTCCCTTTGCTCGGTCTTTACACCAGTGGTCACGCTCATGGGGGTGGTGGTAGATGCGTGAATGTTGGGTCTACACCTTACTTTCCTTTTTAATGTCCCATTGTTCACTGCATTGTTTCCTTTGGGTGCATTTGACATGATCATTCCTCCCTATTCCCTATAGTTTGGATTCTTTATCGACTATGTTGGGTTATGTTGAACTAATATTGTTGTCATGTAGGGTCCAGTTTTTGTACACTCTCTCTGAGGTTTCGACCCGTTCGTGCCTATCACGGGTATTATGTCTAAACTGGCATATATGTTAGGATTTCACATCTGCTTGCACTTATGCATTGCCTTATGATCGTTCCATCTTAACCTTAGGTACATACCCATTCCATGGTATCACAGAACCTTCATGTTGTTGTTAGAAGTGGTACTATGTGAATGGTAGAGGTTTCTTATACATGGGTGCCCTAGTTAGCTCCCTTTTGCATTTGGTACCCATGCTGCAAGTCCTCTCTTAGGTCCAGGAGTCCCTTTTAGTCATGCCATGTCCTTGAGCAAGAGCTTCATACTCCTCTTGAACTTTATGCTAGTCATTTCCTTGGGACTCCCTCATATCAAGTTGTGAATTCATTATCATGAGCTTTGCCTGCCTTATTGAGCTTTATGTCGGCTCCCCTGACATTGCGTTTCAGCCATATAGCTCGAGCGTGTCTCATGTCTAGCCATGCAGAGCCATTTTTTATATCCTTCGCAGCTTGATTTCCCTTTTTACCGGGAGGGGATTTTCCCTCGAGTGTCGATATCCTACACATGTATCCTTGCATTGAGCATAGGTATGTTCCACTGCTTGGAACTAGTTTGTTTGCCCTTATGACACTCGTCTCCTCCTAGTTTGTAACTATAAAGCTAGTTTATTCTTTTTTCAAGATTTTCAAATAACTGGAAAAGTCCAAAAAAAAATCAAAAAACCAAAAAGCCGAACAAGGAAAGATGTTATCTTTGGCAACTGTCAAGTCATGTCACCTTCGAACAGAGCAATGTATATCACATCCATTGGTTGGGTTATAGTTTGACTTTAGGAGTTGTACTCGTTTATCTGAGTTTATCTCCATCGACGGGTTAAGCTTCCGGTCCCTATGGAGCCTCTGTTGATGCCTCCTGTGTCACAGAGATGTCCCAGTTTGTATATTGAGTCTATGCTTCCTTCATTCAATCACCATACGCCGTTATGCTCTTGTTCGAAGGAAGTTGAAACCTGTGTTGGACATTCCTCAGTTATCTTGACTTTGCACGTCGGCCATTCCCGGTACAGTTACTGGTTCGTGCACCTTATGATCGAGTCCTTCCACATTATACAGCTTTGCTAAGTACCTCGTGTTGGATGATGGGGGATTCCTTAATGCCCCCCTTCCAGTGGATTTCATCCCATCGACTTCAGATCATTTATTCTAGGATTGGAATCTAGAGTCATTTTGAGTGCCTTGAGACTTGCAATCATCAGTGGCAGGTTCTCTTGCCATCGACAGTTTATTTGGAATACATCAATGTCCCCTAATCGATGGATTCTCTCAAGTGTTCGACCTCAACACATTTATTTGCACTTTTTAGTTTGCACTCTAGTACCTTGATTCCAATTTTCATTATCGGTGGGTGATCTTGCGTCTGTTAACGGTATACATTAATGATCGGTAATCAGACGATGGACTACTGTGTTCGACCTCAACACCTCTATTCGCATAGTAGGACATGTACTCGTAGCAGTTTGTGTAGAAGACCTTCCAGATTGGTGGCATCTCTTATATGCTACCTCCTTGATCGTGCCAGTGTTCATGAGATTTCAGCTCTCGCAACTTGATTCCAGTATATGTCAGACATTTCCAGCCACTATGGAGATCTTGATCTGTTATATATCTTCAGCCATTTTGGAGATCAGGGCCCTTTATATATCTTCATCATGGATATTCTAATATATGTATATTGTACATGGTGATGACCACATATTTGATATCATGTATCATGCCTATTCATGGCCATTGTACTCTTATGTATCCGGGACTGCTATATGTACTTGCAGTGATATGCAGAGTTGTATTATTGTACTGTGCTGATTAGGTGGCTGGTCTTCCATTTGGGATCCTTCATCACTCCACTTCTGGGATGGACTTATAATTTATTTCAGCCATCGTATAACCCCTCTGATCTCATACATTAGGGGGCATCTATTATAGCGGATTTCACCACTCTAGGTGAATCACACTTTGTATGGCCTTCCCCTGTCCCACTGTAGACTCATTAGCCCCTATGGACCACTTTTTGTCCTTTGATGTTTCCTTGATCATCCCTATAAACATATGAAAAATGATATACGTGCCTTTTAAACCTATAATCACGTACATACGTGGGTTTGACCCCGATAACCGTGTACATCGGGATGTGTGCATAATCCAAATCCTTTTGGAGTTTTCCTTGACATGGATCTGACTCATTTGACTCCTGGCCTTCCATATGCTTTGAGATCACACAGATTTGATCTTTCATTATCCCTTTGAAAGCTATATAAGGAACCCCTTGGTACATTGAAGGCATAAGAGAGAATTGAGAGCAAAGAAACTATAGTCCATTGTTGCCGGAACTTATGCTTGAGTCTGCATCCCTTTGTCCCTTGGAGCACTTTTTTGTTATTCCCAAGCTTGCCTTTTTCTTGTGAGATTGCTATCAAGAGATGGAGGATTGAAGTGGTGGAGGCCCAAGTGGGGGATTCAGTTTCTCTAGTTCACAGATGTGTCGTCAAAGGTTGTATCTATCTTGTAATCTCTAATTTATATTAATAGAAATATCTTTTCCTATCCAATGATGTGTATTTGAATGAATATTTTATCCATGGGAATATGTCAAATGCTTTTACATTTTTTATTATATATGCTAGAATAGATCTAACACCATGATATATAGTATGCTTGTATTGTTTATTTGTTGTTGAGGAAGTAATATAGCAATTCAAGCTGAAGATTGGAAAGCTCAATGGGGATCTACTTCAACCATCCAGAATAAGGTACGAGGTCTAATCCTTTAGTGTTAGACATTTAATTTCTATTGCATATTAGGAAATATTGATTTCTATAGTCAAGATTTCTATTGTGGTACCCCAGGCCATAGGAATTTATCTCCGTAAGAGCTAGATAGAAAGAAGGTTACTGCTGTGAGGAGATCACTTACCGTTTTGGGTTCTACTTTTGGTGTTGATTCTATCTCTGAGGATGTTGCGGGGTTTTAACCATTTATGGTTTCCCTGATGGTAAAAAATATGTTCATTGTCTCTTGTGTTTGATTGTTGTGCTTGTTATTCTCTCAGTTAAAGATCCTAATGTATTGCTAGCTTAATGATACGAATCTAACATGGTATTAGAGCTAACCTGAGATGAAGACACTGTGCAGCTACAGGAACTAGGGATTCCTACTAAGTGGATCTTCCTCCATATATTTTTAGCAAAATAAGGTTGGATTAACTCTCCTCCTTAGGGAGCATTTTTATATCGAAGCTGAATCCAATTCTGAGGTTTTACAGTTTTGGACCCGACACTACTGCCGAAAATTAGGGATTTTCACAAAAGAGGAATTTTTCAGTGAGCCCAGGCCTGGATTGATATCCTCCCCAAAATCAAAGTTAGGGATCAAATTCAAAGCATTTGGTTGGACAGAACTCCAGAAAAGCAAAACCCTAATTTGCTATTGAACTAGCACTACAGGATTTCAGCTCCAAATCCATATCCGACATCTTGACCTAGTAATATCTAAATCTTTTGTATTTCCATTTGAGGTTCTCAGTTTAAGATGTCTCATCATACCAAGCATGATGAAAAGCTTGAGGGAGTTGATAACTTCCGATCCTGGAAGTATAGGATCTCCCTAGTCCTGGAAGAAAATGAGTTGGACTCCTATATCAATGAGGAGGATCCAGTTCCAGAGGGAGATGAGGCTAAGGCATTACATAGGAAGAAGTTGGTTATGGAAAAGAGAATCATTACTGATTCTATCAAGGATCACCTCATACCATAAGTGTCCTCCCTCAAGACACCTAAAGCTATGTTTGATGCCCTAACCAAATTGTTTGAAGGGAAGAACATAAATAAGCAGATGAATATGAGAAACCAATTGAAGAATGTAAAGATCCATAATGCTGAGACTATTGAGTCTTACTTTACAAGAGTATCTCAGATCAAGGAACAACTGGAAGTAGTAGATGAAGAAATGGAAAATGTAGATATTGTGATGACCACCTTGAATGGTCTCCCTAAATCATGGGACTCTTTCATTCAAGGGATCTATGCCAGAAAGAAGTTAGTCAAGTTCAACAGACTATGGGAAGCATTCTCTCAAGAAAAATATCAGATAGCAGCTCAAGAAGAGAAGATGGGAAATGAAGATCAAGCTCTCACTGTTCACTCTAAGAAAACCAGAAGGAACCGTCATCACTCCAAAGGTAAGATCTTGAACCCTAAAAAATATCTATCTACCATTAGATGTTACACATGTGATTAGAAAGGTCACATATCCATATTTGTCCCTAATAAAGGGAACTCAAAGAAGAAGAAGGAAGACAAGATAAGACATCATGCTCATGTTGTAGAGCATGATGAACCTCTCACAAAGAGAATCAGACAAGAAAGTGATTCTTCAAGCGATGAAGAATATGTGCTGATCTCCGCTCTTACGGGAACTATTTCACATGGAAGCAATGATTGGCCCATAGACAGTGGTGCTTCCAAGTATATGAAAAGATTCAAAGAATCATTTGTGAAGCTATTTGAACACGAGTCACCTCACAAGGTGAAACTTGGGGATGACTACCGGTATCCAATAAAAGGTAGTGGTGAATCCTCCAATATACTAGACTCTGGAAATTCTATGAAGATGAAGAATGTATTATTTGTTCTAGGACTAAATAAGAACCTCCTCTCCATATCTGCATTGGATGCAAAAGGAATGAGGGTTGGTTTCGTACATAGCCAAGTTATTATGTGGCCAAAAGGAAATACTTTTGACGATGCAATAGTGATTGGGGAACAAGAAGGAGGTATATACAAGTTGAAGGTCCAAATAGAACAAGCTTTGGTTTATGACTCAGTAGAACCAAATGAAATTTGGCATAGAAGGATTGAACATGTGCATTACAGAGCACTACCACTTGCAAGCAAAGTTGTTGAAGTTCTTCTAGAAATTCAAGCAAAACATGAAGTGGTTTGCAAAGGATGTGTGAAAGGTGAGAACACAAAGAAGACATTTCCAAGTAGTGAAAGCAAAGCAAAAGGAATCTTGGAAATAATCCACTCCGATGTATGCGGACCAATGTCATCAATTTATCTAAGTGGGTATGCATACTATGTTTCTTTTATTGATAACTTTTCTAGGAAGACATGGATCTACTTCATGAAGAACAAAGATGAAGTATTCAACAAGTTCAAGGAATTCAAAGCCTTGATTAAGAACCACACTGAAAACAAGATTAAGAATTTTCGATCAGACAATGGCAGAGAATTCACTTCAAATGAGTTCAAGGAACTATGTAAAGACTCATGGATTAAGAGGGAGTTGTCCACCCCTTATAATCCACAACAGAATGGGATTGTAGAAAGGAAGAATAGAACTATCATGGAAGAAGCTGTTAGTTTTTCAACATTAAGCTAGCATTATGTTAGGATCTTTACTAAGAGAATAACAAGTACAGCAATCAAACACAATAGACAATGAACACAATGGTTTTGATCGGGGAAACCATAAATGGAGAAAATCCCGCAACTTCCTCAGAGATAGAATAAGCACAAGAAGTAAAACCCCAAAATAGTAAGATGCATTCTTGACAGCAGTAGTCTTCTTCTTGTCTAGTCGCAGTGTATTTCCTTCCTCACTAATGCGCCACACTTGAGTGAGTGAATGATGTGTGTGATAAATAGAGAGTCTCATTCTCTATTTATATTCTTTCGTTCACTTGAAGTGCACTCAATCATGTCGGCCTCACTTAACAATTACTTACTAGAGCCGACATCTCTATGAGTGTCTAATAACCTAGTGCCCCAAAACTATGGGGAATTTAACAATGACTTGACATGGCTTATTTACATTATTGATCCTCCCGATCAGAACATCGGGGTATGACAACATGACTCAAATACATAATAGAAACATCCCAGAATAAACATCGGGTTACAATATATAAGATACATAGATGAATACATTCTGAAGTTACAAATACATCAACAGCTGCAAGAGCTTTGCTTCATGATCAATATCTTCCTATGCATCATTGGGCAGAAGCAGCCATAACAGTAGTGTATGTATAGAATCGTACTCCATAGAGACTACTCGAGAACAAGACTCATGAAGAAGTATCCTCTGGCAAGAAACCAGAAATCAGCCATCTCAGAATATTCGGTTGTCTGGTGTACATACACATTCCAAAAGAGAAGAGGACAAAATTAGATCCTTCGGGAAAGAAGGGTATATTTGTGGGATACTCTGAAAGCTTGAAGGATTACAGAATATACTTCCCAGGGTTCAAGAATATTGACATCAGCAGGGATGTAACATTTGATGAATATTTGGCCTACATCAAATCCAGAAAGAAACCTGCTGAAGAACATGAAGAAGCAAAAGCTCCTAGAATTCATGATACAATCATCAACAAAGAAACTCAAGAAGAAGATCAAGAATTTGAATAACCACAAAGACCTGTAGATCCACCATAGGAAAAGAATCCTCACAAGAGGAAACCTGCTTGAGTACGAGAGATTATCCAAGGTGTGGAAAGATATGGGGTTCCAGAAGAGAATCTTATAGAAAGAAAGAGGACCAGATCCTATTCTAGTTATGTAGCATTACTATGTGATTTCATTGATAAAGAACCTTCCAATTATGAAGAAGCGACAAAAGGGAAAGAATGGAGGGATGCTATGATCGAAGAGTATCAATTAATCATGAAGAATGATGTTTGGGATGTTGTCCCAAGACCAGAAGGGAATTCAGTTGTAACTTCCAAATGGATCGACAAGATTAAGCATGCTGCAGACGGTAGCATAGAGAAATATAAAGCAAGATTTGTTTCTCATGGTTTCTCACAGAAAGAAGGAATAGACTATGAAGAAACCTTTGCACCTGTAGCCAAATACACTTCCATCAGATCGATACTTTCCCTGTCTACAGTGATGAAATGGAAGATACACCAAATGGATGTCAAGATTGCTTTCTTGAATGGTGTAGTGGAAGAGGAAGTGTATGTGGAGCAGCCACTCGGTTTTGAGACACATGACAGGGAGTCTCATGTGTGTAGATTGAAGAAATCCCTGTACGGTTTGAAATAGAAACCTAGGAAATGGTACAACAAAATTGATAGCTTTCTATCCAGTTTGGGATTTACCAAGAGTAAAGCAGATTCCAACCTTTACTACAAGGTTGAAGATGGCAACCCAGTGATGCTCCTACTATATGTAGATGATCCGTTTGTTACAGGTATGGATGGGTTGATTGCTGATATGAAGAGAAAGCTTGCTGCCGAGTTTGAAATGAAGGACTTGGGAATGATGCATTATTTTCTAGGTATGGAGTTGTGGTAGAATATGGATGGAATCTTCCTTAGACGAGGTGAGTATGCAGTAGAGATCCTAAAGAGATTTGGGATGATGGACTGCAAGGAATTAACCACGCCTATGGCATCGAATCTGAAGCTATTGAATGATGCTTCATTAGATTTGATTGATGCCACGATGTATCATCAGATGATTGGGTCCTTGATGTACCTAACGAACATGAGACTAGATATTTGCTTTGCTGTGAACACCTTGAGCCAATACTTGACAGATCTGAGACATGTTCACTTGACTGCTGTAAATCATATTCTGAGGTACCTGAAGGGTACAGTTTGTAGCAGGGATTTCTCCTTGCTACAAGGGTAGGAATGGATCCCTTCTATCTATAGGACATAAGGGTAGGTTCCTGCATGTGAAAATGCAGAAAAGAAAACAGAATAGATAGAAAGTAAAGAACAACAAAGAAAATGGCCGTGAGCGCCTCTGCAAAGAAAGTTAGGGCTTCGCCTTAGCTACCTACAAACAACTAATGAACAGAAATAAACCTGCAAAACATGTTAGAAATAAACCTGCAAGAAGAATATGAAAACCTGCAAACAAGCTATGGATTAAACAAAATAAAAGCAATGAAATAAAACACACAAGTATACCTATTCTTTGGTGAAATGGGTCACCATGCCTTGGCTGGAAGTAAGAACCTCTCTATCTCACTCAGCAAAGGAGGAGGAGCTATGTCTTAATGGGGAAGATGAGTGGAAGAGAGGGGGATGTGGGTGGCTTGAGAGGCAAAGACGTCTCAAGGAATCCACGGGTAGCATAATAGTATGCAAGAGAGGATTCGTTTGAGAGTGACCCCCCACCCTCCTTTTATAGCTTTTTTGGGGGTTTAGGGCTTTAAGCCCTTGGTCTGGGCTTTAACTCCTTTTAGGGTTTTAGCCCCTTTTGTGGGGTTTAGCTCCTAGGATAGTATTTTAGGCTCCTTTTTGGGGTTTTTAAGCCCTTTTATTCACTCTGAATCCTTTTTGAGGGTGTGGGGGTCTAATGGAGTGATATGAGGGTCGTGAAAGGGTGTCCTTGGGTGGTGTAGGCCATGTAGAGATGAGTGAGGGATTTTTTAGGTTAATAAATTGTTGCCTAATGTGTGAGGGAAAGAGCTCATCGTATAGCCAATAGAAATTATAGGATTTTTTGCGGAGAGGTAGTGCTTCCAGGGCTGGGGCATGGTGGCTTCTGGTTTTTGTATTAATATGGTTCCCAACAATGGGTGAGATACAAATAATGTGTGACATGTATATGGATGAGGCAGGAATTCCCATGCTCGTGACAATGTCAAAAGAATAATTTGATCTATGCTCTATAATGCAAGAGCTTATCATATACAACTGATGATACAATAATGGTTGTCTCAATTAGAGGCTGAATACAATGTTGATCTGAAGGACTGCTACATTGGACCCATGGCATTGTCATGGAATGCTATATCTTCATGGCTAATAGGATGCTAGATCTGGAACGGTACATAGCTGTATGGACTCACTAATGGAGAGTCAGAGTCTCTGTGGTACAAGTATGCTGCATCAATAATGAATCTATATTGAAGTGCTGCTGGGGCTTCTGAACACTGTCTCCAACACAACCCAGAAATCACAAGGGACATAACCTGTTTACGTCCCTTGAGTGGACTCATCAATGTGCTAGAGTCAGGTGACATTCGGGGTCTTCGACCATGTACTATGTGGACCAAACCCTGTACGAATCTCAATGGTGCAAGGATGAAGTTGTAGTCGAGCACGTGAGAAACAACCATCCTGAGAGGCACTAAGGAATCCTCTCAAGTGGTCCAAGGAACTCATCAATGAGGTTAATGAAAGAAAGATACAGGGACCTCTAGGTCTATCCTTTGGAATATGTGTGTTTTCATCGACAAAGGGACACCTCCCCCTAGTCAAGGCAATGATGTTTCCTTGACCAGAGGTGGGAGGGAGATAACTGAAAGGTGTGAAGCAATCTGCGGACTGACTCATTGAAATCGGGGGGGGAGGGGGGGAAGACTTGAGCATGGGTAGTGGAAGTGCAAGAGACTCAAACTTCCTTCGTTCAGAGTATGACGGCAAGGAAGACCAAGCAACAAATGAAACTTGACTCATGGGAATGGGATCATAGCTGTAATACCGGGGATGTCACTGCAGATGGGAAATACTTGGAGGAGGTAGACACTTTTGATATTGATGGGATCCAAGGAAGACACATTGCAAAGTACTCTGAACAAAGGCAACCCAATGTGGGAATGTTGCCAAACTATTTCTTGAGGGGTGGTGTCTAGGGACACCATTGTGGTACGATCTCGTGGATTTTTGGCAAGCCCAAGAAATTAAATGCTCAATGGTGCTTTCAATTTTAGAGAGTCTGAAAGCACGAAGAAGACTCTAGTGGGGGCTCTTTTTCGTTGGTAGTCTCATGTGCCCAAAAAAGGATAAAAGTATACATAGGAGAGCTCACTCATCCTTTGGGGGATGAGAGACTTATTTACCATTGACAGTCCAAATAGGCTGGAAAAGGTTAAACCTATACTGACTGGATGGTCATTCAGATACTTTTACAAGCATGAACAAAACCAAGTTTGCTCGACAATATTTTCTTGATGAGAAGGCTGGAAAAGAGCTTAACGATAACCCATGGTGAGATTTTTCGTAAAGTGTGGCCCCTCTTCCCGAGAAAGCATAAAAGTATGCAGAGAGGAATGGTCTTGGATTGAGTGTGCCAAGGAGGTCCTTTTCAATTGATGGTCTACATGGTTTGCAAAAGGAGATAAACGAAATCATGTAGATTCCCTTTCCTATACTTTAGCAAGCGGGAAAGGAAGAAACTATGCTTGGCTATCTTTTCATTGTTTTAAGGAGTCAGAAAAGAGATTAAACAAAAATCCTAGTATGGTCAACTAATTGCGGTGGCACAGGCGGTGCCCCATGTCAGGACGGTGGACAGTGGTCCAAAGGTCATCTACACAGTATGGACGAAGCAAAAGGCTCTCAAACATACCAATACATGCACGGGATAGATCGTGGCAGAGGATCATGAGTCGATGCAGTAGAGGCATGAAAACTGAGGTGGCTCTTGGATAGAGGCCAGGAGAGCATGTGTGTGAGTTCCAGTGGATGAACTTGACTACATGTGATGTGAGTGCAATTCCGGGGGCAGTTCTATGCCAAATACATGCAATAAAAATAAATCATTTTGTGGACAATGGTCCAGAGGTCCGCGTAAGGTGTGGTGAATGGAGAAGACAACTATGTGTTAAAATACAAAACAAAACTTAAAAAATGGCATTCCTTAACGGGTGGTGGCCTAAAAACTTGCATGAGTAGCAGTCGAGAAGTGTGATACAAGTACAGGTCTATAGACACTTGCATCGTCATGTTGTGGCTCATAAATTAAGGTGACTTATGGGAAATGGTCCTAAAATATATATTATTAAACATGAGATGATGGTCTCATAAAGAGATAGAGGGTAGAATTCTGAAACCAGTGGTGTGAACGGCATCTCAAACGGAGTCCGTATGCTCCTGTTATGTCGATCGGAAGAAATTAGGTCAAATGGGGCCTATATAAGGGTGGGGTCCACTTGGTGAGGTGTCATTGTCACTGTTCACTGTGGAGTTGGAGAGGTGGGCCATAAATCTTGATTTTCTAATTTCTCTTGATCCGACCGATGGTTTCACGTGCTGCGACTTGCAGGTAAGAACTCTCGTTGAGTCTCATCTTTTTGGTGGTTTACTTTCTGGATTTGGTAACCTAGAGGCCCTCCATGAGCAGTTTGGGGTTTCATGGAGGAAATTCGCTCTTTTCGAAGGAAAAGGTGAGACCTGTTCACATCTATGGGGCATTTTTTAGTGACCTGGTCACTCATTTTTCCCAAACAAGTGCGACTTGGCCTCTATTGGGTGTTTTTTGATGATAGCAGTGGCTGGCATCAAGGTTTTTACTTGTGCAGGATGGCTGAGATCAAGTGGCGAGAGAGAGACTACAAAGGCCTCAGGAATGCATCCTTATGAGATAGGAATGTGAGAGATACACTGACCCATTGTGGATTGCTGAAGTTCATGAGGATACCCCTCATGAGGAGCTTGAGTTTTCTGATGCAAACATTGGTGAGTTTTTGGGATGTTGGTGAGGAGGTGTTCCTCTTTTAGGGCCAGCGTATCGAGATTACACTGACAAATGTGTACTTTTTGCTGGGATCCCTATGTTTGGAGTGGTTAGTGACTTGGCACTTGTGTTGTCGCAGTGGGAGACATTGGAGGAGTTGTGTGATCGACACTATTACGCTACGTCGTATGTGCATGGCTTCTATATCGTGATGTGTGACATTGATGATTTGTCGACACAGGTGGTGGCGACATTATTTCTACGTATCTTGGGTTCCACAGGGAGCCACAATATCTCTGGAGGGAAGCTTCAACTAGTAGAGTGTGCTATAGGTGGCATGAACTATGGATGGGTCCAGATGTATCTGTAGGTTGTTCGGTGTTAGCTGAACAAGTCGAAGACATCTGGAGCAGGATTTTGTTTTGGCTCCTTCCTGTGTGCTTTTTTTTTTGAGAAAGTACCCACAATTCGTCCTCACTAGGATGTGCAGGATAGTGGTCCACAAGATCCACGAATGTATCGATGGTGTCAGATGATGATCCGAGAGGGTGGTGGCAGAGTGGGTTGCTTCTTTACTGAGGATTTGTTAGAGTAGTGATGCCAGCTTCCAGTAGTGATTGAGGAGTACACGTATGTGGGTATGGACTACCATGGAGACCCCAAGATGCCCCGACCTCCTAGCCAGGTGTGGGGACTAGCTGGTATGTATATGTGATGTTTTTATATTCATATTTATACACTGTGTAGTTGAGTTGGTTGATAGTTTATATGTTGATATATGTGGACTGATGGTGTCCTGTTGTGAACATTTCCACCACAGAATTCACGTTTGGAAGAATTGTAATGCAAATCTATGGCAGCGGTGGTTGCTTATAGGATGAATATTAAATCATTTTGATTAGGAAAGGCTGGTCTTCTTTTAGTCCTTGTTGCAACATTTTTTCAGGGTGGCGTCTCACTTCTAAATTTCTAAGTAACTTGTGGAAGAGGCTGCAGAACAGACTTCTAGGATTTTTTATGTTGAAATAATGTTCAGATCATCTTTATGGGAAACATTCAGTTTTCTATGACACCAGGAGATGACCACAGCTTGATCTCAACCTAGTGCACTTTCTCTCTTGAGCATCAGTGAACATGCAGTACATCAGTGAACATGCAGTACATCAGTGAACATGCAGTACTTTCTAACCTACATGCAACCAAAGATCAAGATAGGTTGAATCATGTTGCACGGTGGAACATGTATGACTCCTCTATCACACATTTGCATAAATTGGCAGTGAGGGTTCTTTCACAAGTTGTTAACACTTCTTTTGCAGAGAGGTGTTGAAGCACCTATAACTTCATCCACAACAAGTGAACACAGTGATCATTTGCTTCTTAAATTGAAAGGAATAATAAGTCATACTATCTCATGTGTCTACTGATTCAAAGCCTTCCATACACTTCCATATAAGTGTCAGCCCCCAACTCTTTTATGACCTTGTAACTGCCAAAGATAAAAAAGTATGTCACTAAGAGTCTTAACTAAAGACAACAGAAAACACCACAGAAAATAAAGTCTTAGAAAAATATTGTCCCTGATTACGCTAAAGGGAAATAAAACCAAAGGAATTTAAATGAACTTACAAAAACAACCCCAAACTTAAAACCTATAACATAAGAAAGAAGAAACTCCCAAGTATCCTCAACAGTGAATAAGCCTACAATCGAAAATCAAGAACCAAGAGAGAGAAACCTGCAAATAAGGCAAATGAACCAGAAAAGACCTCCAACAGTCAAGATCTTGTTACCAAATCCATAAATGTGGAAAACTAACTCAAAGAAGCAATTAAGGAGCAAGGATGAACCTCCTCACCTCTCCTCCTCCGACCTACAAGTTTATATGAGGTGGAATTTCATTAGAGTAGCTATAATAGTGAGTATTTTTGTACAAGGGATACAGGTATATTTATGGAAAACTTATGTATTTTTACTCATAAAAAAATTATGTTATAAGAAAAAGGAAGCATTTCATTATGGCACTGAAGAAATTGGAAGACTTGGAAGAGATAGAAAACAAGAAATTGGAAAAGGGCAAGAGGATGCCAGGAAGCAATTTGATTATCAAGGAAACAAAAAAACTGATACAAGGACTTAGACATACTGAAAATAAGATGGGATCATTAGCACCTAGGACAAAGGGGACTTCAAGAGAATGTTATCATCAGTATCAAAGTCACCATTTGCAATTTTGCACTAGTAGCAAAAGTTGTTCTAGACATCAATATTCCTCCAAATAAAGTCCAACAGATGCAAATATTGCAGCAGCAAATGTTCCTAATCAAACTTGAGTAGGATAGTCAAAAATAGAGAGATGGTAGCCTAGGTTTCAATTGATGTCATATTTAGCCTCTTACTATAGTTTTTCATTTAGTGCTTTTGTTATTGGCATTAGCAACAAAGCATGTGGTCAAAAATGTCATGAAGTGTTCTCTAAGGGGTCACAGCTAGTTTGCAAATAGTTTCCCACAACCATTGTGTACAAGTCACCTCAATGAGTATAAAAGGCCCTTGTTTTTAAAATCAAGGTGTCATCAAGGACATTGGGCAGCAAACCTCTATTCTATTGACCACCTTGTCTAAATGTGTAAACCATTGTTATTATTGATAAATTTGTACCATTCTTGACAGTGCCTTAAATCTTACTTCATGTGCTCCTCCATTTATTTCACATGTATAGACTACAATGTTTACTCTTTTTCAATGTCATTACTCTAAATTTATAGCCACAAGGAAAATTTTATGCTTAATAAAGATTGAGAAATTTTGAAAAGCTAGTCTAATGCTAACCCTAAGCCAAGTTACACTAACTATAAAATGTGTTGGCATTACAGTCATATTCATATCCATGGGCTTATCTAGCAAAACATAAATCCACTATGTTGAATATTCTATATGGATATCTGGATGATTATACAGCAAAAGGTTCTCCTCCTAATTGTTGCATATAGGCGGACACATTCTCAACACTGACTAATGAAACTCATTCGCTATGTTGAAGATTCTATATGGATATCTGGATTATTATACAGCAAAATTTTCTCCTCCTAATTGTTGCATATAGACAGACAAATTCTCAACACTGACTAATGAAACTCATTCGCATGCTATGGCCTCATGCTGTGTGACGTGTATAGCTTCAAGATGTAATTTTTAGATAGCAACTAGGAAAAGATGAAACTTACCAGCATAAGATGAAACTGCATGACATCTTTTATCAATAGCCATATTTGAATGAACACTTAACTTTTATTATTTGAGTGTCTGGAAAGTGAAGTTGTTTCCATCCACTAAGCTTTTTATCTACTTCCAATCCAGCATATCTAGAAGCCATAAAACCTCGCTATCGGAGTTCGTAGCATCGCAAAAGTCCACTTCAATGCCAAAGACGTCCATGTTGTCATCGTGAGCATCCACCAGCAGCAGTGCAAACCAGGCTCTGATCTCTGATACAAACGGATATGAGGGAGAAAATTGCAAATAATCATAAGCAAGGGCCCTGTATGCCAGTCCATCAACATAATCGAAGCCAGATTTATCAATAATGCAAGCAACTTTATCACTGTCTCTTCACCCTACGAGAAGAGAAACATGAATGCTCTCACTGAACACAACCCAGAACCTGGGACTCACGGGAATTGTCATCTTGCAATTTAGGCTTCTCAAATGATCCCTCATCATATCGCAAATTCCGGGAGGAGGGTTTATAATCCCTGACTGAAGGAGTGTACCGGGGACTACATTTGAATAAACCGACTTATCATCCATCCACATATCAACATAGAATTCTATATCATCAAAGGACAATCTGGGAACTGGGAGGGGGCTACGCTGCCGCTTGTAGACTCATGTAAAGTTTATGGTAACCTTGAGAAGCCCCAATTGGAGGAGATCTGTTGGTTTTGCAAATAGATGGCCATTTCTTTGCACACAAATTCTTCCAAAAATAATCATCTTTGGCTAGATCTCTCCACCGCGTGCATACAGAATGCTAGGTCTTTTCCGTTCATCAGGGGAAAAACGGCCTTTAGCACCTCTTCAGAGCACCAACCTTCTGCCATTTTTAGAAATGTCACTAATTTCCCCAAATCAATAAATACCCAAAATTGGACCTTACCCATATTTCTGTGGTTCGCATAATACCTAAACCCTAACGAGATTTGTGGATTTTACAGAATACATGAACCCTGGACCTTTGCCAGACTTAGGGATTTTTTAGAAAACCCATTTTGTTGTAGCCAATCTTCATGATGGTCATTTTGTTTCTAGAATGAAATTTGTTACTCTTTAGATCAAAGAAAAGAAGCCCAAAACCCCAGAAGTCAAATTTGTCACCTGCAAATGCAAGATTGGAATAATTCTAAAAGCTTTAGGTCTACTTTGAATATTCGGTATACAGAAACCGTAATTAACAGGGTTTTTTATCATATCATGTGCTTGGTCAAAGCTAGTTTAAGGGAAAATATGTAAATAGCAGAGGCTGATACAAGATATATTCAGTAATCAATTTCTAAAATAGAATGTGTAAAATGGGCATTAATGTAAATCATACGATGACAGAAGTACTAACCATTGATTTTAGAAAGAGGGCATGCGATTTGATCTCAGAAAGAGGGCATGCGATTTGATCTCTGGTCCTCCATCCCAATCCATCAGCTATGATTGATGTAGTCTTCCGTTTGGAAAAGAGAAAAAGAGAAATAGAAGAATCCAATGTTAAAAGTAAAACGAAAAGAGAGGTTGCAACAAAATAAATGTGGTTATTTCTTCAAGACTAATTGGTTTAGATGTTAAACCATACTCAAGAACAATGAGGACAGAATGAACATTATGGACCATACACATGAACGATTAGGACCAAATGAACATTATGGCCATTATATTGAGAAAGATGGCATCACAAAATTGATCAAATTGGAAATAGATAGTTTGATAGCCTTTATAATTACGTGTTCCAAAGGATTGAATTTTGATATACAAACTATGGAATACATTTTTTTTTCATTTTTTTAGAATAGACATTTAAAATCCACCTATATGGGCTCCCTAGGAAACAAGATTTATTTTTCATTAGATTCAAGACATTCAATGGGAGAGTTTGTTTTGGTAATCTCTTTGCTTGTTCAATGGACTCATCTTTTTCCTATTATTGTTAAGGCAAGTTGTATTCTCTTTTAAGGAATATCGTTGATGGTCACTTCAACTCATAGAGATTTTGTTAATTCATGGTAGTGTATTGACATAATGTATCAATACGAGGCTTATATATCCATGTCTATAGAAATATGTGACAATAAAACCTAAGCGTCGGATATGAGAGCTCAAATTTACATAGAGCTGAACAGAGAGCTCAAATTTACATAGTAGAATCCTTTCTTCTCAATCAAAACTTATAAATAGAAGAGAGAGGATGTTGTGGAGGAAATAATCCCTAGTTCACTGGATGGTTGATCCATAGGTCTATTGAGTGCTCAAAATTTACTATAGAGAAGTTTTTGTCTATGTTGAAGAAAGTGGGAAAAAGGTTATTGGAAGACTCTACAAAGGATGGTAAATGGACCTTGTGACTACTCTATTGGTAGTTAAGGATGTAACAAAACTCCCATATGGTACTCATACCCCACCCAATGATTAAACACTGAAATTCCTTCCTTTGCAAATGACTATTTCGTTCATTGTTTGTCACTCTTGAGAAGAAACTTTCAAAAGGAGGTGTAAGGTTTGATGCAACACTCAACATTATGTAGGAAATGAATAGCGTCGTCACTTAAGCGATGATTATACTAACTCTCCATCTCTTAAGAGACGCTTGTGGCCAAATTTACAAAAAAAAATGTATCCTTGTGATTTTTGGTAAGTTCAAAAAGAGAAATCCACGTGCCGTCGGATTTTGGATCGAAATGTAGTAGTGGAAGGTGTTGGGATCTCAATACAATGGGACTAAGCCCATCTGTAGATCCACAGGTCACCTCCCAGATGCAAGATTGGTCAACAGGGAGGATGCTTAGCACCATGAGAATCCCTCCATCTCTACCCCCTCTACCTTCCAGGTCATCCGTTTTTAATGGTTTAGAACAATACTGGGTGAAGGGCCTAGGACTATATGAGTTGTGCCCTTCGTCGTATCCAAGAATTCCCAGAGGGTGATGACTGGGTAGAGGAGGAAGGGTAAGGAAGTCTGTTAATTTTATGTCAATTTTAGTTAAGCTTCATTCATTAAGCCATTAAAATTTGTTTTGAATTTACACTGTCTTTGTACATGAAATTGTAGTAAATTATAACAGAAACTGAAATTGAAATACTGTGTTGGAAAGAGGCGGCTGACCCACACTGAAAGTCCCTATTAAATTGAAAATTAACTTCTGATTGACAGACTACACATTTCGGGTCAAATTTGGCGAGGGGGTCGCAAAATTTTTCTAGAAACAGGCGAGGGGGTCGTAAAAGTTTTCCAGAAACAGGCGAGGGGGTCACACAGATTTCACATACATAAGAGATATATCTTTCTAAGTGAAGTCACACCTTTCAGAGGTTTAAGGGTGACCTGGTCATTCCTGTTAGGGCTAAAAGAGTGACATATTCCCCTGTTCAGGCCTGATAAGTGCGACCTACCCTAGATTTGGGTTTTTCTGATCTTGAGTCAGATCCGGCTGACAGTAACCTGTACTGTGGCCAAACAGACTCATATTTTCCTTGCAGAGGCTTTAGAAACAATAAAAAATAAGATTAAACAAGATTTAACCTAGATTTGATAAGAAATTTTAAAAACTAGGGCATAAACCGAAAAAACTTGAAATTTTAAAAATCTGAACCAGGGATCCTGTGGGATCGACTTGATATCGTCGCTAGTTCTATAGCAGGGATTTCTCCCTGCTACAGGGGCAAGAATGGCTCCCTTCTATCTATAGGATAGAAGGTTAGGTTCCTACGTGTGAAAATGTAAAAAAGAAAAAATAATAGACAGAATGTAAAGAACAACAAAGAAAATGGTCGTGAGCCACTCTGCAAACAAAGTGAGGGCTTCGCCTTAGCTACGTGCAAACAACTAATGAACAGAAAAAAACCTGCAAAACATGTTAGAAATAAACCTGCAAGAAGAATGTGAAAACCTGCAAACAAGCTATGGGTTAAACAAAATCAAAGCAATGAAATAAAACACATAAGTATACCTCTTCTTTGGTGAAATGGGCCACCATGCCCTGGCTGGAAGGAAGCACCTCTCTATCTCACTCAGCAATGGAGGAGGAGCTATGGCTCGATGGGGAAGATGAGTGGAAGAGAGGGGGATGTGGGTGTCTTGAGAGGAAAATATGTCTCAAGGAATCCACAGGCAGCATCACACTATGCAAGAGAGAAGTTGTTTGAGAGTGACCCCCAACCCTCCTTTTATATCTTTTTTGGGGGTTTTAGGGTTTTTAGCCCCTTTTTGGGGGCTTTAGGCTCCTTTTTGGGGTTTTTAATCCCTTTTCTTTAGTCTTAAGCCTTTTTTAGGGTATGGGGGTCTAATGGAGTGATATCAAGATCATGAAAGTGTGTCCTTGGGTGGTGTAGTCCATGTAGAGCTGAGTGAGGGATTTTTCAGGTTTACACGGTTGATTATGGGATTAAGTATAAGACTGATCAAAGGATTAACCTGGAGGGTTATGTTGATTCATATTGGGCAGGTAGTGCCATCTATAGGAAGATTTCTTTAGGGTGTTTCTTCAATATGGGATCAAGTGTGATCTTGTGGTTTAGCAGGAAGCAATCTTGTGTGGCACTGAGTACAGCTGAAGTAGAATATGTCACAGTTTGTTCAGCTAGTTGTGAGGAAGTATGGATGAGGAAGATACTATCTGATTTATTTGATCTCCAGTTAGATGCTACTTGTATATACTGTGACAACCAGAGTTGTGTAAAGTTGTCAGAGAATCCAGTATTCCATGACAAGTCGAAGCATATCGAGATCAAGTATCACTATATCAGGGATATGGTGTAGAGAGGAGCAGTGAAGCTCCATTATGTTGCGAAGGATGAACAAATAGCTGGTGTGTTGACTAAGACATTGGATAGGGTGAAGTTTGAGTACTTCAAGGAGAATCTTGGTGTTCTCCAGATCGATATTCCTCCCAAGAGGAAGTGATGTGTCTGTGCTGTGCCATTCTGACATGGTGAGAGGATTGGTTCCTTCCATGGTTAGATATAAGTGTTGTGCCCTTCCGACATTGTGAGAGGATTGGTTCCTTCCATGGTCAGATGTAAGAGCTGTGACATGGTGAGGGGATTGGTTCCTTCCATTGTAAGATGTATGTGATGATGCCACATCCAGCATAAAAAAGGGTTGGCTCTGTGAAGACACGTCTAGTATGAAAAAGGACTAGCTCTGTGTGGATGCCACATCCAGCATGAAAAATGGATAGCTCTGTGAAGACACATCTAGTATGAAAAAGGAATAGCTCTGTGTGGATGCCACATCCAACATAAAAAAAGGGTTGGCTCTATGAAGACACATCTAGTATGAAAAAGGACTAGCTCTGTGTGGATGCCACATCTAGCATGAAAAAGGGCTGGCTCTATGAAGACTCATCTAGTATAAAAAAGGACTAGCTTTGTGTGTGTTCCACATCTAGTATGAAAAATGACTAGCTCTGTGAAGACTCATCCAGTATGAAAAAGGATAGGCTCTGTGTGTGTTCCACATCTAGTATGCAAAAGGACTAGCTCTATGAAGACTCATCTAGTATGAAAAAGGACTGGCTCTGTGCGTGTTCCACATCTACTATGAAAAAGGAATAGCTCTGTGAAGACTCATCCAGTATGAAAAAGGACTAGATCTATGTGTTCCATATCTAGTATGAAAAAGGACTAGCTCTGTGATGATACATCCAGTATGAAAAAGGACTAGCTCTGTAGATGTACATCAAGCATGAAAAAGTGTTGGCTCTGTAGAAATTCCTATGACGAGAAGAATCAAGAGATAGCACCTATGATGATGACCCAATGAGTATCTATATCAAGTGATGATGATCTAGATCCAGTGGTGATGATACAGCAGTGATGATCCAGATCCAATGATGATCCAGATCCAGTGATGATCAAGATCCAGTGATGATGTCCAGTGATGATCCAGATCCAGTGATGATATAGATTTGATGATGAAGATGACTTGAATATGAATATGAATTGAAGATGACGAGGACTCAATGATGATCCAGAAGATACATAGAAGAAGACTTGTGCTGAAAATTGTGTCGAAAGAATACCTTCCTAGTTAAGAGGGAGTGTTGATGTATATGTAACTTTGGAATGTATTTCACTTGTATTTCTTATATATTGTAACCCGATGTTTATTCCGATATGTACTTGATTCATGTTATGCCCCGATTTTCGTATTGGGAAGATCTATAATGTAAATAAGCCATATCAGGTCATTGTGGGTAACCCTCCTATTGGTTAAGGGTTAAAGTCCCCGCAATTCTAGGGCACTAGGGTTATTAGACTCTCCTAGTGAGTTCAGCCATAGTAGGGTTTAGTCAATTCATAAATTAGTATAAATAGAGAGTTGGCCTCTCTATTTAACACACATCTCATACACACTCAAGTGTAGCGCATAGTTGAGGAAGGAGAAGACACTAGGGCTAGATAGAAACAAGGTTACTGCTGTCAGGAGATCACTTACTGTTTTGGGTTCTACTTTTCATGCTGATTATATCTATGAGGAAGTTGCAAGATTTTCACCATTTATGGTTTCCCCAATGATAAACACTGTGTTCATTGTCTCTTATGTTTGATTGATGTGCTTGTTATTCTCCTAGTTAAAGATCCTAATGTATTGCTAGCTTAATGATAAAAATCTAACAGGAAGTTATCAGCTCCTTCAATATTTTCATCAATATTGGTACGATGAGACATGTTAACTGAGAACCTTAAATGAAAATACAAAATATTTATATCTTACCAGTTCAAGATGTCAGATCTGGATTTGGAGCTGAAATTCTGCAGTGCTGGTTCAGGAGCAGATTAAGGTTTTCATTTTTCGGAGTTCTTTCCAACCAAATTCTTTGATCTTAATCTCTAACTTCAATTTTTAGGAGGAGATCAATCCAATCCTGGGATCACTGAAAAATTCCACTTCTGCGGAAAGCCCTAATTTCCGGCAGTAGTGTCGGGTCCAAAAATGAAAAACCTCAGAATTGGATTCTGCTTCGACAGAAAGATGCACACTAAGGAGGAGAGTTATTCCAACCTTATTTTGCTTAAAATATATGGAGAGACATCCACAAAGTAGGAATCCCTAGTTCCCGCAGCTCCACTGTGTCTTCTTCTCAGGTTAGCTCTGATACCATGTTAGATTTTATCATTCAAGCTAGGATTATGTTAGGATCTTTAACTAAGAGAATAACAAGTACAACAATAAAACACAAGAGACAATGAACACAATTTTTTTCCTCGGGGAAACCATAAATGGAGAAAACCCCACAAATTCCTCAGAGATAGAATCAACACCAAAAGTAAAACCCCAAAACAGAAAGATGATCTCCTGACAGTAGTAACTTCATTCTTGCTAGCCCCAGTGTCTTCTTCTTCCTCAGCTATGCGCTACAACTGAGTGTGAGTGAGTGTGTGCTAAACAGAGAGGCTAGTTCTCTATTTATACTAATTCCTGACATGACTAAACCCTACTAGGGTCGACTTCTATAGGAGAGTCTAATAACCCTAGTGCCCTGTTGATGTAATTGTAACTTCAGAATGTATTCATCCATATTTCTTATGTATTGTAACACGATGTTTATTCCGGGATGTATTGTAATTTATTTGAGTCATTTCATACCCCAATGTTTATTCCAGGAAGTTTTTATAATGAGAAATTCATGTTAAGTCATTATGGGTAACCCTCCTATTGGTCAAGGGTTAAAGTCCCCATAGTTTTGGGGCCCTTGGGTTATTAGACTATCCTAGTGAATTCAACCCTAGGTGATTCATTGTAATTCAGGGCAATATTCCCCACCATTGTGTTACCCTCCTATTCAATCAGAGGAGGCAAAGTCCCCACAAGTGGTGGGGCACTAGGGTTATTAGACACTCCTAGAAATGTTGGCTCTACAAGTAATTGTTAAGTGAGGCCGACATGTTGGAGTGGGTTCCAAGTGAACGAAAGAATATAAATAGAGAGTGAGATCCTCTCTATTTATAATACTAATACACACACTCACTCATTGGGGCACATGACTGAGAGAGGAGAAGCTCTCTCAGTATGAGAGAGAGAGATTGTTGTTGTCGGGAGATCATCTTACTGTTTTCTACTTTTACCTTTGGTGTTGATTCTATCTCTGAGTAAGTTGTGGGGTTTTCCCCTTTATGGTTTCCCCTAGTAAAATTATTTGTGTCTCTTGTCTCTTGTGTTGTGCTTATGTTTTATTGCTGTGCATGTTATTCTCTCAGTAAAGATCCTAACATAATGCTAGCTTATATGTTCAAAAACTAACATTGTATCAGAGATAAAATGAGAAGAGGACATTATGCAGCTGTAGAAGCTAGGGATTCTTACTTTTTGTGTCTATATCCACAATCCATCAGCAAAAGTATGCTAGGATGACTCTCCATTGAAGGGCACATCTTTCTGTCGAAACAGAATTCAATTCCAAGCATTTTCAGTTTTCAATGCAGAAATTAGGGCTTTCTACAGAAGAGGAATTTTGGAGTGATCCTAGCAGAGGATTGTTCTCCTCATCAAAATATAATTTTAGAGACTTAGATCAAAAAATTTGGTTGGGTGAAACTCCGGGAAATTCAAACCCTAGTTTGACCCCGAGCTAGAAAAACCCTAAATACTAAAACTGCTACGTTTTGGTACATTCACTATATCCCAATATTGGTGAAGTCTCAGGAGAAAAAAATTGCAAAGGATAAATATACAGTCCTGATGAAAACTATATCCAAAATGCATCCTTAGATTCACTATATTCTAGGAGATATGCTCCCTCTAATTTAGGGTTCCATCCTCTTCCAGAATTCATCCCTAAACAGGACACCTGGGGAGAATTGCAATATCTTGGGATACAGAGGTCCAAATGGAATTCTTGAAGATGTTACAGAAAGGGAATGGACTATAATTTCAGTGATATAAATATCAGACTCAGAAGATGAACCCATAACACGTGGAATTCCGTAAAACTTCATTGTTCTGAAAAGTCCTATAACAGGTCACCTTGGGAAAAGGATCATAAATCCAAATTGGTGAAGCCAATTCTGAAAAAAAATATGGTGCTGGATTAGGAACATGTGAGGTTACCTCAATCAAAAATTTCAGACATGGAGTAGTAATTTTGGAGATAACATAGAAACAGTAACAGGCATTTTTGTAGAAGAAATTGGCAAACTAGGGTTTCCTGTTCTAGGAGCTTCCCTCCACTATTTTTAGAAAAGGAGTACATTGGACAGCTCCATTTGAAGAGATCTATCTGTCTATCCAATCAGATCTGAAAGATTCCAATTTTTCAAAATTATGGTTTCTATGACAAACCCTAGATTATCCAGCTCTAGAACCAAGACGGACACCTCAAATCGGTAAGATCTAATCCTTTGTTATTTTCATTTGAGGTTCTCATTTCAAAGTCATCTATCACATCAGCTTGATGTTAATCTTGGTGAAGTTGACAAATTCCAAGCATGGAAGTATATGATCTCTCTAAAGAAAATGAATTGGACACCTACATGAGTAGAGAGGTTCCAGTTTCAGAGGGAGATGAGGCTAGATGCCTTTCACAAGAAGAACTTGGTCAAGGCCAAGAAGATCATGGTTGATTCAATCACGGATCAACTTGTACCACAAGTGTCTTCCCTAAAGACACCAATGAGGTTTGGTTCCTTGACCAAGCTATTTTAAGGGAAGAAAATAGATCATAATATGACCTTAAGAAATCAGTTGAAGAATGCGAAGATCCAGAATGCAGAGGCCATACAATCATACTTTACTAGGGTCTCTCAAATGAAAGAACAACTTGAAGTGGTAAAAGAAGAAGTGGAGAATGTAGAAGTGGTGATAGCCACCTTGAATGGCCTCCCAGGATCATGGGATTCATTCATGCGAGGAATTTGTACCAGAAGGAAGTGATCACTTCAGCAGACTTTGGGAAGAAGAAGAAGCTCTACCCATAAGAAGAGAAGAGAAGATGGAAGCAACTGAAGATCAAGCTCTCACCTTCCAAAGAAGATCCCTTAATCGATGAGGAATATGAATATCTCAACTCTTGAAGAACTTCTTATCCACCTTATCATTTGGATAAGAAACGATGCTATTATGAATGAAGAAGATCATGAAGTTGAAGACTCAAGAAGGAGTATACCCACAAAACAAATAAAGATAAGTATTCAATTGTCATTTCATGATATTATTTTGTTATGCATTTGTTTATATTCAGTTGATGTATTATGTATGATAGGATGTTTGCATTAACGACAGTATACTACTAATATGCATGTGATGGGTAAGTAGCTCATGGTGCTATACAACTCTACATTGCTACTTATCTAGAATGAAACCTCTTTGCTGACATATTTGATTAGTGCACAATCTCAATGTTGTCCTAGTAGAGATGGAAGGCATCTAGAAATGTTTCTGTGAGATATGTATTAATGTTGTATTGGATAAAGTACTTGCATGATCATATATTTATGCATAATAATTTTCTAGTATGAATATTCCTTATGAAATGTTTCTAACCATACAAATGCATTTGACTTGTAGGAAAGATTGCATACATAATCGCCTACAAGGAAAGAAGGATGAGACTTGTTCTGAAGAACAAATGATGACAGTTCAAGATGAAGAATAATATAATGAATGTAGCAACATCATTGATACAGAACCTTATAGATATGAAGAAGTTCAAGAAGAATGATGTCTAGGATGCAGTATCGATACATGAAGGGAAGTTCGTAGTTCCATCATGCAGTAGATGGAAACATTGTGGGATACAAAGCAAGATTCGTAGCACAAGGCTTCTCACAAAAATAAGGAATAGACTATGAAGAGACATTTGCAACCACTAGAAGTGAAGTCACATGACATGCATAATCATGTGTGAAAATGAAAGAAGGACTTGTACGAGTTCCGAAGACACCCATGGGATAACACATACATGATGAGCTTGATGAATATCTTAACCTTTGCTACAAGGTTGATAAAGGATGAAAAGCTCATAGATGGATGTGTGAAGAACTTTTGAAAAAGTTCAAAATAGAGGATCTTGGTATCAAATGATCCTAAATGGATACTGCTTGTCACTAGTACAGAATGTTTCAGTGCATAGAGTATGAAAGACAAAGGGAGTATGATGCTCCGCTTCAGAGGGAGTGACTGCAGAAGATCTTGAGGTTCAACATGGTACGATAGGATGGATAGATTACTAATGACTCTAGGATTTACTGAGAGTAAAGCGGATTCCAACGTTTTCTTCAAGGTTGAAGGTGGAAAACCAGTGATGCTCCTGTTATGTGTCGATGCACTATTTTCTAGGCATGGTGGTGTGGACAAGGGAAGTATGTAGTAGAGATCCTAAATAGGTTCATGATGATGGACTACATGACCACACCTATGGCATTAAACCTGAAGCTATTTGAGTAATGCTTCATCAGAGTCAATTGATGCTACAGTGTATCATCAGATGACTAGATCATTGATGTACCTAATGAACACAAGACCAGATATTTGCTTTTCTATGAACACCTTGAGCGAGTTCTTGACAGATCCGAGAAATGTTCACTTGATTAGTCCAAAGCATATTCTGAGGTATCTGAGGGGTAGAGTTGGTTATGGGCTCAAGTACGATGCAAATCAAAGGATTAACCTGGAGGGTTATGTTGATTCAGATTGGGTAGGAAGTGCCATCGATAGGAAGAGCACTTCAGGGTGTTGCTTTAGTATGGTATCAGGTGTGATCTCTTGGTTTAGTAGGAAGAAATCCTATGTGGCACTGAGTACATCTGAAGTAGAGTATGTCGTAGATTTTTCAGCTAGTTGTGAGGCAGTATGGCTATGGAAGATACTGTCTAATTTATTTGATCTCCAGATGGATGCTACTTGTATACATTTTGACAACTAGAGTTGCATGAATTTGTCAGAGAATCCAGTGTTCCATGACAAGTCGAAGCACATCGAGATCAAGTATCACTATATCAAGGATATGGTGCAGAGAGGAGCAGTGAAGCTCCAGTATGTTGCGACAGAGGAATATATAGCTGATGTGTTGATGAAGCCGTTGGCCAGAGTGAAGTTCAAGTACTTCAAGGAGAATCTTGGTGTTCTCCAGATCGAGGTTTCCTCCAAGGGAAAGTGATGAGTCCCAAAGCCATTCTGACGAGCAGGTCAGATGTAAGGGCTGAGCCCTTCTATCATGGTGAGAGGTTTAGTTCCTTCAATCTCAAATATGAGTGCTGAGATCCAAATACATTCTGATGAGAAGGTCATATGTAAGGGCTAAGCCATTTTGTCATGGTGAGAGGATTCAGTTCCTTCCATGTCAAATATGAGTGTTGAGATTCATAGCCATTCTGATGAGTAGGTCAGATGTAAGGGCTGAGCCATTTTATCATGGTGAGAGGATTTAGTTCCTTCCATGTCAGATATGAGTGCTGTCCATTCTATCGAGTAAGACAGATGTAAGGGAAACTTCCACTCTCCAGGAGAGTGGAGGCACCTAGTCCGTTACCAGGTAGCTCAGTCTTGGACTAGGGGCCTTTCTCGCGAGGGTGGAGGACTTAGTTCCTTCCAGATAAGATGTGAGTGTAAGCCATTCTGGCGAGGGTGTAGGACTTGTTTCCTACCAGGTTAGATATAAGGGAAACTGCCATTCTCCAGGAGAATGGAGGCACCTAGTCCGTTACCAGGTAGCTTAGTCTAGGACTGGGGGCCATTCTGTCATGGTGAGAGGATTCAGTTCCTTCTAGGTTAGATGTGAGTGCAATCCTTTCTGGAAATGGTGAGAGGATTTTGTTCCTTCCAGGTCAGATATATGTGCTGAAGCCTTTTCACATATGTTAGTGATGTGATGTCCTATAATGCTGGTGAATGTGAGTGCTGGGAATTTCTGATGTGACTGTAGGTTCCTACATGATCAAATGTGAGTGTTGGGCATGCCTTTCTGATGAGTAGGTCAGATGTAAGTGTTGGGCAAATACCTACCTGATGGCTAGGCCTACAACTAGCATGAAAGAAGGCTGGCTCTATAGAACTTCCTATGACGAGATAGCACACATGATGATGACCAGTTGAGATCCAGATCGAGCTATGATCCAGATCCAGTTATGATGACTCCGAGAGATCTAGATCAAGTGATGATCTAGTTCTAGTAGTGATGATCCAGATCCAATGATGATGATCCAGATCAAGTGATGATCCAGATCTAGCAGTGATGATCCAAATTGAGTGATGATCTAGATCCAGTGATGATGATCTAGATTGAGTATGATCCAGTGACGATGTTCCAGATCGAGTATGATTGACTGATGATGATCCATATCAAGTGATGATCCAGATTCAGATAAAATATGACTTGAATATGTAGATGACGAGAAGAACCAGAGAAGAAGACCAGTGATGAAATTTTTTTCCAGAGAATACCTTCCTAGTTAAGAGGGAGTGTTGATGTAAATGTAACTTCAAAATGTATTCATCCGTATTTCTTATGTATTGTAACCCGATGTTTATTCCATGATGTATTGTAATGTATTTGAGTCATGTCATACCTCGATATTTATTCTGGGAAGTTTTTATAATGAGAAATTCATGTCAAGTCATTGTGGGTAACCCTCCTATTAGTCAAGGGTTAAAGTCCCCATAGTTGTGGGGCCCTTGGGTTATTAGACTATCCTAGTGAAGTCGACCCTAGGTGATTCATTGTAAGTCAGGGAAATATTCCCCACCATTATGTTACCCTCCTATTGGTCATAGGAGGAAAATTCCCCACAAGTGGTGGGGAACTAGGGTTATTAGACACTCTTAGAAATGTCGGCTCTAGTAAGTAATTGTTAAGTGAGGAAAACATGTTGGAGTGGGTTCCAAGTGAATGGAAGAATATAAGTAGAGAGTGAGAACCTCTCTATTTATCATACTAATACACACACTCACTCATTGGGGCACATGAGTGAGAGAGGAGAATCTCTCTCAGTATTAGAGAGAGAGAGAGACTGCTGCTGTCAGGAGATCATCTTACTGTTTTCTGGTTTGTGCTGATTCTATCTCTAAGGAAGTTGCGGGGCTTTCTCCTTTATGGTTTCCCTGAGGAAACTTATTTGTGTCTCTTGTCTCTTGTGTTGTGCTTATGTTTTATTGTTATGCATGTTATTCTCTCAGTAAAGATCTTAACATAATGCTAGCTTATATGTTGAAAAAATAACATGCCCCGGAACGGTGGGGAATTTAACCCTTGATTAATAGAAGGGTTACCCACAATAACTTGACATGACTTATTTACATTATAGAACCTCCTGATAGGAACATCGAGGCATGACATGACTCAAGTACATTACAAATACATCCCAGAATAAACATCGGGTTACAATACATAAGAAATATAAGTGAATACATTCCAAAGTTACATATACATCAACAAATGACCCCATCCGAAGGAAAAGTCTCAGAGAGATAATCCAAAATAGGAAGAGATGGTTCTAACTAGTAGGGCAGGTGGTAAGGGTCCGAATCCACTAGATGAAGTTTATCAGTGTGGTCATCGGAAAGGGTTTGAATGATGTTGTACATTTCTTCATGTGGACTCAACGAGGTGGTCTCAACAATTTGTTTGTCCTTTGGATAATAATCAAATGATGCAATCATATTTACTATAGTTGTGTCGATGTTAGGAGGAGTGGACTGAAAAATCCCCGTAAGCGACGAATCCTTCAACATGCCTACCCCAATCGACTGGTAAGGAGGAGGGGACTGGCCTAACATAGGGATGTTATTAGCTGTATAGGTAGTAACATCCGATGTACATAAATAGAGATGGTCAATGGTGACAATTCTCCCTAGATGTGGAAATTGGATAGTGCGAAACATTGTCAAGCTGACAACAGTCATGGTGTAAAACCAATTTCTTCCTAGAAGGAGGTTGTAATCTAATGGGGTGTCTACTACTTCTACTTGAATAGAAACAATTTTTCCCCCAAGCTCTACTGCAAGGGCTGATATGAGACCATGGGGCTGGAAACCTCGTCCATCAAAGGCTTTCAGAGTCGTAGGTGATGTTACAAGCTTAGGAGAGCCAATAGCTTTCCAACAAGACATGGACAAAAATGAAGTTGAATATCCTTCGTCTAAGACAGTCCTAACGACCTTCTTTCCGACTACTGTCGTGATGATTTGTAAAGAGAGTTTGTGAGGTAGTCTAGAATTATAGTTCTCGACATTGAATGAAACAAAATAGTATTGTCCGGGTCTAAAGCTCCTAATGCAATTAACAAGTTTTTGCACTGTGTAGGACAACTTTGGAGAACTTCTAAGGTAGACATTGCACATGGTGCCTGAGCGAGATCTTCAACTACATTATAAAATTGAGCATCTTGGGCATTAGGGTTAAAAATAACCTTCCTAAGAGTACTCTTGGGTGGACGCAAAACAATGTCGAGAGTAGGCATCTTGATGGTTAGGGGGACTATAGACGAGGAATTCGGGAGTAGTATTCTTCTTTCTTGTCTACAGTTTTGTTGTAACTCTGACTTCGAGTTTGCAAACTAATGGTATCCGAGGACATCATGCAAATTTCCTCTAATGAACTAGAGTTTCCCTGATTAGACATGTGGTCTATCAATTGTTGTTGAGAGGGAAAAGGATCCGTGAGAACTGTGGGTGTGGGATTTGTTTTCAAAAATTGGGTGATTTCATCCCAACAGGGACACTCTTTTGTGAAATGGTCACCTCTGCATAGAAAATATGGATATTTTTCTTTTCTTTCCCCTTATCGTTATCATTGGTGGTTGGTTTTGGATTCTCCTGTTGGTTTCCAAGTTTTTTGTTTTTAGCTTTACCTTTCTTTTTATTGTTGCTGGGTGTTTGAATACTCTAAATAGAATTGACCTCGACCGAAACCTTGGGAGTCGAAGGAGTAGGGGTGGTAGTCTGGGGTTGCTTGGTAGGTTTTGTTGCTGATAGGAACTAGATTGAACCAACAATCCCATCAACAAGGACTTCTGCTAGTGGCTTTGTAGGATCGGTGCTTGGGTGAGAAGCTTGAGGGATCAAGTCATACAAAGTTCCAGACTAGGAATAGACCAATTCCATATATTGGGCTCAACAAATGGCTTTCGCTTCATTAACGACACCACCCATAACCACATCTCGAGAAATCAGAGGCAACAAAGATTTAGTGAACCAATCAGCTAATAACTGATCCAGAATAGGAGCCTTAATAAGTCTTCTCCACCTTCTCCACTCATGGATATGATCGAATATGTGGGTGGAGGTGTTCAGTCACAGAGAAGTTAAGAGATCAGTTCCCATTTCATAATGGATAGGAACCTAAAAGTGCATGAGAAATATAGTTGCCAATGAGCCAAAATCCAGAAATGAATTTTGTGGAAGCTCAATGTACCATTTCGCGGCTGTACTAGTCAAAGATCGTTGAAAGAGTCTTAAACAAACTAAATCATCCATAAGGGATTTTGAAGAAAACCATATATGGAATGTCATGACATGTTTTTTTGGATCATCTCCCTACTTCCCATCGAACTTCGGAATGTCTGATGGTAACTTTACCAGAATGGGAGGCCACGAGGGGTAAATGATGATTAGGTTGCACATACTGGTAATATTGATATGGAATATAAGTACCATTAGGACCATAAGTATACTAATAGATAGGTTTTTGTGATGAAAAACTACTGGAATATCCACCCATAGGGGGTTTATTTCTGGGATCTGGACCGGTAGGATCACTGGGGCCTACGGGAGGAGGACCACCAGGGCCTCCAGAATAATCAAGACCATTGGGACTACCAGGACCACCTAGACCACCAGGAGGCAAACCACCAGACCCTCTAGGACCCTTAGGAGGTAAACCTTCAAAGCCTCCGAGACCACTAGGAGGAGGGCCACCAGACCCTCCAAGGCCATTAGAAGGGAAGCCACCAAACCCTCTAGGACCATTGGGCTCCCCAGGGGGAGGACCTCCATAAGGTGGTCCTCCGGCACCTCCCACAGTATGTATAGGTATCCCCCCCATAACTGGCATGTAAGACCAGTTAGGTTTCTCCCATGGCGTGAATGTATTACTAGGATATGGAATTCCAGCATAAGGCATTCTTGTAGGGTTGGGTGGATAATTAATTTTTCCTATAGGTACTTGATTTGCTGTGTAACCATAACCCCAAGAGGTTTGATGGGTTACAGGTTGTGCCCCCAAGGGATGACCTAAACTGGATGGGGGGTTAACCACATTTGTGTGGGTAGGAGGGACATAAACTATAGATTTTTCTATACCAGAGGTCTGTCTTTGATTAGGTACAATTCCGGTGATAGATAACGTAGTTCATGTCAGGAATTGCTCCCCGACACTAGAAGGTAATGATGAAACATGAATTGAATGCTGAGCCCCAGGTGTGAAAGACTTGGGAGGATTGGGAACAGACATAATATGGAAGGTGGTGGGGTTGGAATTTTGACCTGGATTATGTGGAGTCACTATGCGATCTAGAATCGGTTCAATGGGTCTCATAGAATCGGCAAGTGAATGGTATCCCACAGGAACAGCTGCAGAACGTGATGGTGTTGTGCCCAATATATCATCTATTTTCTTTTTAATCTCATGTGCATGAAGAATAGATGCCTAGTATTGTCTACATTCTTCTTCATCTAGTGAAACTTCTTCAACAAATTTTAAATGGGTTCCAAATGAGGCAATGTCTTGTCCTACAAAGGTATCCCAAAATGGAGCATTGGGACCATAATCAGGATGGGTAGTATCATCAACATGACCTTCTGTGGGAGAATGGAATGAAGTATTACCCTGAAAACATTGTTGGACCAAGGGAGGTGAGTGTGAAGGATATGGTCCTCTGATTTTTGCAACTACATTCTCTCCCACTTGGGAGTTGGTAGCAATTCCTTGGTCGATAGCTTCCATAGGATTTTATCCTAAAACAAGAATAAAATCAGGTGGCAAGCCCCGTACTCTTCTGGACTATCTTAGCTCAGCTAGTTTGTATAGCTCCTATCTAACCTAGGGTCTCAAAAACTAGAAAACACACCAAAAATTTCCGTACTCAAGTCATAGGCCAAACAAGAAAACTTAAATGATAGGAAGAGTTCAAATAGTCAGGTCTCTTACGAGGATTTTCAAGAAGGTGACACTCATGATATACCTCAAGGGTACGTGTGTAGTAATCTCCCCGAATGTTTTTTTTGGTGTATGGATCCAATCAAGATGGCTAAAGGGATTTTCTCAGATGGATAAGGTATCCTAGTAGGATCCCTCGATATACGCAAGGTACGTGGGATCTCAATTCGGTAGTAGTGTTGTCTAATGCATAACCGTTCCCAAGGGTCCTTCTGATATAAAATTGAGTACGTGAAGTAACTTTCTATATACCTCAAGGGTATGTGAAAGGCCGTTCGATATATCGATGGTACGTGGAAGAACCACGCGATTCCTGGGATGTAATGCGGATGAGTAATGGCAGCTCCTACGCTTAACGATGCCCGAACACGTCTCTAACCTATCAGTCAAATTGCTATGTAAATTTTAACCTATAACTATTGTTGATTTTAAAGTGGATGATTAGGTGAATGCATGGAATTTTGATAGAAAAAGTAAAACCATGAAGTATGCATATGCAAATATTTCACTTTACCATTCGTGGTATGCCTACTGACGAGAGGGAAAGAGAATATTTTCTTTTCATTTTAAAACCAAAAATTTCCAAACAAATATCTTGAACAAATCAAAACAAAGACAAGCAACACATTCCAAACTCATTTTTCTTTTCTAAAATCAATCAAAAGGAGAAGAGTCTCTTTTCCTAAAAGAAAAAACAAGAATCACACTATATGCATATGCACTCTATTTTTTTATTTTTCTTACGACATAGATAGATCTAACTTAAAACTACACTATTTTTTATTTTTATGAGAGAGTACTAATGCAAAAGAGACAAAAGAACACAGAGAACCTGAAAGCTTGTGAGTCTAATCAGAGATCCAATGTCTTATGCTCAATAATTATAATGACCTAATCTCAGTAAAAAAAAATTATTTTTAACAAGCAAAAGGAAGTCCTCTATGGAAACAAAAAAAAATGAAATCGAGATGCTAATTAAATGGTTTTTCTTTTAGTATTTATAATAGAAATGAAAAGAGAGCTCACTACAACCTAATATTTCAAAAAAAAATTCCTTTCACAATCACAACCAACAAGCATAGAAGGAAATGAATAATCAACAAGCCTAGTCTAGTTTTTGAATTCTTCAATCAAACCAATATTTTACCACAGAATTTCCAACCATGAGCATTCAGATTCTAACACACAAGCCTGATATTGCAGGGATGAAAGCAAACAAACTCAATTTTTTGCAAAAATGAGAAAAAACTAGTCTTGGAACAAGGCCTACTTGGCACCACGCTAGAGGGGTCTTGACAGAGTGGTTCTGGATGAGCAGTGCTTCTGGATAACAAGACTCAGGTGGTGGCACAATGTATGGCTAACAGAGTTCAGGTGGTGGCACTGCTTGTTTCCAATAGAAGATGAGTGGTTCCTTGAATAGATACAAAACAAAAAGGAGAACAAAATATCAAGTTATAAATTGATCAAATCAAGACAAAAATTGATGGATTGATGGTAAAAAAGAGCATAAAAAGTCGAAATAGTTGAGATCTGAACAGATCTAAAAGTTTTAAACCAAAATTCACTAAGTCATATGGAAAATATGACTGAAGAGAGTTGGATATGGAGCCTGGATTTGGACAAGAGTTCAAGAACTGAGATCATATCAACTGAGATTTGCACTGTTCCCTAGCAGAGTCGCCAGATTTGTAATCAGGAATATTGCACCTTCTACGGACAGAAGTTGTTCCTCTAGTATGAATGGTTTAGATCTAGAACAAATGAGTGAACAACAAAGGATGAAGACCTTCCCGGAATGTCGTAGACACCTGGAATACTGCTTTGATTGTGAACCTGTCTACGTGCAAACAGATCAGACATGAAAACACATCAAATCTACTGAAAAATCATCTACTTATCCATGTTAGTGACTAAGGAATCTAACAACATGTACATGTGAAATCAAAACAACAGTAATGTGGGATGGAAATCATCTTTTCATTAATAATGTATGGAGAATCTTACAACCATTTCCTTGGTGTCGACAAGCCCCTCCATGAGACAAACACTTCATCCCCATAAGCTCCAACTTTGCTCTCTATGCTCCCCAATGACTTGGGCTAAGTGGTCAATCCAACAGCATAACAATACCTCTATAGTTCTCCCCCTCAACTATGGACATGCGATTGTATTTATAAGGCTCAATAGATACGAATAGTTGAGAGAATTGTGGGTGAGGTGGCTCCAATATCCTACCATTGGGGATCGCAAGCTCAACTAACCCATAATGATAGGGATAAGGGAGGACACAAGGCTCATGATCTAGAAGCCTCAAGAAACTTCTCTTTTTCCCATTTTACCAAGGGTACCACTTTTCTTCTCTTATGACAGAGCGGTTTAGATGAGAACCGCTTTTGGACCAAAGACCATAGGTGGTGGCACTGCTTCTTGAAAATAGGATATAGGTAGTGTTGAGCAAGGTACCACTCATTGGCCACAAGGAAAGCATGGTGCTAGGCTTTTTCAAGTAGAATTGACAAACAGAGCAAGTTTCCACTCTAAGTGTTGGAATTAAACACAAACATGAAAGTTAAGGGTCTCATCACATGATGGTGACAAGATTTAGGTATAACATAAAGAAATTTCATGAAGTTTTATCAACGCATTAATAATTAATAGATATAAATCAGAGATAAATAAACACATTAACCAATTACAAATGAATCACAATACTATCTGATCATTTGGAATAAGAAGACTAAAACCATGTCAAAGAAATTTGATAGATCAAGTACAAGAGATAAGAATTGCAACACTGTATTTTATTCAGAATTCTCTGTAACAAATTACATAAAAGACCTTGGGAAAAAAATAAGTGTTGTTTGATCCCTTGTATCAGTCTCCCTTCCAAAAGTCAAAGGTTTAAGAGCACTTGATACGTTGGAGATCGTTCACTTAAATAATTATTACAAACAATAGAATTCCCCCTAAAGGGGATCTAAAACCTAAACAAGGCTAATATCCTAGGAAATCTTACCAGACCATCCAAATTAGTAGCAACTCCTCGATATCAGGATAAGTGGCCGATTATATTCCTAATTGAGCATTACACTTATAATATTTGACCTCATTCTTAGCCAACTTACGCCAAAATCGGATGTAGACATATTGGATATTTCTTTGTACTACAAATGGTTGTTTTATTAACTGCTACACATCGTGTATGATGATGTGGTCACGTTGCTTGATCTTCTCCTCCTTGTCATCCCTTCATTTCTCTACTTTCTTGATCATCAATTTAGGTGGATATGCCTTCTCAATAAGCACCATGGAAGGAAAGGATAATTCAGTCATGATATTATCAACTGCATACCATCTTCTACCGCAAATAGGCTAAACTTTCTTTATGGCTTCACCCATTGTATCATCCAAGTCTTCCTGAGATCTCCTAATATTTTTAGCTCTTTAAACTGAAAAGTAGTGAGAAGAGTTATATTATCAGGAATCTCCTTCATGCACCTCTGCCAATTTGTGACCTCATCATAAGCTTTAGAGGACTTCTATCTATTCTCAATTAGGTCCTCTAGAACGAAAGACATCTTGTCAAATACTATGTGAGTTTCAAATATATAAACTAGAGTTCTAAATAACCCACATACCAAATCAAAGTGTTCCCTGTTAGTTCTGATAGCAAGATCCTTAAACTCTTCTTGGGAAAATTTAGAAAATGAAGATGAAGCTGCATTTGCAGTTGCATCTTCATTTTGTCTTTCTAATACTGCAACTTTCTGAACTAGAGTGGCATTATCATTCATTTCTCTCTGCAACTCTACACTGAGAGTAACATTCCTCGGTTGAAGTTCATCCTGCTTGTCCTCATGTTGTTTCTTGAGCTGCTCTAGTGCTTCTTTCAAACTGACAATTTCTGCCTTTTTTTAATCAAACTCTCTATTTAAAGTGTTGACAACATCCATATTGGCACCTGTGAATGATCGTAGAACAGAAGGTGCATCTATAGCATAGGCTTGTGGATCACTTGATTGCTTTGCCCAGAAAACTTCAGTCACCATTGACATATCCATATCATTCTCATCTCTGCCCCTCTTCTTGCCCCATCTTACCACTGATTTCTCAACTTTACTATATTAATATTCACCTAAAGATACCACAAAATCTTCATTGAACTCATCCCTGACCACATCAATAGGAGGTATGCTAAGGCCTGTGGATATCAAAGATGGAGTTTGAGTTGTGGTTTGATAATGTATAGCCATAGTGATATGAGAGGTGGCAAGGGAGGCAGTAACATTCTGAGAAAGAGTTACTTTAGGGGATGAATAAATGTCATGAAGAGAAGCTTCCACAGAAGGAATTTGCACAGTAGTAGCCTTAAGAAATGCTGATGGTGATAGTATTACAATTTTCTTAGACATAGGGGATGAAACTGAGCTAATTGAAGGAATATGTAAAGGGATTTTGAAAACTGGAGTCACAATAACTAAGGGAATAGGTTTAACCATATGAACAGGTGTGACTGATTCGGGTAGGAAGGTGGCATTTCGATAGAGCTCGATCATAAAAGGTGTCACAATAGAACCATCAAAAAATTATGATAAAGCCATTATTGATGAAAGAAGTATTGAGGAAGAAGAGGGAGCAGACTAAAAAAAAGGTTGAGATTGAGGAAGAGAGGATGAAGGATTACCATTGCTACCATTGGTGAGATTTGGGAAATCATTACCAGTCTCAACACTAACATGCACAGGAGAAATTATGTCCTCCTCTTCCTCTAAATGAGTTAGGTCAATAGTAGGAACAGGGATGGAGATATTTTTATTCTCTGAAGGTTTGTCCTCAACCTGATTTTTTTCAAGTAGAGTCTTCTCAATCACAGTGGTTACTTGGGAAATTTGAGGTGACTGAGAGGTTGCAACTTCTCGAGTATCTAATGATGAGGTCATTCTATTCAGCTTCTGATTTATTTGCTCTGAAGTCTATAAATAATCCTTAACTTGAGGTTCCACATATGTCTAGGGAATTTATCCCATGGGACCTTTCCCTTTATCGAAGTCTGAGCTGGTTCCCACTGATGCAGTTTTGGATGCCAGAGCCTCTTTTGTTGCAGCATGAGCTTCTCTTTCTTCCTTGAATTTTTTCATCCTTTCCACAATTTCCATCTCCATAGACCTGAAATGTTTTACCCTGTCCTTGATCTCCTTCTGATACTACAGGATATGGATTTGCTCTTCTTTTCTCTTAGCCCTTGCTAGGACTTCAAAAAATGTATCTACTCCCTAATAAATGAAATCATCGGGAGTTTCCTCGTGAACATAACCTGTTTTGAAATGATTCTGCTTCAAGTGTAAATTGACAATCCCTTTGGGATCGTGCTGCCTTTTGCTTGCAAAACCAAGTTTAAGTGACATGATGTGGTCACTCAACTCCGATGCCCAGGTAGAAGTGGGTACGCTCAAGGATCCAAGGGTAACAGGAAACCTGGGCCAAATGTTTCTCTTTGGTGCAACACATTTCTTGTAGATCTCCTATATAACTATTTGAAATGAGAGCTCTTCTAGGACCAACTTGTCTGGTATGACCTTAGGAAACATGTGAGCTGTGTTGCTTCCATAAACCCTGATATAGGTGAATGATTCACCAACATACCAGTCCCCCATAGTGGCTATGAGATATTTTTCTTCTAGTGAGAACGTAGGTGCTTCTTTGTCAAAAATTAGAAAATAAACCCTACCAAGGAAACTTTCACATATATCATAGAACGTACCACATAGTTTCTATCCCAGAGCTCAGAATGATAGATATGTAGAGGAGAGGCCGGTAATTCCCAACTCCATCCCAAAATAGTGTAACGAAAATCAGCACAGAAGATGTCCACAATGAAGGCGATAAGATAAAAATTGTGCTTTTTCATAGCAGTGGCTTTCTGGAACTCTTGTATAGTGTTTTTAAGTTCCAATGACAGAATTGATGCCTAAGGGAAAGATTCACCTTTAGTTATAATATGATGAGCGATGGGAGCCCATTCCTCTTTAAATAAAGAACAGTTGTGAAGACCATAAAGCTTGCACAACAGCACTGCAAGCAGGGAGTAAGGCTCTTTAAACCATTCGACATGGTATAATTCATCTTTCCTCTTCAAAAAATTACATGGTTCAGTCATCCACGATTTAAGCATTTGATCGAAATTGAATTTGGATTTGGTAGCTCTTAGAAAGTCTGGATTTAGGAGTTGGGTATAAGGTTTAAGAGCATAAATCCTGAAAAAGGTTTCAGAGCAGAAATTGGCTAGCTGAGACCTGGTACTGGTATTGAAAGACGAATCTTTCACATTGGTGTGGTCTATAATCCACCTAACGGCATCGTTATAAGGTAGGATGGTCGACCTTGCAGCAATTATATGTAGGCCAGAATCTTTGTTTCTCTCATAAAAAATTTGGTCACCCTGGAAATCTGAGAGGTCATTGTTATCGAAGATAGAGTAAACCTGAGACCAGTCTAAATGATAAGTTTCAGTCAATCAGCTACTAGTATCAAAAAATACATCGAAGTTTGGGTTTTTGGAGAGCATGTCCTTCTGAAGGCTTTTACTCCTGGAAAATATGGGGTTTTTTGATGTCACCATATGTCGTTTTGAATACTTATACCAGAAATTAAAACCTAATTATAAAGTAAGCACAGTAAAAAATTCAAATTGTGAGAAAGCAACTTGGAAACCAACCTAAAACTGTATTAAACACTGTCGAAATCGCGTGGTAAATTATGGAAGTAAAAATCACACAACAAAACAAATTACAACGATAAAAACAGTGAAAGTTGTAAAAAAAGTTATCCTATTTATAGATCCCAAGAAATAATACAGACCATTAGATGAGGATAAAAAGAATGATCAGGGTCAATTTTGCGGGATGCGGGATCAAAAATGAAATCACAAGTTTTTTAATCATTCCGCAACCCGCATTCCGCAACTTGTGGGATGCGGAGTGCAGAATAGAAAAATATCAAAAACATTATTCAATCGTCCCTGTACTCTATATTCTGCATCTTGCGAGATGCGAGATGCGGGATACAGAAATACGCAAACCAAAATGCAAACAAATGATAACCTCGCAACCTACATTCCACAACTGGCGGGATGCGGGATGCAGGTTGACTAAAGTAAACACATATGAAAATTCTCTTGCATCCTGCATTTGTAGGATGCAGGATGCAGGTTTGAAAAAAGAAATATAAAAAAAAGCAGGTTTCCTACATTCTGCAACTTGCGGGTTGCAGGATGCGGGATGCTAAAACAATCCAAAAAAAACCCAATCTTTCTGCATTTCAAACAAAGAAATCAAACATGGTATTTTGGAAATTTGGTTAAGTTAAGGAATCCCAAGAGTCAAATAAAAATATTAATGAAACCCTTTAATATTACGAAGAGTCTTACCAAGTAATCTTCGTATGTATAATTGGGCTCCCATGTCAAAATGACATGGGATCTATTGTACCTACAACAAATGGCGACTGGCTAGAAGAACCAGTTATCTCTGCAAAACAATAATATTTTCCAATCAGACCTGTCAGTGGGCAAATGATTAACTCTCAAGAAATGTTATCATAAAAATGTAACCAACTAGGAACTGTTAAAATTATTGATGCATTCCCATCCATGGTCATTTAAAAATGATGCAACTCTGATTCAACTGTAATTGGAGGATAGGGTCATCTGAACTCAGGCTGACATAGGCATGTAGTTTAAAGTTGAACCTAAGGTCATACCTTTACCACTTTGGTTTTTTCATGCAGGGCCTCTTAAACCATCAATTTTTTCCTTTTTTTTTAAAATGCAAGATTGCATTGACACAGGACCACTGCCCCATGTTCTGGTGATCGGTGCCATTCACAAACTTGACCTGGAAACTAAGAAAGCCGGCTAGATAAGGAGACCTATTGTATTTCGACTATATGGTCAACAGAAAATACCATGGCTTGGGAACCATTTGGTGATAGTTTCAGTCCAACATCAAGCCCATGATCATAATGAGGCTGGCCTTACACAGGACCCCCTCTTCCTGATGTACAATGCTTTCTTGTTTGGGGGTTGACTGGGGTTTAATATTAAACATGAATTACAAGACACTTCCATGGCTTGGTGTCCATGTGTAGGAAGTGTTACTCACTGATGCTCTACAGATCATGAATAAGTCGACCTGTGATAGGATCTCCCATCTTCTAGAGAACTGGAAGCCATCTCCCCATATTAAATGGCAAAGATGTCATTCCACTAAGCACCTATGAACCTAATGAGTTGGATCATGATGAGACCCCTCATATTGTAATCCACATGATAAGATATATGGCCATAATTGAAACCCAAAGATCAAGACTGACGAAGCTATGAAGATATGCTAGAGTGCCCTAATGAGATCTCAGACAGGATGAACCTTTTCTTCCACAACTATCATCATCAGAGTAAAGCATGTAGAAGGTATTAACCTGGATGAGAGGGAATCAATACAAAATGTAGTAAATATGGTTATCATTCAAATATAACAAATCCTGATATGAGTTAGAAAAATATATAAACCAGGTTTGCTTTAGTTGAGAATATTGAATATTGAGAAAAATGATTGCTCATTATTGCCAAGGGTGTAGATATTACCAAAAGTTACTGAAATCAAGCAAACATTCAGAGAATAAAAGGATAATAACACACCAAACCTATATATAGGAGTGAATCAACCTTTTCAAACAAAGTTTTTCTTGAGCGGAAAAAACATTCACTGAGAAGGTGTCAGCGACCCCTTCTAGTGTTTGTAGTCGAACCGTACTAGGACCAATATTTCCTGTGTCAATGAATGGTCCTAGACAAAGTCGTTGAAACTTGGTCTACGCTTTGTTCTCTGTGTGTTGTTTGTCCCATATCAACACTGAATATCCCATTGTAAAGTCTTTGTCTGATGAAGACCTCTCGTCAAACCATTTCTTAACCAACTGTTGATGTTGGTAGAATTTATTCTTGGATTTGTATGTATCCTCTTCTAACTTGAGTAGAGAATTAATCCTCTGTTGTAATGGGGAAGAGTCCCTCTCTTGGATGGATTGGTCCAATTGCAATGAAGGAATGGTGAGATTAGCTGGTAGGATTGCTTCCTTTCCATAAACAAGGCAATAAAGGGAGTTACCAAGGGATGCCTTTGGGGTGATTCGATCTGCCCAAAGAGCATAGTAAATTTGGGTGTTCTATTCTTTATGATGTGAAGCAACTTTCTTCTTAAGGATTCTTATCAAGTTTTTGTTTCTTTCGACGGGATATAATTTGTCTTTGCTCTTGGAAAATTTACATGGTTTAGTCATCCATGATTTAAGCATTTGGTCGAAATTGAATTTGGATTTGGTAGCTCTAACAAAGTCTGCATCTAGGAGCTAGGTATAAGTTTTAAGAGCATAAATCATGACAAAGGTTTCATAGTGGAAATTGGCTAGCTGAGACCCGGTACTGGTATTGAACGAATGATCTTTCACATTGGCGTCATCTATAATCCACCTAACGGCATCGTTATAAGGTAGGATGGTCAGCCTTGTAGCAATCATATGTAGGCCAGAATCTCTGATTCTCTCATAAACAATTTGGTCACCCTAGAAATATGAGAGGTCATTGTTATTGAAGATAGAGTAAACCCAAGACCAGTCTAAATGATAAGTTTCAGTCACTCAACTACTAGTATCAGAAAAGACACCGAAGTTTGGGTATTTGGCGAACATGTCCTTTTGAAGGTTTTTATTCCTGGTAAATTTGGGGGTTTTGGATGTCACCATGTGTCGTTTTGAATACTTATACCAGAAATTAAAACCAAATTATATAGTAAGCACAGTAAACAATTCAAATTGCGAGAAAGCAACTTTGCAACCAACCTGAAACTATAGTAATCACCTTCGGAATCGCATTGTATATTCTGGAGGTAAAAATCACACAGCAAAACAAATTATAGCAGTAAAAATAGTGAAAATTGTAAACAAAGCTATCCTATTTATAATTCCTGGGAAATAATACAGACCGTCAGATGATGGTAAAAAGAATGATCATGATGAATGTTGTGGTATGCAGGATGAAAAATGATATCGCAAGTTTACTAATCATTCTGCAACCCGCATTCCACAACTTTCCAGATGTACAGTGCGGAATAGAAAAATAGAAACAAAATTATTCAATCGGCCCCGCACTCCGTACTCTGCATCTTGCGGGATGCGGGATGTGGGATGCAGAAATACACAAACCAAAATGCAAACAAATGATAACCCCACAACCTGCATTCCACAACTTGCGGGATGCAGGATGCGGGTTGAATTAAGTAAACACATATGAAAATTCTCCTGCATCCCATATTTGTGGGATGCAGGATGCGGTTTTGAAAAAAGAAATATCAAAATAAAAGGTTTTCCACATTCTGCAACTTATGGGTTGCAGGATGTGGGATGTGAAGACAATCCAAAAAAAAACCCAATCTTTCTACATTTAAAACAAAGAAATCAAACATGGATATTTGGAAATTTGGTTAAGTTAAGGAATCCCAAAAGTCAAATAAAAATATTAATGAAACCCTTTAATATTACGAAGAATATTACCAAGTAATGTTTGTATGTATAATTGGGCTCTCATGTCAAAATGGCATGGGATCTGTTGTACCTACAATAGGGCACTCGCTCTGGTAATGCCCAAATACTCCGCAAGTGTAGCACTAGACTGATTCACAACCTCATCCTCCCCTACGGCCAAATCCTCCTCCTTGACCTCTGAACCCTCCGCGGAATCCTCCTCAGACTCCTCCTTGCTGAAATTGTGGTTGGGCCATTTGTTGCTACAGTGGGTTAGGTTGCTATTGGACATATTGCATGGCTTGAACATATTGTGGCTGATTATACTAGAGTCACGGTGCTTGGTTATACTATGGTTGTACCACCATTTGCGGCCATGGTGCGAACTGCGGCTATGCCATAAACTGTTTCTGTGGTTGTGCATGGAAAAACTGGAATGGAGGTGGTGGTGTATACGGTACCTGTGCTATTGTTTGTATTAATTGCGACTATGCTTGTGCTATCCAGGGGTCCCCTCCTTTCACAAATTATGAATCATACGTCCTTTCCTGGAGCAAATCATAAGCGCAGTAGTTTTTGTCGTCATGTCCAACTAACCGACACAATGTAAAGTATAAACTTTCTTCTTTAGTAACCATATTCTGTAGATAATCACAGTTCTCGTGTCGATTCCCATACACCTGGAAGATGCAACACCATGGTGCACTCGCACCACTCAATGGATTAGGGGTTCCTAATAGCAAATAGTTCTGAAACATCAGGCAGGTATCCTTTTTATGTCTGCTTACATGGAAATGGGTGCACTAAAGATCATTGCAATTTTCCTTGCCCTTTTTTTATGTATTGTAATTGCAGCATAAAATTGGCCAACTGCACTTGAACATGATTCATTCCAACAACGGTTTCCCCTACTAGTGATGCCTCCAATTTCATTCTGGTCTCCAGAGCCTCGCTCTACGTCACAATATTTTGCTACATTAATGGTTGTCGAATATGCGGGACAAGCACTACGATAAACCATTCTATATGTTGAACATCGTTCATCTGAAAAATGACCTGATCCATCAATGTCTTAAATCACTGATCAAAATCCCAAATTGTTTCCTTGGGGAATTATTTGATCTCTTTTAATTCAGTAATGTACTGAGCTTCAGAATTCGGCTTCTTAAATTCCTCAAATAGCCCTATTTTAATCGTGTCCAATGTTTTTACAGTACCTTGCTAATATAGCCGTGTGAATCTCATAAACCATTCCAATGCGCGGCCCCTCAGAGTAGTGGCTAGTTGACATTTTTTGACATCATCATTGATAGTTTGTCAAGAAGTCTAGATTGCTTCACATAAGAACTAGTACTGCTCTAGATCGTCAATGCCATTTCCATTGAATATAGAAAACTTCATTTCATCTCCCACCATTATGGAACTTCTTCCTCCTACCAATGCTCTATTACTAGATTGTTGCTGACACGTTGGGAAAGTCAACGTAGAATGCGCGTTCCTTCCTTGTGGTGGAGTAGTGCATGGAGGAGTAGACACGTTACTGCTAGGGTTTGATCTTGTCATTCTTTTGGGTGTAGCCTCAGCCTGTATGTCCTCGTCATCATAAAAAGGTCGCTTCTTCCCATGTGGTTGTTCTTCATGGCATCGCACTTTGACTTCAGTAGGAGTTTCTCCCATCCTTTGCCTCTTTTCTCGAAATCTTTCTCCTCCCCTCATACAACCACTTGTTTCTTCGACAACCTTTACATTCTCACCAGAACTCATGCCCATATACCCCTTAATTCCTTATGCATTTCCCCCCTTTCTATCACAATTCCTACATTCCCCGCACACCAAAGTTCCACTACTCTTGGTCCATCTTTATGATACCCTTTTCACCTACTAGTTGCTTAATCGACAGTTGTAGCGACAATAAGAATCTTCCACATGGTCCACTGAAAAACTCCCTTTTTTCTTTACTAAAATATTTATTAGTATCAACGGCAAATCAGTGATGTATCCTTATAGTATAATATCCAACCCATAGTTACCTACCTTATACATTAATTAAATCATTTTTGTCTTATTACCTAGTCTCCTAGATTCCACTCTATGCTAGTTTCCTTCTACATGTCATAGAAGTCAACACTTGCTAAAAATAAGTCATGGAGCACTTGGGAAACCTCCTGGAAACCATATTTAGCATTTATTCTTTATTCCAGATCCTCCAAAGCACAAACCTGCTTTTTCTGAAAAGTTGCTTGTTTTATTGAGAATTAAGGCAAAAGGAAAAGCTAGACTAGTCTAGGTGTAGTTGACTTGTTTTCTGCCCACTTCACCCTCCATATTTTTCTCCTAATAAAAGCATGTATGAGTTTTCTTTACATCCCTTATTATCTTTCCTACTTGACTTATCCAATTCGTGAGCATCTTAGTGGATTTGGAAATTGCTTTATGCACCTATGGGGGATTTGACTAGATTTAGTAAGCCTACTTTTTGACCACTTCGAATGGAATCCTTATGCATTCGAATCTCTCATGTAATTATAAATTGCAGCAGCCTATTACTTCATGAGGTTGGCTATTGTACACTAATTCAATACAGATTAGTTTTATGCTCCAATTTCACTCTCCTTTGATGTTAATTTTGTTAGGATATTTAGACACTTAGGAGTTAGTTAAGATAAACTTGTGTAATATATTTGTTAGGTAAAAGTGTGTTTCTTTGGTATGCATTAGTATGCATTTGTAAATATTCTAATCTGACAGTTACGATATGTTCTAGACACAGACTAATCCGACGGTTCAACTTCTCTTAGATCATACCTACCATTGATCCATGGCTTAACACCTGATTGGTCTATGATCTCCATTTAAAGAGCATAGAGGGTCCTTGGCTAGTTGATCGATTATGAGAAGCTCATGTAACTTTCTTTCTTTTGCATAATAAATTGCTCCAAGTAGCTATTTGGCCGGGGCCATGGATTGTTTCCCTCTAGAGGGTTTTAACCACGTGACAAACATCGGTGTGTTGATTTGTGATCTATTTGTGTGAAGTGGTTGCTCAAGGTGTTTGGTATTTTTGGATTACCCTGTGTACCCAAACATGGTATCATATCAAATGTCTCAGTTTCAATTCCCCCAAGCTACGCCGGAGGTAGGGTGTTGGAGTATCAAGTACCTCCACATGGTATAACTGCCGCACCTCTAGGAATATAAAACAAGTGGTTTAACCACCACTCCTAGTAATAGGGCCTTGTGTTGGGTTTCAAATGTTCACCAACATCTACATATTTTTTGGTCATGATAGATCTCTAAGTGTTGTAAGATCTGGAACAGTTCCAGTAGAAAATGGTCATTTCAGTGATGTACTATGTGTTCCAAAAATTTTCTGCAATTTGTTATCAGTCTATCAAATCACTCATTTGGGTGAAGGTAAAACTATGACGTTTACACCTCACAAAGTTGTAATCAAGGATTTTTAAAATCCTCAAAATTTCCTTTCTACTGGAACTGTTGATGATATTATCAGGTTGTACAAATTTAACAACTTTGGGTCATCACCTTTTCCTTCAGTTTTTGTTGCTCATAGTGATAACTTGAGAAAACTTTGGCATGAGTGATTTGGTCACTTGAATTATCGCTCATTGCAACAACTATGTAAAAACAATATGGTGACCGGTCTTCCGCTGGTATCTTGAAAGGATGGTGTTTGTTCCAGTTGTGTACTTGGAAAACATCATCGGGACAATTTTGACAAACGTGCCTCTTGGCACGCCTCGGTTCCCTTGGAGCTTGTGCATAGTGACTTGTGTGGTCCTCTTCCATCTGCTTCCTTTTCTGGTTTCAAATATTTCTTAACTTTCATTGATGACTACTCCAGACACACTTGAGTTTACTTCCTAAAACTTAAGATTGAAGTATTTAACATGTTCTTGGCCTACAAGGCCCTTGTTGAAAAACAATCTGGTCATCAAATTATTAAGTTAAGATCTGAAAATGGAGGAGAATATGTTAACAACAAGTTCACTACTTTTTGCACTGAACAAGGAATCCAACAACAACACACTATTCCATATACACCACAACAAAATGGTGTAGCTGAACGGAAGAACCACACTTTAAAAGAAATGGCTAATTGTATCATCCAATCTAAGGGACTAAGTCTTCAATATTGGGCTGAGGCCATAAATTGTGCAAATTACATAGTTAATCGCACACCCACTAAATTTTTACAAGGTATAAAACCGGAAGAAGCATGGAGTAAAATTAAACCAGATGTAAGTCACTTTCATGTGTTTGGTTGTGAAGCATGGGCTCACATTCCGGATGAAAAATGGAAAGCATTGCAGCCTAAAAGTGAAAATTGCATATTTGTTGGATATTCTGAAGATGTAAAATGTTATAGACTTCTTCAGCCACATTGTCATGATATAATCATTAGAAGAGATGTTAAATTTGATGAAAATCTCTTGGCCTGCAAGCCTAACTTGGAGGGTGTGCCATCTTTGGCCTACGAGCCTGATTCGGCAATTGTGCCTTCTTCTTCTTCTTCCAGCTTCCTCGACAGGTTTCCAACTCCAGTTTCTGATGATGATAGTGAGGATAAAAATCCACCTCTGTCTGCTCATGTTCCTCCAATTGCACCAGCACCAATACTTCCTCGATGGGTCCGTTCAACATGTGAAGCAGCTGGTGATCTTCCCGGTGATTCTAGAGATCAACGTTGAACACATTCTCAGTTTCAGCGAGCCTCTTCTCTTTTGGCTCAATTTTTTGAGAATCATGATCCAGAAAATTTTGCAGAAGCTTCAAGAAATCTAGATTTGGATGCAGCTATGGATGAAGAATATTGTTCCTTAATGGTGAACAATACTTGGGATATTGTTCCTCTTCCAAAAGAAAGAAAACTTGTCAGATGTAAATGGGTCTATAGAACTAAGTATGCATTAGATGGAAGTGTTGAAAGACTTAAGGAAAGGTTAGTTGCCAAAGGTTTTTCCCAAGTTGAAGGGATTGACTACAATGAAACCTTTGCGCCTGTAGCAAAAATGAACTCCATCCTCCTTGTTCTTTCCCTTGCAGCCTTACATAACTGGGAAGTCCATCAAATGGATGTCAAGTTTGCCTTATTACAAGGTGATTTACATGAGTAAATTTACATGGAACAACCTCTTGGATATGTTCAGAATAACTCTAGCCTTGTTTGTCTCCTTAAGAAATCCTTATATGGCCTTAAGCAAGCTCCTAGAGCTTGGTATGCCAAAATGGATAGATTTCTCTTTGACACTGGTTTTTCTAGATGCCATTCTGACCCCAATGTATATGCCAAGAAAGTAGGAAACCATCTCATCATACTTGTTCTTTATGTTGATGATCTTATCCTTACTAGTAGTGACCCTAAACTTGTAACCCATGTGAAATCCAATCTTAAGCAAAATTTTGAAATGTCAGACTTAGGACATTTGCATTATTTTCTTGGTCTCCAAGTCTTGCAAAACAAAGAAGGAATCTTTCTTTCCTAGTCTAAGTATGCGTGTGGCCTTCTTCCTCGCTTCCACATGGAAGATTGTAAACCAGCCCCTTCTCCCTTCCAGTCTGGAGTCAAACTTTCTGCCACTTGTACTTCCCCTGAAGTAGATGCCACCTTGTATCATCAACTTGTTGGTATTCTTTTATACTTGACTCATTCCTGTCCTAACCTTTCCCTTGTTGTTGGTTGTGTTGCCTGTTATATGCAAACTCCTCATGAAAGTCACTGGAAAGCAGCAAAAATAATACTTTGATATATTTGAGGTACAATTTAGTTTGAGATTCATTACACTACAGGGGGGGAACCTTTGTTGGTTGGTTTTACTGATTCATATTGGACCGGCTATTCTGATGATCAGAAGTCTACTGCAGGTTATGTTTTCAGTCTGGGATCTGGACCAATCACTTGGGCTTGTAAGATAAAACAAGCACTTTCTCTTTCTTTAGTAGAAGCATAATATCGATCCGTAGTTAATGCCAGTCAGGAATATTTATGGCTTTGACAGATCCTTTGAGAGTTTGGATTCAAGCAGTAGCAGCCTACTCCACTTTGGTGTGACAATCAAAGTGCCATCAAGCTTGCCAAAGATCCAGTCCTACATTAGTGCAGAAAACACATTGAGCTACATATGCACTTCATCAGAAATATTTTTCATGATAGTGTTATTGAAGTTCTCTATTTCCCTACAGATGATCAAGTTGCAGACATATTCACCAAGTCTCTTACATAAGTGAATTTTTCTAAACTTTGGTCTATGTTAGGAGTTCAAGAATGTGTCCTTAAGGGGGGATAGGCTCTAATGCCTCCTTCCTTTTCCTAATAGTGTCACTTTTGTAAATCCTTCAATCCTATCCCAAGTTGTTCTTAAATGGGGATGTTAGGATATTTAGACACTTAGGAGTTAGTTAAGATCAACATGTGTAATATATCCGTTAGGTAAAAGTGTGTTTCTTTAGTATGCATTAGTATGCATTTGTAAATATTCTAATCCAACGGTTACGAAATGTTCTAGACATAGAGTAATCCGACGGTTCAACTTCTCTTAGATCATACCTACCATTGATCCATGGCTTAACACCCGATTGGTCTATGATCTCTATTTA
>LPNX010621661.1:96161-140339 GCA_001517045.1 Pseudotsuga menziesii
ATTTCAAATGGTAAATTCATAACAAAACGTGTTGTTGATCACACTTCGAAGGTATACATGTTTTCCCATTTTCTACCCTACTCAAACCCCTCTGTTCTTCTGATTCATGCTAATGAGGAAAGAAATCTTTAGCATGAAATATTTGGCCATATTAACTACAAGTATCTTTCTGATTTGATTAAAAAATATATGGTCATAGGGTTACCAAAGATCAAGTTTTCCAAGGGAGCCTTTCAAGGTTGTATCCCAGGAAAACACCCAGAGCGCAAATTTGAGAGAGCTAGTCATGAGAGAACCTTTGCACCTCTTGAGTTGATCCACAGTGAAATTGTTGGTCCATTTCCTCATATGTCCATGAGTTAAGACAAATATGCACTGATGTTCATAGATGACTTTTCCAGGTATTGTTGGGTTTACTTCCTAAAGCATAAGTCTGAAGTTTTTGACCTCTTCAAAGTCTTTAAAGCCTTGGTTGAAAACCAGTCTGGGAGGAAACTCAAGATCCTCAAATAAGACAATGGTGGTGAGTATGTCAAGTCTGATTTAATTCAGTATTGTAAAGATATAGGTATTCAGATGCAACATTCGATCCCTTACACACCACAGTAAAATGGTGTTGCTGAGAGAAAGAACAGGTCACTAAAGGAGATGGCAACCTGCGTGATGGAGGCTAAGACTTTGCCACCAAATTTTTGGTCTGATGCTATAAACTATGCATCCTACATCTAGAATAGGGTTCCTCATAAGAATATTTATGGTATGACTCCTTTTGAAGCTTGGAGTGGGCACAAGCCAGATGTGACCCATTTCAGGATTTTTAGCTTAAAGGCTTGGGCTAGAATTCCAGCTGAAAAGAGAAAGGATTTGCAGCCCCAAATCTAAGAGTTCCTATTTGTTGGGTATTCTGAAGATTCAAAAGGGCACAATTTGATCAACTTGAGCACTAACATATCCTTCATTGAAAGGATTGGTCAGTTCGAAGAAGAGCCTTTAGTAGCAGTTGAAGTTGGAGGGTCTTCTTCACCACCAGATCCATTGATTGTAAGTGCGGAGACTAATGAGTTTGTTGATTCTGATATGTTTGATAATGATGATTTGATTGTAGATCTTGACATTCCTACAAGACCAAAATTGGTAGAAAATACCATTCATGCAGCTAGGGAACTAGCTAGAAATCCTAGTGACACTAGGAGGACTAGATCTCAGTTTGAGAGTGCCCTTTGTATGAAAGATCCTTTATTTGTTGAGAAGTGCTATCTGATGGTTGAATCAGATCCATAGACATATGAAGTTGTAGCACATGATACAAGATGGAAAACACCCATGAAATAAGAATTCAGCTCACTCCAGAAGAACAACACTTGAGAACTGGTTGCTCTTCCCCTAGGGAGGAAGCTAGTTCAATGTAAGTGGGTTTTCAAGTCTAAGTTTTATGCTGATGGTTCACCTTTTAAATATAATGAAATATTGGTAGCCAATGCCTACTCACAAGTACATGGTATTTAATACAATGAAATCTTTGCACCAGTGGCAAAGATGGACTCCATAAGGCTAGCTTTAGCCATTGTAGCTTCGAAGCAGTGGGAGGTACATCACATGGATGTGAAGTGTGATTTTCTAAATGGATATCTCACTAAATAGATTTACATGCAGAAACCTGAATGGTTTGTTTCTAATCCATATTTGGTGTTTAGGTTAAGGAAATCATTGTATGGACTCAAGCAAGCCCCCAGGGCTTGGTATGCCAAGATTGATGGCTTTCTGATGTCAGTGAGTTTTGTTCGATGCAAATCTGATCCTAATGTTTATTTCAATATAATTCATGATTATTTTATGATTTTTTTCTTGTATGTGGATGACCTTCTGATTACAGGAAGTTCAAAGTAAGAGATTGCCTCCTTGAAGGATGCAATGAACTATGCATTTTCTATGACAAATTTGGGATTGTTGAGCCAATTTTTGGGTCTCTAAATTGCTCAATCCCAACATGGAATAAAAGTACATCAGTACAAGTATGTCTTAGATCTTATGAACAAGTTCAACATGTAATATTGCAAGCCAAGCAAGACTCCCTTCCTTTCAGGAGTTAAGCTTGAAGAAGCAGGTTCTTCTCCTATGGTAAATAATACACTGTATAGGTAGTTGATTGGGTGTTTGCGTTATCTTACACACTCTCGACCTGATTTATCTTATGCAGTTAGTGTGGCTTAAATATACATTGATCATCCTCATGATATCCACTAGAGAGCAGCCAAAAGGATCCTTAACATTGTTCAAGGAATAAGAACTCATGGGATCTTCTACAAAGCAAAATCTGAATCTTGATTTGATTGGGTTTACTGACAGTAATCAGGCAGGTGACAACATAGATAGAAAGTCAACATCAGGATATGTGTTCATGCTTTTAGAAGGACCAATTAGCTGGTTAAGCAAGAAGTAGAGTGCCATAGCACTCTCATCTACAAAAGCAGAGTATAGAGGAGTTGTAAATGCAACAACTCAATGTTTGTGGTTGCAGGGAATACTTGGTGAATGTGGCTTTGAATCAGAGTTTTCAACTATTATATATTATGATAATCAGAGCACCATTTGAATCTACAATGATCCATTTTAGAGACAGTGAACCAAACATATTAAGATCCATATGCACTACATCAGACAGCTTGTGCATGATGGCACCATTCATCTACTCTTCTGTGCATCTTCAGAACAAGTAGCAGACATCTTCACCAATTTTTTTTTGAGAAGACATTCAGCAATCTAAAATCACTACTGGGGATTGCTGATCATGTTGTGAAGCATGATTGATGACAATATTTTCAAATTTTTTTTAACTGTCCATGTTTAAGGGAGGATTTTCCCACTGGATTTTTGCCTCTTTCCTTGGTTGAATGGACAAGAAGTATGTAAAGGGTGACTAAGCCTTGTTGCTAGGCCCTATATTTTATGATATTTACTCATAAATTCAGGATTAAGGGGGGGTGTTAGAATAATCAAACCATAGTTACCTACCTTAGACATTAATTAAATCATTTTTGTCTTATTACCTAGTCTCCTAGATTCCACTCTATGCTAGTTTCCTTCTACATGTCATAGAAGTCAAAAATTACTAAAACTAAGTCATAGAGTGATTGGGAAACCTCATGGAAACCATATTTAGCATGTCTGATTTATTCTAGATCCTCCAAAGTGCATATCTACTTTTTTCTGAAAAGCTGCCTGTTTTATTGAGAATTAAGGCAAAAGGAAAAGCTAGACCAGGTGTAGTTAACTTGTTTTTTTCCCACATCAGCCTCCATCCTTTTATCCTAATAAAAGAATGTATGAGTTTTCTTTCCATCCCTTATTAGCTTTCCTACTTGACTTAGCCAATTCATGAGCATCTTAGTGGATTTGGAAACTGCTTTATGCACCTATGGGGGATTTGACTAGATTTAGTAAGCCTACTTTTTTACCACTTAAATGGCATCCTTTTGCATTAGAATATATCATGTAATTATATATTTCAGCAGCCTATTACTTCACAAGTTTGGCTATTCTACACTTATTCAATACAGATTATTGTTATGCTCCAATTTCAGTCTACTTTGATGTTAATTTTGCATGTTTGATTAGCAATTTTGTGAGTGTAATTGTTCTATCTATTGTGTTCAATTTTCACAACCATACCTCAACTTCTCATGATGCCTTATTATGGGTTTCTTGTAGCACCTATATCAATTCTAGGGTCTAGGATGTTGGCTCTCCTCCTTGAAAGTTTGTCTTCCGCTTAGCGAAATTTGCCAACCATTCATGCAAGAGTACAGGGAATTCACAAAAGAACCATTCATGAGGAATATCGTGGATATATCTATCCAAATAGTGGCCCTTCAATAGCTTAGGATTTTTGTTTTCAGCTTCAGCAAACTCCCACAATGTCATATCAAACCATCCCTAGATCTCTGATCGAGTTGGATTCCAAAACATATCCCCCTCCTGTTTGAAACTCGGTCCTGGAAACATAACCATTTGTTGGAGAAACCCACCAACAAAGATTCATTGATAGGGTTTCCCACTCTGTTGATGCCCTGCAGTGTAATATCCTTGAGCACCGGCTCAGACAGGTGTTACCCTGCCCAGCAACGTCTATGAAGCAGACGAGGTCTCACCCGAGGCGTTCAAGGGAGAGCTGCCAGAACCAAGTTTTCGACAGTGGGAGAGGAGGATATGGGGATCCAATGGAGGGAGACCATAAATTATGTGATCATCACACAGTATCAAAATATCGTGGAATTATTCATGAAACATCATAGCGCATCAGCCAGTTACAAAAACATAGATTGCATCAAATTGAAAACAACAGATCGCATTGATATAGCAAGAAGAGACTGAATCGTATCTATATTATGCCATTGTAACAAAATAGAGTCGCAGCATCATAATAGATCTATAACATAGACAAGAATTGATCCATATTCATCGCATCATATATTAATCTTGCACAAATCTAATGCATTATACAATTCTTCTCCGAAACTGGAGATTACATACATCAGGAAGAATCCCAGATAAAATCACACTTAAGATAGAGAATTCTCCATAAAATAGATCGCACCAGATCTTATCTCATACAATCGTGCATACAATCACATACAATTGCATCACATATGAATCTCTTCAATTACTCCAAAATAGATCTATAAATAGGATTCTACCTTTACATCAAGGGTCCACTACTAACTGAATTATAACCACTATTGACCTATTGCAACAAAACTTGGTCAAAATATACATAAAATATTCAAAAAGTGGTTATTTTCCAGCTTATCGTGTCGATCTTCCCTTATGCGGTACCGCGTGAGCTTGTGCAGCTGTCGTGACGCTGCAAAAATCACTCGCCCCAAACCCCTTGTATGCTGCTGTGATTTTGAATTGAATACTATTGGAATCTAGTCTAGCATATGAAAATTTAACAAGTGAAACTAGTGCAACCTGGGTACAATGGTGCCTTGGCATCTTCAATTAACTTTAGATATTGATTTATATCATTTTTTTTTCTTCCATTGATTCTACTTGGTCATTTTCACAATTCACATCTAGATTTTCATTATAATATTGATAAGCATCATTCACCATTTCAATCATATGATCATCAGCCATGGTTCCCTCATTATGCTAGTCATTCTCAAGAACTTCAGTATCATTTGTAAGCAATGTTGCAAACTAATCATTATGATTATCATATTGATGTCCGACTATGTGTAATTTCTCAAGGAAAATCATGCATCTCTGTTGTGTGGAATTTGTCAAATTGATAGTCCTGAGTAGGAACTCTCTCTTCATGGAAAAACCAAGTTTTATATGAACTTATTATACCATGAATCATCAAGTGGTCATGTACTTCCTCAAACGTAAATACTCCAACATTGCAACATTTTTTACAAGGGCATCTTGTGGTGTTATTATCCTCTGAATGCCTTTTTGCAAAATATATGAATTTTTCAACCCCAACTTGATATTCCTTTTACATCCTACATAGAACCAATTTTCACATCACGTAAGAAAAAACCAGTACATATTATAATGAAGACATATGTTATAGAATATCATATTGAATAATCAAATATAAAAAGTATACCTCATTTTCAAGTCTGTCCAATCCCTTTTTTTGGCCATTTGAAAATAAAACCAACCCAATTTCTCAAATTGGCTCCTCGAAAGTTGGCCTCTCAACTTCCTTCCAATATACAGTTAGGAATATTAATGTAGTACACCCATATGCTTTCCAAAATACCCTTTACCAGCACATGACAACCATATATTACACCATACAAGCTTTCACCTTTTAATAACCAAATCCAAACTTCAATTACATAATATTTTGGTTTTATATAAAATCCAATATATTTAATATTTTAACCAATTAATATAACTCTAAAGATAAAAAACAAATTTGTGAAATCTAGTGGGCCCCTCCTCATTGGATATTGCGCTCGAAGATTGGAGGTACAAAGGTCACGTGTAGGGAGCATGATGGTTTATAAGGCTAATCAGCTTGACATTAATAGTTTGTTAATACTCCCACCATCCTGCAAATATGATGTCCACCAAGCACCATTTAGCTGGATACAACTGCAACCTCCGGAAGTGTTGGCCGTCACCATCGAAGTGTTGGCCGTCACCACCAGGTATCGTTCATCGTATAACAACCCTTTCGACATTTCCACCATGGCCTCGTATTTAAAAGTCCTTCACCCATCCGAGGAGATCATCCGTGATCAACTTTATGATGCTTATGATCCTCGTTTGCAGTTGTCCAGTGTCACTCATTTCCATAATTCTTTGTTGTCACCTTTTGGAGACCAGTCAAAACTGTTGGTAAATTTAAAGTCACCCTTAATAGGTTTCACATTAGAAAAATTGCCTAATTTCTGAGATGTTATCCAAAGGGTATCCTTCAATTATTCCCCCACTGGGAAGGCCATCTTATATGATACATACTCCCATGTCATTTGCACAGTTACACTAGAACCTATCAGGGATTCCTTCGGTCTCTCTAAAGCCCAATTTCAGGCCTTGATCCCCTTCACCGAATCAGAGGTTTTGCAGGTGTTCAGGAAAGATGACCTAGAAACCAAGAATAAATTGTTATAGACCACTTTGAACACCCCAGTTTCCTCATAGACCCTTATCAATCCACTCTCCTCTGAATTGTTCATAAATATTTTCATATCAGCCATCTCCGCCTTGAGGCAAATCCTAGGTCTTGATAGCGATATCATGGTCTCTCAAGTAATTCTAGGAATTCTCCTTCACTTGAGTCAATATAAAGCAGGAATTGAGTTCGATGAGTTCTTTTTCAGAGAAATCAGTTATCAACTTAAGAAGTTTGATTTGGATAATCACTTTAGATACCAGGTGTACCTATTTTTCCATCATAGTCAGTTCCAACCGACATACCCTTGAGGCCAAGATCCAGAGGTGTTCAAAGACTTGCCCTGATCTATATAGAAGATTCGAGACTGGTCTTACACCCTGTTCATTGAAATAATTTTCCTCAGCATCTCCAGACTATTCAACCCTAAAAAGAAGAGGATATCAGAAGACATGAAGGATTCCTTGTAGCAAGAGGGTATTGGAGATTGGTTCTTGATGCAGAAGTATTCAATTATTAGGGTATATGGTTTTTTGGCTTCCCCTTTCATGCTACCACTTTACCTAACTCCCTCAGTATTCACACTAGAATTAATCATGAAGAGGATTTATACTGATGAGGAGAATTTTATTGCTCATAGGAAGGACTCTTGGATCAAATACCCTATTAATTTCAGGCCCTTCGTTGTAAAGAAGCCAGAAACGTTACCAATGGTAGAGAAATTTTTGGAGGCCATGAAGTTTCAAGTGACTCATGAAGAAAATTATGATCCTAAGGGGATCATTTCCTATAAGAGGATCCAGGTGCATAGGTCAGTCTTTATTCACTCCATGATCCTGAACTTGTCCCAGGAGGTAAATTCTCTTGCCTGTGATTTTGATTGCACTCTTGTAGAGAAAATTCAGGATCCTAAATAAGTGCAATGTATGGTCCTAGCTACTCCCTTTCCCCTAAATGGTGATGGTTGTACCATAAGGTCTCGGTAAAAGGTGGAGTATATGGAATGTGATGAACAAACCCCTAGAAATAAGCCTAGGATAGACATATAGGAGGACGTAATCAACCTAACGCAGGAGTTTAATTTTGAATCTGATTCCCTCAAGACAGTGATAGAGGAGGAGCTTGATTTAGTAAACCCTACTGGGGGAAATGTTGCAAATCATTTGGTGATCGTGCAACAACTAGTGATTGTAAATCCAACCACTACACATTCAGAGAGAAATCCACGAAGAAATGCACAATCAATGAAGAAAGGGGGTGAGGAGTCTCTACTCAATTATCAGAATTATTCTTTTTCCTCTGCTGTTGAAAGGAAATTTAAGACTGAAAATAAAATGTTGACCACCTATGGGAACCTCAAAAATCAATCCAAGATTGAGACTTAGAAGCAGTTTGAGGAGCTAAGCAAGCTATCAGGAAGCAAAGTCTCTTTCACTACTGCCAGGAATCTTACAACAAAATCCCTAAACCTAGCCATCACTAATGAGGAAGGATTTTCAAAGGTTGATTTCAAGATGGATCAGTTCTAAATCCCATATAATATTGTGTTCCATAAGGGATTTAGCAATCTCATCTATGTTTATCTGGCTAAGGAGGCATTATCCCATCTCAATTCCCAACAAAGGGTGGTTAAACTAGAGACCCAGTTGAAGCAGGAAAAGGAAAAAAAAAGTTTGGAATTTGTAGGTGAAACTCTTGAAGGACCAAGTGGCATACCTAACAGCATAGAACACTTTAAAACAAACCCTTGCATCAAAGGAGCTAGTGGAAACATAGCAAGCTATTTTACCAGCTAAGTCGTTGGCCAATATACATGCTTACAAAAAGAAAAGCAAGAAACCTATGAAAGACATCCAGTTACCTCCTCAGACTATGTAGTTATAAGGGGATATTGAGACATTGTAGCATGAAGTTTTGGATCTGAAAGGCTGGCTTGTTGTGCTGGCATCTAACAAGTGCACATGGGAAGAAGAGAAACAAAATATGTAGAAGATAATTATTGAAATAAATTACTATAGAACCCCTGAGGATAGATCACCCACTGCTCTAGCGATCAAAGATATGTGTGAAATGTCCTTGAAGGACCTGGAAATCACTTAATTGAAGGAGGCCAATCAAGAGGTCAAGGACAGGATCACTACTAAGGAATGTGAATACTGTCCTAAAGAGATCATGACACTCAAAAAGAAGATAACCAGGTTTGAGGAAAGGGTCATAGGTCGAATTCCCTTGCAAGGGGCTAAACATTTGCTCCGGGATGCAGTCATAAAGGAGATGCCCTAGTTAGAAAAGAATTTGGTCATGGTGGATGAGCATAAATAGGATTCTATGGTAGCAAGAAGAATATGTAAATCCATGTAGGAAATTCTAGCACAAAGCCTTAGGGAGGAGGACCAGAAGGCGATTGTTCTTCTGAACTCAACCTCTGGGGAAGAACTAATTTCCCTAGGGATTACTAATAGGAAATCAGTTCTGGTGGCAGCAAGGATGATGACGACAAAGCACAACATGTTGCATATTGCACTTACTAGGATTAAGATTATTCAGCAAGGGGTAGAAAAGTTCAAAAAATTGTTCCAGACCCTATTTCAGAAAGGGCTTTATGAGTTTTGGAGTCTAGAGGGGAAGTTGATCCCTTAGAGAAAATATGTCGAACTCCTAAACCAGGGAAGACTAAACCATGCAAAGTTTGAGGGTATGAATGGTGGGATAAAGGGAGAGTTAATCATCGATAAACGTAGTGAGGAATTTGAGCTGCTGGTTCAATTTATCACTGTCAAATCAGATCTCCCTTCTATTGGCCATAGCTCCTTGATTGAACTGGATGTTATCCTAATCTATTTGAGATGGCCACCCCTACAGATCAGCAATGGAAATATATAAATAGAGTCAGCAATCATCAGTGTGGAAGGCCCACCAGCATCTGAGTCAGTCGTAGTCTATTAAAAATATGCTCGGAGTTGTCGTTTTCACAAAGCAAGTTAGAAATCCCCAGATGTCAATATTTCCCTTTTTGATTGGTCATGTGCAGCACGGCGTGCCTTCCCGAAATTTTTTGTGGGAACGATGCATACGACACGTGAGAGTTTGTTGGGATTTAGGGCATACTTTCAGGTTTGATTCTAGCAATGTAACTAATTTTGATGCCCAATTTCGAGATATGTCTCGGGGGTAAATTGCACCATAAATGTAGCCTCTATGGAGGAGGAAGGGTTCGAATTTCATTTTTGAAGCCTCTATGCTTGGATTGTATTTATGTAAACTTTCTTAGAAGAGTTAATGAAAAGTGTTTTTTATCCATTTTTGAGATTCATGATAGTGTTCATATTCAGTTTGTGTTTCCTATTTGCATCATTTTCATATGTGTAAATTTTTCTAATGCTTTGTAGAGAAAACCAGGACCTATCTTGAGCCTCCTAAGGGCTGTTGTGACATGTATTAGTCCGTCTAGGACTATCATGACTGGTTGAAAGTTCCTTGAGGATTTTTAAGGGTCCCAAGACTATGTATAAAGGTACCATGACCTACTATGGCTCATTAAGGGTGTCGTGAGGGTGTGTAAATTTGTTGGCATCTTGATTGTGTACCGGTTGACTAGGTCATGATCTGTTAGTATGGATGGAAGTCTTTGTTAGGTCTAGTATGTGGGTTGCTACCCTTTATTGGACTATTTATGAAAATAATGAAATCCCTTAGTTGATTCCTATCATTGATGTGATGGCTACCAAGCTGGGAGAAAAGCTCACAGAGTTCAGAAAGAATGGAACCTACTCCTGGTTGAGTCCTGATGGAAAAATATGAGTAACCATTGAGTACAAAAATGAGAGTGGTTCATGGTTCCTCTCCACTCAACATGATAAGACAGTTACCAATGAACAATATTTATCTAAAGGAAGTGAGAGGGTTTGATTTTTATACAAGGGGGATATGCTTTGAATAATAAACTATAATGACCCCCATCATATTTTGTTTATTTTTTGGCTTATTTTCTTATGTAATTTGGTGAAGGGATTTCATAAAAAAATTTGTCAAAAATACCACTGAGTTGTTCCAAATATTCTTAGTTGGTTTTTGTATTCAATGCACTGCTGGTATGTTGATGTAGGAGCATAGGCTCAAGAGGGAGAATTCATTCATGACTTCACAAGGTCAAGGGAAATCTTAAGAGAGCTAGGGTCTCATACATTTGTAATTTTATTTATTTTGTAAAAGTTGAATAAAATGGATAAGGAATCTAGATCCTTTTCCACATGTAATAGTTAGGATTGAGTTAGGTATGAGTCATAGGGTTAGTAGAGATCAATAAGGACTGCACTCCTTTGTTATAGGTTATGGAAACATAATGCTCCTATATTTAAATCAGTTTGAGTTATTTTATTAGCAGCTTAGTTAGCTTATAGTGCTTGTTGGCTCGTAGAAGCTTAAGTTAGCTCATAGACCTTAGGATAGGTCATTGAGGTTTAAGGATAGCTCAAAGAAGATTTTATTAGCTCATAGATCTTGAGAGGGAGAGAAATTACACATAGCATGAATGGAGGAATGAGAGGTGCACAAAAGAGTGAGCGAGGAGTGAACAAGTAGAATTCTCTGTGTATTTGAATTTTTGGTGAATTGAATAAAGATAGAGGATTAGAATCTACATTTGGTTTTCATGGATTTCATGTATTCATATAGTTCTGTATAAGTATGAATTCATTCCGCATTCACTCCATATAACCCTGTATATAAACTCTATGGCTTTGGATTGCCATAGTTTCCGAATTGTAGGGAAGAATCAATCCTGTCAGTGATCAATTAAGTGAAGCTATGTAGAGGGTTAAACCTTAACCAGTCGCTCAAATAAAACAAGACTGTAGAGTGGGAATCGATCATGGGGAAGATCGATGGTTTATAGTGATATCGACGGGAGAAGTTTCAAGCTTTGAAAAACTTTTCATGTCCGCGATATTCTATGGAATGCACTTAATAAATTTTGGAATCCACTGTTGATTTGGTGAAGACACTGATAGAATGATCATAAAGACATTTCGGTACGTGAAAAAGTAAGTTGTACGAACACTCAGGATGGCCGTGAAATTGATTGATCAATGATCGAGATTGATGATGGGGAAGAGGTGTTGTGTGGAAACTCTTGTTTCAGAACTGTCAAAAGTCGAAAGCTGAATTTTGATTCTCGCCTTCTGGAAATAATTTCGTTGCGGAAGGGAATGCTCAGAAACATAGAATTATGTTGTGGAAGAAAGTTATATAGTGTGGAAATTTGTTTAACAAAGAGAGTTTGTTTCGTATCTCAAGGGTTTTGAAGTATGTATGTAAATCAATGCATCATATGTGTAATGTTTGGCTTGTATATTGACTATAATTTTTAGATCTTATTTTTCGTAGCGCTTACAGTGAATAGTAAATGCAATACATATTTCTTTGAATAAATAATAAGGAAAATAAACCCTAAATATCATATTCATATAAATTTGAGTTTACAATGACTATAACAGCAATTGTAAGTTGGACAAGCAAATATGAAATTACTTTAACTCTAACATGTAGCTTCTTTGGCGTGCACAATGGTTTATGGAAGTGAGCTTTGGTGTCTGACTTGCCCTGCTAGCTGCTAAAAAAAACCAGATCATCTTCTTCTCAAACTCCCTTATTATGATACAAGCTCATCCTTCACTACCCAGAAACTTTATGCAGATTCGTAACAAGAAGGAATACTACAATGAAATTACCCAACAATGCTGTAGTAGATTCCTGTAGGTGTTAATATGGATTGCAGCTCCCTTTTTTTCTATAACAACCCTTTATATTGTCCCAAATGAAGCATGGGGATCACTGTAGCTGTGAAACTGTAAGGATATGCAACCAACATAAAGTAAATCATCCTCACAAACAAGACGTTGTCCTCTCCATATGATGTGACAGCCCATGCAGTCCAAACTCAGCCAACAAATGAAGAATACAACCTCCACAAGATGAAATCGGCCCCTCTGCTACTCCCCCGCACAGTCCAATCTCAGCCAAAAAATGAAGAATATTTCCCCCACAAGATGAAATTGGCCCTTTTGTTACTCATTTTTTTTCAAAAACATAAAAACCAAAAAAGACGAAAAAAGTGAATATGCATGAATCTATAGCATCTTATATATAGATGGGCCTGAAAATTTGTTGTATGTATAACCACGACATGAGCCTATAATCCTAGGTAGAATATAATATTGTTACTTGTTAGACTCATAGGAAGACCCCCTTGGGATAAACATTATTATAGAATATGGTATGGGGATGGTGCTAGGGAGTCCTAGTTTCTTATATTCTTATTTTAATTATTGTGTAAGCATTTCTAGCTTTATTCTATTGCTTGTCAAGGATATTTATAGCTTACATCATAGGGAGGCTCTATGGGTTAAATATAAATATCCTTATAATGTGGAGATATCCCAACCTGTATACTAACTAATATATGTTATTAGTATGATAGGAGATCAAGATGTTAAAGTTGTTACCACCATTTTAACATATCAAAGTATTTTTAGGAGGAGTTAGAACTGGCTTCGATCACCTTATTTAATGGCTTGGAAGGTATGGGAAACTTTATTTCCTTTCGATCTCAAGAAATATCACTTGGGAGTAAGTAAATTATTCAAAGGTGTAGTGCAACGGCCATAACATTATTAGAGATCAGTTGGCTAAATAATTTCATATGCCACCTGTCGTTGACTCTCCAATGACCTAATTAAATAGAAATTCCCATCCATGCATCTGTAAAAACTACTACACTTCCACCACTAAAATGGTTCATTGAAAAATGAAAATACATAAATGAGGTGGAGGCTATATATTTGCATCACATGATTAAATGTAACACCGTATATCTCTTCTCATTATTCTAATATCCCTAGTTACCTAATTGATATGTCAATTAAGAATGTAGATTTGTAAGGCATACCTCCATAGAAATGTTAGCTCATATGATTTCCATAAGAAGAGAGATCATAAATCCAACCAAGGAAAAAACAAGAAATAATTGTTTGAATGCATATGATAGACCTCATAGTAAGGAAAGAAACAATAATGAGTCATATCATGCTAGTAGTTACAAATAGAAGATAAAAGAGAAAATATCTTGTGTAGAATCATAAGAGAGTCTATGGAAATAGACTAATTTAGTACAATTATTTAATCCTTATGGTATCCTTAATTATTGAAATTGTACCTTGAATGATATATAAGTAATTTGATCAAGTAACCGGTAAATCCACCTAGGTATAAATCTAGTAGATGTTGACTAGAAATAATACTCTAGATGGATATTGTAACCCCAACATCTAACCTCATATGAAAATGGCATCCCTTAGGTGGTAAGATAAAATTGATTACTAGTGCACTTGAATCCATTGAAAGAAACTCACTGCCCCCATTCTTCTACAAATAAACCTCACAATCAATGCATTATAATCCATAGTTATTACATTATTTAACTGCATTTCATCCACCACAATAGGCTAATATACATGGTCGATTTCATGGTATACCCTCTCAACCTCCTTATTTGTATCAAGTCATTTTCCTTGTGAAATCCATTCAGCAAAGGATTTTAAGTATGAATATTTGGTTGATCACAACCATTTTCATTCATATGCTCCACTAGTGAAAATAAATGACAACTTCTCCTCCTTTGCAATGTCCATTATTCAACGTAGTATATGTTACTTCATTTGGTGTCAATAATTTTCAATTAGGGATGATGGTTAAGGTAATACTTAAGGATAGATTAGATGAAATTTTGGATCTATATAGCCATATTTTTCTTTGATCTACCTATAAGATTTTCATGGTTCACTAATTCATATAACAAGTATTGTATGAATTAGAAAGGTGTCCTTTACATCATTAAAACCTACAATACTAGGTATATACCTATAATTTGTTTGATAATTATAAAGAGAGTGTATGCCAATTATGGAGAGAATATAGATTAAATGTAACACTGTATATCTCTTCTCATTATTCTAATATCCCAGGTTACCTAATTGATACATCAATTAAGAAATTAGATTTGTAAGGCATACGACAATTGAAATTTTAGCTCATATGATCTCCATGAGAAGAGAGATCATAAATCCAACCAATAAAAGAACAAGAAATAATTTTTTGAATGCATATGATAGATCTCTTAGTAAGGAAATAAACAATAATGGTTCATATCATGAAAACAATGGTTACAAATAATAGATAAAAGAGAAAATATATTGTGTAGAATCATAAGAGACTCTATGGAAATAAACTAATTTAGTACAATTATTTTATCCTTATGGTACTTTTTACTTATTGACATGGGACCTAAAATGATATATAAGTAATTTGATCAAGTAACTGGTAAATCAACCTATGTATAAATGCAGTAGATACCAACTAGAAATAATAATATGTTTGGATATTGTAACCTCAACATCTAAACTCAGATGAAAATGGAATCTCTTAGGTGGTAAGATAAAATTGATTACTAGTGCACTTGAATCCATTGAAACATACTCACTTCCCCCGTCCTTCTACAAATAAACCTCACAATCAATGCATTATAATCCAGGGTTGTTACATTATTTAACTACATGTCATCCACCACAATAGGCTAATATACATGGTTGGTTTCATGGTATACCCTCTCAACCTCCTTATTTGAATCAAGTTATTTTCCTTGTGAAATCCATTCATCAAAGGATTGTAGGTATGAATATTTGGTTGATCACAACTATTTTCCTTTATATGCTCGACTAGTGCAAGATAAATGATAAATTTTCCTCCTTTGAAATGTCCATTATTCAAGGTAGTGTATGTTACTTCAATTGTTGTCAATCATTTTCAGTTAGGGATGATGGTTAAGGGAATACTTAAGAATATATGAGATGAAATTTTGGATCTATATAACCATGTTTTTCTCTGATCTAGCTACAAGATTGTTATGGTTCAATAATTCATATAACAAGAATTGTATGAATTAGAAAGGTGTCCTTTACACCATTAACACCTACAATACTAGGTATATACCTATAATTTGTTTGATAATTATAAAGAGATGGAGGATTGACATTGTAGGTTAAAAATTATACTTAAAAGGAGATTGGGGTCACATCATATTCATATGGTCCATTAAGCAAGTTATCATATTTTCATTAGGAGAATAATTTCAATGGTATAATATTGGTCTAAGAAACATAGTTTAATGTTTCAAATTCCGTTTGTCTTTATAAGAATTACATATGGTTGGAAGAGGTACTAATGATAAAAATTATTAACATTTTAAAGGATTATATAGGTTCTTGTAGGTTTTGTCCATGTAGGACCTTAACCAATGTATTAATTAATATTTGTCAAACTTATGGAGAGCATATAGATTAAATGTAACACTGTATATCTCTTCTCATTACTCTAATATCCCAGGTTACCTAAGTGATATGTCAATTAAGAAAGTATATGTGTAAGGCATACCACCATTCAAATTTTATCTCATATCATCTCCATGAGAAGAGAGATCATAAATCCAACCAAGAAAAAAACAAGAAATAATAGTTTGAATGCATATGATATATCTCTTAGTAAGGCAAGGAAAAATAATGATTCATATCATGATGCCAGTAGTTACAAATAGCAGATAAAAGAGAAAATATCTTGTGTAGAATCATAAGTGAGTCTATGGAAATAGACTAATTAGTACAATTATTTTATCATTATGGTATCCTTACTTATTGACATGAGATCTTGAATGATATATAAGTAATTTAATCAAGTAACCGGTATATCCACCTAGGTAAAAATGTAGTAGATACTGACTAGAAATAATACTATGCTTGGATATTGTAACCTCAAAATCTAACCTGAGATGAAAATGGTGTCCCTTATGTGTTAAGCTAAAATTGATTACTAGTGCACTTGAATCCATGGAAATAAACTCACTTCCCCCCATCCTTCTACAAATAAACCTCACAATCAATGCATTATAATCCATGGTTATTATATTATTTAACTTCATGTCATCCACTGGTACAATGCTAATATACATGCTCGATTTCATAGTATACCCTCTCAACCTCCTTATTTGTATCAAGTCATTTTCCTTGAGAAATCCATTGAAGCTTAAATAAGAGATGGTGGGTTGACATTGAAGCTTAAAAACTATACTTATAAGGATATGGGGTTCACATCATATTCATATGGTCCATCAAGCTAGTTATTTGATTTTCATTAGGAGAATAGTGTGAATGGTATAATACTTGTCTAAAAAACATAGGTTAATGGTTCAAATTCCTTGTATCTTTATAAGAATTGCAGATGGTTGGAATAGGTACTAATGATAAAAATTCTTAATATTTAAATGGACTATATAGGTTCTTGTAGGTTTTCTCCAGGTATGACCTTAACCAATGTATTAATGAATATTTGTCAAACTTATGGAGAGAATATAGATTAAATGTAACACTGTATATCTCTTCTAATTATTCTAATATCCCATGTTACCTAACTGATATGCCAATTAAGAAAGTAGATTTGTAAGGCATACCATCATTGAAAGTTTTGCTCAAATGATCTCCATGAGAAGAGAGATCATAAATAAAACGAAGAAAAAAACAAGAAATAATTGTTTGAATGCATATGATATATCTCTTAGTAAGGAAAGAAACAAGAATGATTCATATCATGATGCCAGTAGTTACAAATAGCAATTAAAAGAGAAAATATCTTGTCCAGAATCATAAGAGAGTCTATGGAAATAGACTTATTTAGTACAATTAGTTTATCCTTATGGTATCATTACTTATTGACATGGAACCTTGAATGATATATAAGTAATTTTATAGAGTAACCAGTAAATCCACCTAGGTATAAATGTAGTAGATACCAACTATAAATAATACTATGTTTGGGTATTGTAACCTCAACATCTAACCTCAGATGAAAATGGCATCCCTATTGTGGTAAGATAAAATTGATTACTAGTGCATTTGAATCCATTGAAAGAAACTCACTACCCCCATTCTTCTAGAAATAAACCTCATAATCAATGCTTTATAATCCATGGTTATTACATTATTTAAATTAATGTCATCCACCGGCACAATAGGCGCATATACATGGTTGATTTCATTGTCTACCCTCTCAACCTCCTTATTTGTATCAAGTCATTTTCCTTATGAAATCCATTCATCAAAGGATTGTAAGTATGAATATTTGGTTGATCATAACCATTTTCCTTCATATGCTACACTAGTGCAAGATAAATGATAACTTTGCCTCTTTTGAAATATCCATTATTCAAGGTAGTATATGTTCATTCATTTGGTGTCAACATATTCAGTTAGGGATGATGGTTAAGGGAATACTTAAGGATAGATTAGATGAAATTTTGGATGTATATAGCCATTGTTTTACCTTATCTAGCTACACTATTGTCATGGTTCACTAATTCATATAACAAGCGTTGTAGGAATTAGAAAGGTGTCCTTTACATCATTAACACCTACAATACTAGGTATATACCTATAATTTGTTTAATAATTAATATAAATTGATGGAGGGTTCACATCCTAGGTTAAAAACTATAGTTATTAGGAGATGTGGGTCACATCATATTCATATGGTCCATCAAGAAAGTTATCATATTTTCATTAGGATAATATAAGTTAAAATGGTATAATATTGGTCTAAAAGACATAGGTTAATGGTTCAAATTCATTCTATCTTTATAAGAATTCCATATGGTTGGAAGAGGTACTAATGATAAAAATTCTTAATATTTAAAAGGCTTATGTAGGTTTTCTCCAGGTAGGACGTTAACCAATGTATTAATGAATTGTCAAACTTATGGAGAGAATATAGATTAAATGTAACACCAGATATCTCTTCTCATTATTGTAATATCCCAAGTTACCTAACTAATATGTCAATTAATAAAGTAGATTTGTAAGGCATACCATCATTGAAATTTCAACTCATCTGATCTCCATGGGAAGAGAGATCATAAATCCAGCCAAGAAAAAAACCAAAAATAATTGTTTGAATGCATATTATAGATCTCTTAGTAAGTCAACAAAACTATAATGATTCATATCATGATGCCAGTAGTTACAAATAGCAGATAAAAGATAAAATATCTTGTGTAGAATCAGAAGAGAGTCTATGGAAATAGACTAATTTAGTACAACTATTTTATCATTATGGTATCCTTACTTATTGACATGGGACCTTGAATGATATATAAGTAATTTGATCAAGTAACCCATAAATCCACCTAGGTATAAATGCAGTAGATACCGACTAGAAATAATACTATGTTTGGATATTGTAACCTCAACATCTAATCTCAGATGAAAATGGCATCCCTTATGTGGTAAGCTAAAATTTATTACTAGCACACTTGAATCCATTAAAAGAAAATCATAGCCCCCGTCATTATACAAATAAACCTTAGAATCAATGCATTATAAGCCATGGTTATTACTTTATTTAACTTCATGTCATCCACCAACACAATAAGCTAATATACATGGTAGATTTCATGATATACCCTTTCACCCTCCTTATTTGTATCAAGTCATTTTCCTTGTGAAATACATTCATCAAAGGATTGTAAGTATGAATATTTGGTTGATCACAATCATTTTTCTTCATATGCTCCACTAGTGCAAGGTAAATGAGATCTTTTCCTCCTTTGTAATGTCCATTATTCAAGGTAGTATATGTTACTTCATTTGGTGTCAATCATTTTCAGTTAGGGATGATGGTTAAAGGAATACTTAAGGATAGATTAGATGAAATTTTGGATGTATATAGCTATCTTCTTCTCTGATCTAGCTACAAGATTGCCATGGTTCACTAATTCATTTAACAAGTATTGTAGGAATTAGAAAGGTGTCCTTTCCATCATTAACACCTACAATACCTATAAATTTTTTGATAATTAATATAAAGAGATGGAGGGTTGACATTATAGGTTAAAAAATATACTTATAAGGAGATGGGGGTCACATCATATTCATATGGTCCATCAAGCAAATTATTATATTTTCATTAGGAGAATATAAGTTTCAATGGTATAATACTGGTCTAAAAAACATAGGTTAATGGTTCAAATTCCTTATATATTTATAAGAATTTCATGTGGTTGGAAGAGGTGCTAATGGTTCAAATTCCTTCCTTCCTTTGGTCCACCTATATGATTCCATGTACCGGGATCCTTCCCCTTTTCATTGAAAACCTTAGGAGAAAACTTGGGTGTTTTTTCTATCTATACAAAAAAAAAACCGAAATTAAAAATAAATTGGGACCGCTAACATAAATTTTCACATTTTATCTATCATGAACAGTTTTGCCGAGAAAGGGCGGTGTTTTCTTTTTGCATAGGTCAGTGTTTACTTGCTTTGATTCTGGTATTCAACACCATGAAATATGAAGCTAAGTTGTTGGGATATATTTAGGTGAACTATGTGAGGTGTAACTTAAGTTTCACTGCATTCTTGTTCTGCGTTCTAGGTTATTGTAGGTATTTTATCAATTATTTCAGGAAAACAACATAAAAATTGAAAACAACAAACACTAAAAACAATTTGTGGTTTCTTTATTGACAAAAATCACAATAGTAGTTCCTCTGCTACAAAATTCTAAGTGTAATACAGATTTTTTGTTGCATTTTGTACAAAATTTTATCATATGCTTAGTAAGTGTAATACACATTCTGTAGTTTCTTTATTGACAGAAATCAAAATAGTGGTTCCTATTCTACAAAATTTAAAAAATTTGTCAAAGTTTTGGTTTCCTCCAGGGCTGACCATGGATTGTGGTGTCTCTTTCTAGCTGAGTCATGGATTGTTTGACATTCATTTAGCTGGGTTGTGATTGTTTTGTTACCACTAGAGTTGGACTGCACTTTTCCACTACTGCGAGACTGTTACCATGTTCATCTTTAAGGATTCCTATCTAAACCTTCTCATTCTTGCAGCCTCTAAGGCTGATGGATCTTCACTCTTGGAGACTAAGATATCTTGTTGTCTACTGTACATGTCTAACCTAAACCTGCAACACTCTAACCCTCTCTCTCTCTCTCAAGTTATGACATTTATTCCTTTTAGAAGATAGTCCTTACAGAATTAGTCTTCCCTTTTACTTTTGAAACTTGTTAGATAGATTAATCGTTTAAACAACTTTCAGTTAGCAATTGAGTGATGATAAACTTTTTTTTTGCTTATGCAGGATTTGTACAAGTGGAGACATGTAGGTAGGTGATTTTTTGTGATTTAAGTATATCATTATTTTTATTTAATTTAAATAGTTTTTTTTAACAGAAATGAGTAGGTTTTATATTAATAAAACTGTGGCTGAGCCACCCAAGAGGTTATATCTGTGATTTTTTTGAAAAAACCAAAATTCCCCATCACATCAAATGGGAATACTACATTTATTTAATTTAAATTGTTAGAACATATTACTTTGTACTTTAATGACAATCTAATAGGATATGGCTAATCAATACTCTGATCATTTAAAAAAAACAGGCAAAGCAGGTTATGACACGAAATCAAATAAATTTGATTATGAAATTTTCAAAAAGAACGCGTCAAAATGATCAAATGGGAAAGAAAGGGACATACATCTCACAAGGTAAATATTTAGAAATAGAAAAATGTATTTCCTTATGTAGTTATATAATGCTTATTTTTATTGTATGATGATGTTAGGAATATGTTTAGTAAAATTCTTGGCTACAGTTACAAAGAAGAGGAAAATACAAACAATAGCAAAGAATATTACACCTTCTATGCCTTTGAATGACTCTACTAGTCCTAACAAAGAAGCAAATGACAGATATACATTTTCCCCTTTTCAGGAGGATCATGAGCAACATGAACAAGGTAATCCCATTAATTTAGATTATTCTAGATCGTTATAACTATAAATCTTATGATTAATAAATCCGTAACACCTTTATGTGCCCTTCTTTTATAGAATATGTTCACAAAAAACCATGCCATATGAATAACAATGTAGAAGGGGAATATCCATCGACACAAAAAGAGGCGTAGCAACATGAAGAACAAGGTATGCTCATTAATGTATAATTTTGTAGTTCTTCATAAATAAAATTTTATGACTTAGAAATCCATAACACCTTTACGTGTCCTTATTTTATAGAAGATGTTCACAAAGAACAATGCCAAGAAGATATTAGTATACACAGTGAAGATCCCTCTACACAAGCATCGACGGAGAAAGTCAAGAAGAAAGGTAAAGGACCAACTAAATGTGCAAAAATCAATAACTTGGAGGAAAATATCGAAATTCATATCAATGAAAGGAACCAACCAATTGGTCCAAAATCTGTGAAGCTATCTTCATTAGTAGGTTTGCTTACAAGGGAAATGGTTCCAATCATTTATTATGATTGGAGGAAGGTTTCAGATCAATTAAAGGAGGACTTGTGGAACATTATTAATGTGAGTATTAGACATTACGTATATTTGTTTTCAACATTTCTATTTTTGGATGATTTCGAAGTTTATTTTCAAACCATGTATGACATCTAAAATTGCAATTCTTGTATGTTGCAAACAAAATTCATAATCCCTTCGGTCCTTAGAGAATAATGTATGAAATCTATTGGCCATAAGGAAAATAGTCATAGATATCGGTTCACCAAAAAATACTGTGACCCTTATCAGTCAACAGAGGAAAGATTAAAAAATTTTCCTCCAATTAGGATAAGTGAGAAAGTGTGGAGAGAATTCGTCCTTTCTTGAGCCACCACTAAATTCCTAGTAAGCAAAAATTTCACATATTATATAATCAAGTTTTTTAGAATTTCTATTGACTTGCAATGTTGAATTATATTTCAATTGATTTCTAGGATATAAGGAAAAAAACAAGGAGAATAGAGAAAAGGAGAGGGACTTGCACACCTCTAGACGTCGAGGTTATCAACGGGTCAAACATGATATGGTAAACGATTGTGACGATATTTTATCCGATATGAGAAATATTAGCATATTTTAGTTTCATTGTAATTACAAAACATAACCATACTATTTTACTTGTTGCAAGTAGAAAAAATATATACCCTCTGATGATACAACTGCAAGCATTACTAAGGAATACTTATGGAAGAAGTGCCATCAAAAGAAGGATGGCACTCCAATCACACCAGCTGTAGGAGAAACAATAGTATGTTCTAAGTCTTTTAATTTAGATATTGATTAAAATTTCATTTTAGATGTTGGAAATGTTTTCTTCTATGATCTTATTTAATTTTATGTCAATGTTAGCAAAAAATTGAACAAGCAGAAATAGAAGTTGCATCTCAAGACTTTGCATCTAGGGATGATACCCTTGCCAAGGTACTAGGGGTTGATGCAAGATGACGATGTCATGGTGTTGGATTAGGAGTTATGCCAACTAACTTGTTTGGAAAAATTCCATACAAGGAGGTACTATTTGTAAGCCAAGCTACAGTGAAAGAAAAAACAGAGGAAATCACATCTTTGAAAACAACAATAACTAAACTACTGAAAAGAGTAGAACATATGGAGAGAGAAAACGTGGTAAAAAAAGAAAGTGTTAGTGTCCAATTCTTTACTCTTGTCTCAATATACATATTTTCTCACTAATGATATGAATTCTAATATTCGATTGCTCATATAAACAGTGTCCTACTGTACAAAATTCTCATGCTGAAATCACACCTGTGGTGGAGGTTAGTTGTTTAATTATTATTTTAAATAATATTTTTTTTCATATTTTGAATATATATATTAAATTTTGTTTCCTTGACAGAGTAATATAGGGGACATAACAACCTCTATGAACGTACTGATACAAAAGAAATTAACTTCAATGCATACTCCATCATCCCTAGTAAGTAATGAAAAATTTCGTAATTTAGTTCAATTTTATTTTATTTTATCAATGTATTAGAAATCATTGTCTATTGGGTGCATAGTCATGCATCAAAATATGATGAATATTTGGTACAGAAAACACCAGTGGTTCCATAAAAAATGCAAAGTGACAAAATGAAAACACTAATTTAGGTAAGATTGTAATTATTTAATCTAGGATCATCAATGTTTAAATTCTTATTTCCATGCATATTACTTTGTCTCATTTATTTGCAGGGTCAAGATAATTCTAATGAGTTGACATCAACTTCCCAATTCAGGTTGGAAGGAAATAAATGTTATCTCATTGCATTAAACTTAAGGGTTAAAGTTGCAAGGGAGACAATACATAACACTAACCCAAATGCAATGGTACACTGTCCCTATTAGAAAATGCTATTATATTGTGAATCCGATAGAAATTTTAGATCCTCTATTTGAAAATATAGCTCTACCATGTCCCAGTAGCGCATTATGTAATCTAGTAGATGCTTTGTTGAGCTTCATTCCTTGGCATAAGGATGACATTGAACTATGTAAACATTGCTTATACTGTGTGACTAGTGATTTCAGTGATGTTGTATCAACTAAATAGTTGATTTATTGAATATTTATACTTAGATGAGAACATATTTTAAAAAAAAAATTGTATTTTGGGATTAATCTTTACATTTAATTAAAATTTTGGGCACAATTTTTGATGTTGTAATACATCAGTATTATATAATCTTCATTGCATGTGAACTGAGATGCTGTGTTGTGAATATGTGGAATGAGAATTCTGTCTATCATATTTTCGTTAAGTTTTCTTTTTTGTAAATAATTTTATCCTTCGATTTCCTTCTATTTCCAAAAATAGACATTTACAGAAAAAACCACATTAATATAATTTATTTTCTAGATTGTAGCAAGAATAAGAAAATGACCAAAATTAAATATTTAAAGGAATAAGCTTGCATCCAGAAACAGATTCATATGCAATGATTGACAATAATAGTAAGCTGATTTCTTAACTCAATTGAGGCCAGGACCTTTTATGTTGTACAAAACAACCAATCTACAAATCATTTTGAATTTGAAAATCAAAACTAAGTTTAAATACAGACTACTCAATTTGCACATTGAAGCCACCATGTTATTACATTGTTCATTATGTGTTTGATAGTCATGTTCTGCATGTGTTCACAATTGGCAGGAAGGTTTATGCTCCTTTTGTGTTTTCCTTTCTGTCTAGTGTCTATATCTCCTGGTAACACTATTATTTGAGGTGACTTGGAGAAGACAACCCCATTTATCGACAGTACTAAATCCTTGATGGGATTCTTGTCTGCTTCTCCTACCGGGACCTTATCCTTCCTACAGGATATTCTAGTGCAATACCTTTTTGGATTTGTCATCACCTTCATTAGAGTTGGAAATTTGCAGCAAGGACAATGATAACAAAGACCTCTGACCTTTTCTCCTACAATCCGAACATTCATTCAAGCTGACTATTCCTAGCAATGGATACTATGTACCACGGTAATGGAGTTCAGAACCTTGTCTGGAGGCTTCGACGTGATGTTCTTAGGACCGGGAACTCTAGGAACTACTTCCATAGTGGTGCTATATCTTACCATGCCAACGTTTCCCTTCCCAGCATAAGAAATTATTTCTAATGTAATGAACATATTTACATTTCCTTTACCATCATCAAAAGGTATTCCTAATGTAATGAAAATATCTACCCTGATGGTTGGAGCTGCGTTTGCATGAAGGTATAGAAATGACTGAATTTCCAAGAAGCTCCTAGCGGTTAATAAAACACAACTAACAATAGGATTCCCAAGCAGAACAGTCATTATAGATCCTGTATTAGGACCTGGGGATCCTTAGCAGAAAAACAGTTAGTCATCCATGTTATTTACCAGTATTCACTTGCTCTCTATCTTAGGACAGCTCTAATCATGGCTTGATAATGAGCCGAGCGATTACTAAATCATAATTAGTAGTCGAGTTCGCCATGGGTCTGTCAAATCCTCACACACACCATTATCAAGTAGCATGATGAAAACACGAATGGTAACATGGGATGTTGATCCGATTTCTTGTGTGTTGATGCCAACTATGCCACCCCTTATGTGGTGACTCCATGGTATCAATGGCTGAGGTGAACCTCGTCCTCACTTGAAATCAGCTTCAAGTTTCCTTACGATGTGTGGACTTGATATCCGTCACTTCATCAAATGTGCTCATGATGGTATATAGGTAACTGGTACTTCAGAGTTTGAAATCTGAAGGAATGAGCAATTTCACATTTTCTCATTTCATCTCTTGTTTGTTGCCTTGCTTGTATTATGAAAATATTGATGATTGGGGCAATTTTTGGTTATTTTTAGCTTTTCCAACATTCTCATTGTGTATAATGCACTCTTGTAAAATATAGACACACTTTTTCAGCTTAAAAAAATGACCATAATGTAGACTTGTCAACCAACAAAATGTGTATAATTAAACAATAATAGCAAGTAATATCAAACGGAGTAAGAATGATAATCCTCTATTTACTTATGAACTCAATCTAATTCATCATCTACAAGAGAATGTGTCCTTTCATGCACTCATTTAGTTATATTCCTTGGCTTTCATTCCATAAAATGCATCACTTGTAATGTTGAAACTCTAGTGGAAAATTATAGGTTGATTACAGTCGCATTCAAAATTCATCCAATATGAGTTCGATAGACAAATTAATAACATCAAGAAGAAACCTTGAAGAAGAATTTATGGACCTACCAAAACTGTGGTTTAGGGAAATTATACCAAGCCTAAGAGAAGATCAAAAATTGTCTAAGTATGGAATTATTGGTACAATATGCCTAGCTGGCCTTAGGGAAATGTCTGTCACAGTTCATAGGATGATGATAAAAATATTCAGAGAGTGTGTATCTTTAGAGTATTGTATGGTGCATTCAACAATATCATTATCCTAACCAAAAATTCTTTCAGGAAGAAGATATCAATCTTCCAAAAGTGCCTCTCATCCATATTTGCACTGCTCCAAAAAAATGCCCACCAAGGAGAGAGAAAGAAGCTCCAGAAGATGAAAGTGGTATTGATGGATTCACCTTGTTGGACTCTACCCATTGGGTATCTCACTTTCCAAGTTTGACGGAAAAATGAAATCACCTTGGTGACCTAGGGTTTGAAGAGAACTGGTTAAGTGTTAGACAAAGAGTTTGAGAGACCATTTGGAAATGCCCGCAAGGGGGTGTTCCTTTGATGATAAAATTCATCAGATGATATGGACCTGTTCATTTCTGAAATGGATATTTATCCATGCTATTGGTTTTTATTATGGTGTAAGGAAAATATCAACCTACCAAAATAGAAGAAAAATAGTATTTTTCATACTAAACACAGAAAAAATGGATGTGTTGTAAAGGGGATAAGTAATTCCTGCACTATGGTTGATGCCCACACTAAGGATGATGTGGACATGGAATGGCATGGTGTAGATGATGATGTGGAACGAAGATGAAATCGTTGTTTCATTATGAAATTATTCTGGAGAAATACAACAAATTAGTGAAAATCAGGAAATTGGCTAAGTATGGGAAAATTTGTCCACGTAGCCTTAAGAGGATTCCCGCCACAAATGGTTTGTTGAAGAAAATGCCTGCAGCACATGGGGATATTGTAGGCTGTTGTTTCTTCTAGTGAACCATGGTCTCATTTTGTCCAAAGAGACACTGAAGAAAAATTTATGGACCTTCCACAACTATGATTTAGGGAAATTAGACGAAGCCTAGGATAAGATAAAAAATTGTCCACACATGGAATTATTGGTAAAATATGCCTAACTAGCCTAAGGGAAATTCCCACCACAGCTCATAGGATGATGATAAAAATATTCTGAGAGTGTGGATATTTAGAGTGTTGTATGGTGCATCCAACCATGTCATTATCCTAACCAAAAATTATTTCAGGAAGAAGATATCAATGTGCCAAAAGTGCCTCTCAATCATATTTTCACTGCTAAAAAAAAATGCCTGCCAAGGAGAGAGAAAGAAGCTCCAGAAGATGAAAGAGGCGTTTCATAGTTCTATAAGGATCGATTTCATACCTTGATAGACTGAAAGACATATTTTAGGATGAAAATAAAAAATATGAGGAAACTAAAGGGAGACTTGAAAATGAGCTAAAAAATAGGCCTGAAGTTTTGATCATGCCACCGCTAAAGACTGTATTTGGTAAGGAAGAAGAACTTCAACAAGAATTGAAGAAGAAATAAACATTTATTGCAAGTTTGAAGGTTGATTTTTTAAAACAAAATGAGAGAAATGATCCTTAAACAACAAAATGAGACTACAGAATATGAAACAAGATTGGAAAAATTGAATAAAACAATTAAAAAAATGAGTTGCTAAAAACTAAGAGAATTGAAGGGATTTCAGCAACTCTCAAGGCCAAAATAGCTGGAAGAGGAAAATAATCAATGGTCAAGGGTAAAAAAGTCTACACACCAGAAGAATCAACAGTCAAGGATAAACAGGTCTGCAAACCAGAAGAATCAACAGTCAAGGGTAAAAAGGTCAGCACACCAAAAGAATCCATAGTCAAGGGTAAAAATGTCAGCACATCAAAACTTTTTGGAAGTACAAAAATTGGTGATGTAATTATCAATATCTTGCTCCAGTTTCAGAATTCCTTGCAACAATGAGAGAATCCCTTGAATGAAGTTGCTTCAACAATCCATGCTATAGAGTTTACATTTGGCTTAGCAGATCCAACATTGAAGAAGAATATAGAGGAGAAGGAGGCTGAAATTAGATACCTTCACCAAAAAATATTGGAGAAGGGAAAAGCACTACATTTGGGATTTGATATTGATATATAATATTTGAAATCCCAAATTAAAGCTTTGTGGGAGAAACCTATGGCAGAAGCAATTTTGTATACTTCATCTGGTACAGATTTGAGGGAAGAAGAGTTCTAGAAGGAGGTACAACAGGTCAAGAGAAAATTAAGTGCAGTTCAATATGAGCTAAAGTGGATGAAGGATGATATTAAAAGAAAGGAATATGAGCACTCAAAGAAGAAAAATAAAAACGTAGAGATGTGGAAGAAATTCCTAGAAGAAAAAGATAGATTGCATAAAAAAGTGATAAATCTTGCAAACAAAGTGAAAGAGAAAGAAAAACAATTAAAACATATGGTTGATGAAGCTTCTATAGAACTAGAGGGTTTTGGAAAAGGAAAGAGAAGCTATAGCGAATTTTCTTATTCTAAAAAGGAGGAATTGCAAAAAAATCCCAAGCAGCCTACAGTTCTAGAATAATATGGTGTACATTTGATGTCTATGTACATACTAATAATGTTGTAATATAAATTGTAAGTATTTCTCAGAAATACATATATATTGATATAGTTAATGTGTTTCTAATTTCTAATACAAGTGTAATGTGTAATCCATATGTGCATTTTTCCTATATATACGAGATTTTAATGTGCAACCCATACTAAGAATTGTGTGTGAAACTATAAACGATGAAATATATTCTTCGTAATATATTCCACAAATGAATTGACATATGAAATATTCTTGAAATATATTCTACAAATGAATTGACAGATCATCATCTCCAGTGCAATACATAAAAAAATTCCCTTCAAAATGGGATAAAAGCTAGCCCTTGAAATTTGATCACCAGAGGTTATGAAAAATTAACACTTGGTATGCCTGACACAAAAAAATTTCTAAAGGATAAAGTATCAGGTAAAAAATTGGAAATATTAAAATGCTAAAAGGGGAGGAATAATAATAAAAAATACTTTCCTATTTTATTCATTGAATTTGACAAAGAAATCAGGCATGTTCATGCATTTTACTGAAGCAAGGCAATTTTGGATAGATTCACTCAAATGCATGCCCATCCTGCATTACAAATCCAAATTCACTGATTCAAACCATAAAGTGTCTGTTCAGGCATAAAAAACCTAAATAAGATTTCAATGTTTAAATTTTAGACAAAAACTTATGCTCTGCAAGGAAACTCCAAATCTACATGATTTCCACATTGTAAAAAACAGGGTTGAGTCCCTCGAGGAAATGCACACATTGTCTTGCATTACATGTTATATTGAATAAATTGCACTATAACATAGAAATATCAACCTTTTATACAAACTCCTGTACTCATTTCTGTAAATTGTATGATCTACAATAAAATCCAAGTCATCCAAAACAACAATTGATAGTATTTTCCAATTTCTCATGGCCATAACTAAAAATACACACCAATTCCAATCGAAGTACACTCTAGGTATGGAATTTGGAATTTTGCATACAAAAACATAATTAGACTAGTATAGTTTTAATTTTAGCCATAAACACTTCTATTGTGAAATAATAATACATCCAACATTTGAAATGAGAACATAACAAATGTAAATGTTGGTTTCTTGTTCACGGTCATCATAGTTTCTCTGGTAAATATTGTAGTTATATAATTTTGGCATGATAAGGACACCATATAAAAGAGGTTGAATTGGATATTTGTTTGGAAACCAATCTCATGGATTTGCAATTTTGTATCATCTGTATGTTTTTTATTATAATATAAATCATCATCCTTCCTTACAGAGATAAATAAATGAGAACATAACATATATAATACAATCTCAGGAAAAAAACAGAGATAATGAAAAATATAGCCAGATCGATACTCAAGAAAGTTTTAAAAGTGGCCCAAGAGAATTTTTTATTATATTATGATTTAATTATAGAGCATAGGGCTAGTTTATAGTTGAATCAGTAACATCAAAGAACTCCTTCAATAATAATTGTCCCTACTACCTATTACATTCTATTTATAGACCTCAAGGGTCAGATTGACCATGTTACAAGTGGATTTCATTAGAGTGAAACTGAAATGTTGATTCACCCTCGAGCCAGCCCGTCCTCTGTTGTACTTTCCTAGATTCAAACAAATATATCAACTACTTTGGAACAAGGCTAACATGGTAGTGCAACATAAGGGGGAAAACAGGGCTGAAGTGGACATGTTTCAACAATAGGGATATAAAGGGAGTGGAAGAGGAAGTTGCATTCCAATTATTTTGATGGGAGATGCGAGAAAAGAAGAATTATAACAGTGATACACATTGTGTGAGAGGTCTCACAAAAACAAAATGGAAATGCCAATGAAATAAGAAAATGAAGAGAGAAATGATGAGACAAAAATGGCTCAACGGAAAACAACATGCAATACCCATCTAGTGTGGAAAAATTAATAGCTGGAATTGAAGAAATCAATCTTATTATGCCACCAAGAGGGAATTCTTGGGTTGTTGAAGAGGGACAGGATGTTGACTCAGTGCAAGAAAGACATCACTGAGTGATGGGAAAGGACTTTCAAATGAACATAAAAACAATAAGACGGAATGGAAATCCTAGTTAAATCCATCGAACCCAGATGAGTCTGTCTCCAATTCTTTCCAATTCCACCCATTTCACTCATACTATCAGTGAACTCAAATTTGCAGACATCTGCGACCATACTAGAGACAAATTAACGAACATAGATAATGGAGTCAATACATAGCCAACTGATAATAGCGACCCCTATTTATCAATGTTCCATAAGAAGAAACATGATTGGTAATTGACTGCAGATTCCAGGAAGGAATCCATGGGGTCAGACCGAATCTGGATATGTGTACTATGTTGTCACTTTGAATAGTTGAAAGGTGGGAAAAAAGGTTAATCACAAGGAAATGTTGATTTCACGTCTAGGTGATGCAATCATTCTCAATGCCGTCAGAATCCAACTTGATTCGGCTTCATCGACTCATAGAATTTGATGGTCTGTAAAACATTTTTCCTTGTTAAGTGATGTGATTAAACACTCAGTTGAAAATTCTGAATATGATAGGTATGGAAAATCAAAAACCACCATTTACATGTTTATAAGATTAGATGATGTATTTGACACTGAATTAGTTCAACCCGTGTTTAACAGGTTGAGGTATGGGAAAACGAAAAAAACTATCATTTAGAATTTTAGAAAATTAGATGACTAGCAAAACTATAAATTGTTAATCAGGGTTGAGTTCCATGAGGAACTGCACACATTGTCCTAAAAAAAAATCAATATAAGGGATAGAAGTTAAAACAATTTCCTAAAGGTGAAGGTATCAGGTAAAAAATTGGAAATATTAAAATGCTAAAAGAGGAATAATAATAAAAAAGACTCTCCTATTTTATTAATTGAATTTGACAAAGAAATCAAGCATGTGCATGCATTTTACTGAAGCAAGTCAATTTTTGATTGCTTTACTCAAATGCATGCCCAACATGCATTAATGAGCCAAATTCACTCATTCAAACCATAGAGTGTTTGTTCAGGCATAAAAAACATAAATAATCTTTCAAATTTTAAATTTTGGACATAAAAACTGATGGTATGCAAGGAAACTCCAACTTTATATGTTTTCCACATGGTAAAAATCATGGTTGAGTGCCTAGAGGAAATGCACAAATTATCCCACATTTCATGTTATATTGAATAAATTTCACTATAACATAGGCATACCAACCTTTTATACAAACTATTGTACTCACTTTTGTAAATTGTATGATCTACAGTAAAATCCAAGTCATCCAAAATAACAATTGATATCAATCTGCCAAAAGTGCCTCTCACCCATATTTTTACTACTCCAATTCCCATCGAGGAGAGATAAAGATTCTCCAGAAGATGAAAGTGGTCTTGATGGATTCACCTTGTTTGTCTCTCCCCATTAGGTATCTCACTTTCCAAGTTTGAAGAAAAAATGAAATCACCTTAGTGACCTAGGGTTTGAAGAGAATTGGTCAAGTGTTAGACAAAGAGTTTGAGACACCATTTCAAAATGTCTACAAGGGGGTGTTCCTTTGATGATAAAATTCATCAGATGATATGGTTCTGTTCATTGTTAAAATGGGTATCTATCCTTACTCTTGGTTTTTCTTATGGTGATCAGATAAGGAAAATATCAACCTGCCAAAATAGAAGAAAAATGTTATTTTTCATACTATAGACAAAGGAAAAATGGCTAATTGTTGTAAAGGGGCTAAGTGATGCCCACATTAAGGTTGATTCCTGCACTAAGGATGATACCTGAATGGCATGGAATGACATAGATTATTATGTGGCATGAAATTGAAATCATTGTTGCATTATGACATCATTCTTGAGAAACATGGAAAATTAGTGAAAATCAGGAAATTGGTTAAGTATGGGAAAATTGGTCCAAGTAGCCTTACGAGGATGCCTCCCACAAATTGTGTGTTGAATAAAATGCCCACACCACATGGGGATATTGTAGGCTATTGTTTTATCTACTCAACCATGGTCTCAGTTTTTCCAAAGAGACTTTGAATAAGAATTTATGGACCTTCCAAAACTGTGGTTTAGGGAAATTAGACCAAGCCTAGGAGAAGATAAAAAAATTTCCAAGTATGGAATTATTGGTAAACTATGACTAACTAGCCTTAGGGAAATTCCCTCCATAGATCATAGGGTGATGATAAAAATATTATGAGAGTGTGGATCTCTAGAGTGTTGTATGGTGCATCCAACCATATCATTAGCCTGACCAAAAAGTATTTTAGTAAGAAGATATCAATCTGCCAAAAGTTCCTCTTAGCCATATTTGCACAACTCCAAAAGAATTCCCACCAAGGAGAGAGAAAGAAGTTCTAGAAGATAAAAGTGGTCTTTATGTATTCACCTTGTTGGCCTCTACCCATTGGGTATCTCACTTTCCAAATTTGAAAGAAAAATGAAATCACCTTGGAGACCTAGGGTTTGAAGAGAACGAGTTAAGTGTTAGACAAAAGGTTTGAGAGACCATTTGGAAATTCCTACAAGGGGGTGTTCCTTTGATGATAAAATTCATCAGATGATATGGTCTTGTTCATTGTCTAAAGAAACCCTGAAGAAGAATTTATGGACCTACAAAAAATGTGGTTTAGGGAAATTATACCAAGACTAGGAGAAGATAAAAAATTGTCCAAGTATGGAATTATTGGTAAAATCTATAGAAATGGCCTTAGGGAAATTCCCTCCATGGCTCATAGGATGATGTTAAAAATGTTCTGAGAATGTGGATATCTAGAGTGTTGTATGGTGCATCCAACCATATCTAGAAGGCTATAATAAGAGGTTTTTCAGACATTTTGAAGACAATATGGAAGCATCTTCACAATAGCCCACATGCTAGGAAATGTATATTATCCTTTCAAACTTACAAATTTCATATATAATGAAAAATTTATTCAAAAATAAAAACCAATTATAACAGAACAATAATATACCAGACATAATTGAATGCAACAAATACATAATTCATATGTATTAAATAGTAGAATTCACATATATATTACACCTAACAGTATAAAATTTCATTAATGAAATGTAAAATGTTTACAACTCCAAATGTGGTACACCAGCACTCATCCCTAATCCATAAAATTTCAAAATCTATCCAAGATTCCTCCTTTGGAACCTGATGTAACAACAGAGGACTCCTATTGGTGCAACTTGTATTTACTTTTCCCATAGTTATCAACTAGCTTCCATTGATCAGTAGTTGGCAGATATAGACTGGGCATCTCCTTCGCCATTACATTGCACCCCATGTTTTCGGCATTAGAGAACTCTGGAAATTTTGTACACATGGAATTGAAGTCAAACAACATCTCGAAATCTACAGTTAATTTATCAATCATTGTTTTTCCTGACAAGGATTGATGTTGCATGTCATCAAACTGTCTATGATCTAATATACAACCAATCAAATTTTCATTATATTCTTTCTGAGACCACATTCCTCCTTTCTCTTCCCATAAGAAATGGAGTCATCTTCTAAATAAAGGATTAAACAGTTCAATGAATTCCTTTATTTGAGGATGCATGCCATCAATTTTTGCTTGAACTATTGCCAAATGATGATATTTATTTACCACTTTCATTTCGCATGTGATAGTCAAAACCCTATCCTGGATATTTTCTTTCTTTATTTCCTCTTTTGTCAAGTTGTTCAAAATTTTGATTGCATTATTAGCTGTGTCAATAGGATTCTTATTTAACACTTGTTTTACCATCAAGAATTTTTTTCTAGCAACTTGTGTAACAATATCCTTATCAAGAATACAATATAAAAAGGGCCTGAGCTTAGTTGCTTCTGCTATCAGTGCATCCTAGATGAGATGGTTTGCTCCCTATAAGTATGACTGTCCTGTAACATGTTCTATCAATTTCTTGTTCTTATCTACCGGTTCCTTACATTTGTCTTCCAATATCTTCCTTTCTAGTTCTCTCTTTCTAGATATGTCCTCCAAATTTTTATTCTGGTTCTTCAAACCAATGATTTCCAATTGTTTAAGACTTACCTATGACATAGCCTTGACTATGCCTTGTTCACTAGATCCAACCACATGAGGAATGATCCTCAATTCTAGCTCTTTTTATTTCTCCTGCAAATTTCTTTCCATTTCTTCTAACTTTTCCGTCATGGATTTCTCACTTTATACTACCAAGGCCATGTATTTTTGCCATTGATTTTCTTTATCAACAAACTTCAATAACTTTGCTTGACAATCAGTGCACTGATTATTCAGGTTCTCCTTTTCTTTTTCTATCTCAGCTAGTTCAAGAACCTGTATTAGTTGGGTGGTAGGTATGAGAATCTTCTTTTTCAATAATAGAATTTATTTTTGTTTCTCATCCAACAACCTTTGGATACCAATTACCTTATCAAATTGGCCTCTAGAAACTAGCAACTCAGTTTGCAGCTTCTTTATCTATGTTTGGTGTGCCTTATTTTCCACCTTTTCTTGCCTCAATTGGTTCTCAGTTTTACCTTTTAGGGTCTGTAACTTGGATAATTCCAGAGTGATATTCAACAAGTGAGTAAACAAGATGTCTCTTGTCTACTTGTGCAGATGAATCATGTCAGGTATGGGGATATCATCCAGGTTCATTTTTACTTTAGCAACTCTATTCTTGCTTTCCAAGGACAAGTTCAGAGTGTTTTGGACATAATCCCTTACTGAAACCAAAGACACATATTGATTAGAAATCTTTCTTACTTCAGAATATAATTTCAGAGTCTGTTGTGAAGTTATGTCTTTTATGACTTTGTATTTATCCACTAACTCTACTTTGTTCTTTGACTGGGAGGAGGAATTTCCAGGAGTACTATCTCCAAATGTATACTCTTTTACCTCAAATGGAGGTCTTGATATCATCATTTTCCTTTTACCTTTGTCTATAGTTGTATATAGGACAAGCTGTCCTTCAGTTTCAACCTTCTTCCTTTTGGGAGTTTCAGTAGTGTCCTCCTCATCGATATCCATTGCCTCGGGAAAATCTCTTTAATTCTTTCGTTCTAATTGATTGGACAATGGAGTAATTATCTCAGCTGCAGCAACCAAATTGGATATATCAGTGTTATAGCGGATTTCACCATTCCAGGTGAATCACACTTTGTATGGCCTTCCCCTGTCCCGCTGCAGACTCTTTAGACCCCATGGACCATCTTTTATCCTTTGATGTTTCCTTGATCATCCCTAAAACTATATGAAAAATTATATACATGGATTTTTACCCGATAACCGCGTACATATGTAGGTTTGACCCATATAACCACATACATCGAGATGTGTGCATAATCCAAATCCTTTTGGAGTTTTCCTTGACATGGATCCGACTCATTCAACTCCTGGCCTTCCATATGCCTTGAGATCGCTCGGATTCGACCCTTCATTATCCCTTGTGAAGCTATATAAGGAACCCCTTGGTACATTGAAGGCATATAGAGAGATTGGAAGCAAAGAAACTATAGTCCATTGTTGCCGAAATTTATACTTGAGTATGCATCCCTTTGTCCCTTTGGAGCACTTTTGTGTTCTTCCCAAGCTTTCCTTTTGCTAGTGAGCTTCCTATCATGAGATGAAGGATTGAGGTGGTGGAGGCCCAAGTGGGGGATTCAGTTTCTCTGGTTTGCAGACATGCCGTCAGAGGTTGTATCTATCTTGTAATCTTTGATTTATATTAATAAGAACTATCTTTTCCTGTTTAATGATGTGTATTTGATTGAATATTGTATCCATTGGAATATGTCAAATGCTTTTACATTATGGATTATATATGCTAGAATATATCTAACACCATGATATATAGTATGCTTGTATTGTTTACTTGTTGTTGAGGAAGTATTATATCAATTCAAGCTGAAGATTGGAAAGCTCAATGGGGATCTACTTCAACCGTCCGGAATAAGGTACAAGGTCTGATCCTTTAGTGTTAGACATTTTATTTCTATTGCATATTGCAAAAGATTGATTTCTGGAGTCAAAGTTGTCTGTTGTGGTACCCCAAGCCATAGGAATTTCTCTCTGTAACAGAATTGGCGACTCCACTGGGGAGTTCCTAGTCAGTTTTCCTTTGGGGGTTTTTATCGGTACAATGGGCTTGATATTATAGACTTCCTCTTGGTTTCTCTTTGTTTCTGTGTCGCATTTTATAGTATGTTTGTCCATTAACACTCCCCTTTATTGGTTTGGCCTTGGCCTTCTTTTTACCACTGCCTTCTCTGTATATGCAGGTTTTTGGCCAAAATTCACGTACATACGCAGATTTTTGGACAAAAGTCGCGTACATACGCAGCTGTTTTTTAAACAGTTGCGTACATCCTCCCTTTTGGTTGAGTTTGATGTTGTGGGAAGTTGCTGGGTGGGTTGTGAGTGTGGTTGGGTTTTCCTTGGGTCTGATGTTGTCTATTGGATGCTTCTTTTGTGCCCAGAGACCGCTTTTTCATTGATTTTTATTTGAAAGTAGTTTTAGTCATTTTTCCTTTTTGTTTTGCCATTAGTGCATTACTCTTTTTGTCTTGGTGTCTTGTTGGGCTTGTCTTTTATACTTGCTGCAGAGACTAAGAGTTTTAGATGACTTTTATTGCATTTTTCATTCTTTTATATTGAAAAATACAAAGTAGTTGCACTCTTAGTTGCATCTTAGATATGGATTTGAGGAGTTACTTGCATTGGATTGCTTGGATGAGAGTTGTGTTTAGGCTTTCATATAGGAAGGATTGCATTGGCATTCAGAAAGGAATATATATTTATGCATCTCATGTAGTGGCATACCCTATTTTTCATTTAACAAAGATTGCACTTAGCATTGTTGTTATGGTGTGCACTTTTATTTCACTGTTGAGTCTTCATATCACTAGTTGCACAGCCATTTCCCTTTGAGTAATTACATCCAACTAAAATCAACGCTAATTAAAATGAATTACACTCTTTTCTTTTCTAGGGTGCACCAACAAGCTTAGGTTTTAGGATCTTGGAATAGTTCATTGTAAGTCAATTCTCCAAGATCACTAAACAACAACATCTAGGTGTCTGTCCAGGGAGTGTGTGAAATCCTTGATATAACCATCGTTCTCAGGATCCTCCTCTCAAACGGGAGTTAAGCACGAGGCAGTGTGAGAGGTTATTGATTGGGATGACCCATAGTTATAACTGAGTAGCACCAGAGATATTTCTAGGATTGTATTCGTATCTGGGGGCTCTTTCGAGAGTTTCAGGCTTTGCTACCCTGCCCATACGGTCAATCCCGCTTGTGACTGTCCGCCTGAGCTTTGATTATATTGAGGTGACCTTAGTGACCTTACCTAGGATATCGAGGGGGTACTTTGCAGGGGTTATTCTGCAGGTGTCCCAGCCAGGTAGAGGTCGGATAGCACAGTCGCTATATGTGTTGAAGCTGAGGGCCACTATAATTGGTTACATACCTACGCTTGTAGTGTATGGGAGTTTCGAGCCTCTCCTAGGCGAGACATACCTGCTGCATTCGAGAGCTCACATATCCTCCCCTTGGTTTGCTTATATTTTGGCTATAGATTTTCTTAGGAGTGTGCTCTTTGTGTGCTAGTTGGCCTTTGGGATCGTGGTTACTTGAGTATATTTATGCTCTCTTGAGTTCAGGTCCTTTTATTTTTGGTATGCTTGGTATCCTATCACTCGTCCTTGGTCCTAGTGCGGACCCTGGTGTCAGACTTGGGGGAATCACAACCCCTTACCGTGCTCATAGATTTGGGAATGGTCATATTCCATCCTATACTCCATTTTTGGAGGATTTTTTCCCTGCGCTCGGTCTTTACACTAGTGGTCACCCTCACTGGGTTGGTAGTGTATGTGTGAACATTGGGTCTACACATTTGTTTCCTTTTTATGTCTCATCGTTCACCGTATTGTTTCCTTTTGATGTTGTTTTCATGATCATTCCTCCCTATATCCTATAGTTTGGATTCTTTATTGACTATTTTGGGTTGTTTTGGACTAATATTGTTGTCATGTAGGGTCCAATTTTTGTACACTCTCTCCGAGGTTTCGACCCGTTCGTGCCTATCACAAGTATTATGTATGAACTGGCATATAGGTTAGGATTTCACATCCGCTTGCACTTATGCATTGCCTTATGACCGTTCCATCTGAACCTTAGGTAAGAACCCATTCCATGGTATCACGAAACCTTCATGTTGCTGTTAGAAGTGGTACTATGTGAATGGTAGAGCTTTCCTTTACATGGGTTCCCTAGTTATCTCCCTTTTGCATTTGGTACCCATGTTGTGAGTCCTCTCTTAGGTCTGGGATCCCCTTTTAGTCCTGTCATGTCCTTGAGCAAGAGCTTCATACTCCTCTTGAATCTTATGCTGGCCTGTTTCCCTCTGGACTCCCCCTATGTTAAGTTGTGAATGCATTATCATGAGCTTTTCCTGCTTTATTGAGCTTTATGCCGGCTCCCCTGACATTGTGTTTCATCCATATAGATCGAGCTTCTCTCATGTATAGCCATGCAAAGCCATTTTATATCTCCTTCGCAGCTTGATTTCCCTTTTTACTGGGAGGAGATTTTCCCTCGAGTGTTGATATCCTACACATGTATCCTTGCATTGAGCATAGGTATGTTCCACTACTTGGAACTAGTTTTTTTTCCCTAATGACACTCGTCTCCTCCTAGTTTGTAACTATAAAGCTAGTTTATTCTTTTTTCAAGCTTTTCAAATAACTGAAAAAGTCCAAAAGAAAAATCAAAAAAACCAAAAACCCGAACAAGGAAAGATGTTATCTTTGGCAGCTGTCGAGTCGTGTCGCCTTCAAACAGAGTACTTTATATCACATCCATTGGTTGGGTTATAGTTTGACTTTAGGAGCTGTACTCGTTTATCTGAGTTTATCTCCACCGACTAGTTAAGCTTCCGGTCCCTATGGAGCCTTTGTTGATGCCTCCTTTATCACAGAGATGTACCAGTTTGTATATCGATTCTATGCTGCCTTAATTCAGTCACCATATGTCGTTATGCTCTTGTTCGAAGGAATTTGAAACCTGTGTCGGCCATTCCTCACTTATCTTGACTTTGCATGTCAGCCATTCCTGGTACAGTTACTGGTTCGTGCACCTTATGATCGAGTCCTTCCACATTAGACAGCTTTGTTGAGTACCTCATGTTGGATGATGGGGGATGCCTTAATGCCCTCCTTCCAGCAGATTTCATCCCATCGACTTCAGATCATTTATTCTGGGATTGGAATCTAGAGTCATTTTGAGTGCCTTGAGACTTGCAGTCATCAGTGGCAGGTTCTCTCGCCATCGACAGTTTCTTGGGAATACATCAATGTCCCCTGATCGATGGATTCTCTCAAGTGTTCGACCTCAACACATCTATTCACACTTGTTAGTTTGCACTCTAGTACTTTGATTCCCATTTTCATTATCGGTGGGTAATCTCGCGTCTGTTAACGGTATACATCAATGACCAGTAATCAGATGATGGACTACTATGTTCGACCTCGACACCTCTATTCGCATAGTAGGACATGTACTCGTAGCGGTTTGTGTAGAAGACATTCAATACTGGTGGCATCTCTTCTATGCTACCTCCTTGATCGTGCCAATGTTCATGAGATTTCAGCTCTTGTGACTTCATTCCAGTGTATGTCAAATATGTCCAGGCACTATGGAGATCTTGATCTATTGTATATCTTCAGCCATTTTGGAGATCATGGTCCTTTGTATATCTTCATCATGGAGATTCTGATCTATGTATATTGTACATGGCGATGACCACGTATGTGATATCATGTATTATGCCTATTCATGGCCATTGTACTCTTATGTATCTGGGACTGCTATATGTACTTGCAGTTATATGCAGAGTTGTATCATTGTACTATGTTGATTGGGTGGCTGGTCTTCCATTTGGGATCCTTCATCACTCCACTTCTGGGATGGACTTATAATGTATTTCGGCCATCGTATGACCCCTATGACCTCACACATTAGGGGGCATCTGTTATAGCGGATTTCACCACTCCAGGTGAATCACACTTTGTATGGCATTCCCCTGTCCTGCTGCAGACTCTTTAGACCCCATGGACCATCTTTTATCCTTTAATGTTTCCTTTATCATCCCTAAAACTATATGAAAAATGATATACACATCTTTTTACCTGATAACCACGTACATACACGGGTTTGACCCATATAACCATGTACATCAGGATGTGTGCATAATCCAAATCCTTTTGGAGTTTTCCTTAACATGGATCTAACTCATTCGACTCCTGGCCTTCCATATGCCTTGAGATCGCTCGGATTTGACCCTTCATTATCCCTTGTGAAGCTATATAAGGAACCCCTTGGTACATTGAAGGCATATAGAGAGATTGAAAGCAAAGAAACTATATTCCATTGTTGCTAGAATTTATACTTGAGTCTGCATCCCTTTGTCCCTTTGGAGCACTTTTGTGTTCTTCCAAAGCTTTCCTTTTGCTAGTGAGCTTGCTATCGTGAGATGGAGGATTGAGGTGGTGGAGGCCCAAGTGGGGGAATTCAGTTTCCCCGGTTCGCAGACGTGCCGTCAGAGGTTGTATCTATCTTGTAATCTCTGATTTATATTAATAAGAACTATCTTTTCCTGTCCAATGATGTGTATTAGATTGAATATTGTATCCATTGGAATATGTCAAATGCTTTTACATTATGGATTATATATGCTAGAATAGATCTAACACCATGATATATAGTATGCTTGTATTGTTTACTTGTTGTTGGGGAAGTATTATATCAATTCAAGCTAAAGATTGGAAAGCTCAACAGGGATCTACTTCAACCGTCCGAAATAAGGTACGAGGTCTGATCCTTTAGTGTTAGACATTTTATTTCTATTGCATATTGGGAAAGATTGATTTCTGGAGTCAAAGCTATCTGTTGTGGATCCCCAAGCCATAGGAATTTATCTCCGTAACAATCAGGAAATAAAGACACAACCTATCTTATATGAGAGCTTGGATATTCATCTAAGTCAACAATATTTGGGGCCTCCTTTGGTTAATTAGACCAGTTAGTAGCTTCTACCAATCCCACAACCTATTCGTTTTTATAAGGCTTTCTCTTTTGAGCCTTTCTCCTATTTGAGATAACCTGGTGAGGGTAATAGTTGATTGCGGGTTCTGTCTCAAATCCTAACTCTCTAATTAAACCCTCCACCATTGGAAAAGAACCCTTATTCTTGATGGTGAATGGACCTATAGCCCAACGGTATTTGATGTCAGTGGAATTCTTAAATTTCAGGAAGTGTTCAATCTCTACGAACAACTTTTATCCAATGAACTCCATTGAGAAATATCTTGGAGTCAGTAAAGTTGGCAACATGTAAATTGACTGAGTGAAACCATACAGTCTGATCACTATTCCATATTTAGACAGGAACCAATCTCGTGTTTTCTTTTCTATAGAAGCTTGTAATAGATCCCACATCTCTTGCAGCACCCGAGCCAACCTCGTTTGGAAAATTAAAGCATAAAGTTCTAGCATAAGGAAGTTCATGTACTTGGTCTAATCCCTATACATTTCATTTGTTAATACCATTTATGGTAGTTTTATATCATCCTTGTTTAAAGAAAGGAACATCTTTAATAGATATGACTGGAACCTAAAAGTTTTGGTCTTGTGGATGTTCATTAGCTGAGAATGAATATTCTCAGTTAAGAACTCATCAAATTTAATGCATGACACTTGTTATGATTGGTTGGGTTTGTCTGACTCAATAAGACAAGTGCTTAAAACAAAAAGAAGACTCCTAAGGGTTTTAGGGATGTATTTATATGTGTCTAGACCCAAAAATTTACATTACATGGTTACTACACAGTTGGTTTCTTTGTTAAACAGGGCTGCATCGACTGAGAATGATGGATTGGATGACTCGTCTTTTGTCTTGAAACATATCTTAAAAAAACTCTTTATTTATCTCAATGGTGGAATCCTTAAAACATCAGAGTATAGAATCTTCATTTTAATATTTAGCCTTTAAGGTAAACTCTTCAGGGACAGACAAGGTTTTCCTAACTACTGCGGAATTAATAGGGCATAGAATGGTGGAGCGATCAAGGTTCATTATGACTCTTTTTAATAGGGAATAGTTATTTACACACCAATCCACAAACTTTGAGAAACCAGGGGTTTGTTCAGTAGAAAAAAGATGATAAAAGGACTGATAGATGTTATGAAGGTCTGTTCCCTGGTCCCTTAGCAAATTCAACTTCTGTTTCATAGCTTCAATGGATCCATTTAAAAGGACAGGGTCAAAAACATCAGCATTCCTATCATACAACAGTTCTTATACTTTCTAATACTCTAAGCCCTGAATTTCTATATTTTCCATTTGAGCCCTTTATACAACTTTTAGGGTGGACAAAAAGGAACTACCTGCTATTTGAAAAGTGGATTATGGACATTGTACAAATTGGATCCTTCGGTAAGGTCTATCTTTTTCTTCTACCAATGTAAGCAAATAAAATAATGTATAGTCTTTTATGATTTTCCATATTCTTAATTCTCTTACATGTTTGGTGACCAAAATTTTTCTCATCCTTCTATTTCTTCTCGATCTATTTTGCACCAGTGATCTTCTCTGCTATTTAGATTGCGTTATTCTCCCTCAATTTTTCTGTTTCCCTTAACTTCTATGCAACTCGCATTCTAAAATTATATCTCAACCATCGATCTCGTCATGGATCCTTTTTAATTGTCGATTTCATGTTTCATTACTGATTCTGTGATTTGAAATGCACCTTCAGAATCAGAATATTCTATTTGCAAAGAGGATCTAGGATGTGTATCCTTATACAATCAGATATGGATCATTCATCTGGTTAGCCCTTTATTTGCCTTTCGCAAGATCTATATTCTTTCTCGACCTCGCATATTTGCATCACGAAAATCATTTCATCCATAGATCTGAGTCTATGTCAAATCTGGACCATTCACTAGTGTGGCTCCTACCGGATTTCATGATACGCATCTTTGTTATACTGCATGCATGTTCCCATCGTGAAATCCTTCACAATATGGGATCTCCGCCTCTTTATAATCCTCGTCATTCAATGTTGAGGTCCCTACAGAATTTCGTAATGCCGAGGAAAACTATAAATCGTGCGAGTTTTGGGGGGGTCTTACCAAACGCCCCCCCCCCCGCCGAAAAAAAAAAAAGTCCTTTTGGGAGGGAGGGGGGTTTTTAAGGATTGCCCCC
>LPNX010621661.1:140865-156673 GCA_001517045.1 Pseudotsuga menziesii
CAACAAGCCACCTTTAGGGGTGCTCTTTCGATAATCCCCCGCCCCCCGCCCACCCCAAAAGTCCTTAGCATTAGACTTTTGGGGGGGAGGGGTTTAAAAACCGCCTCCAAATGTATTTAGAATTGGACTTTTGGGGGTGTGTTTTAAGAAATCGGCCCCAAAAATATTGAGAATTGGAATGTTTTTTGGGGGGGTTAAAAAAACGCCCCAAAAAGTAGAATTTTCAAGACTTTTGAGGGGGGGTTTAAGAACTTCCCCTAAATACCAAAAAAACCTTCTCTTTTTTTGAGGGGGAGGGGGGGGGGGGGGGGGGGGCGTTAGAAAAACCACCGCAAGCCAAAACCTCCCCCAAAAGTGTGTTTTGTTGTAGTGCTACCTTCTCCAGTTTTTATTAATCATGTTTACAGTTTTTTACTTATAATATTTATGCTCTGTATTGAAGATATTCAAATTTGAATACATGCTTCAACTTGATTCCATTTGCTTAAATTATGAAACTTAGTCTGAAATGTTTTAGATAATTTGTAGGGTAAACAACTTTAAGATTTATATTATTTAGTTCAGAAATTCATGTTAGAATTTGTAAGCCTAGATTCAAACCCTAGCTACTAGTTAAAACTTAAAAAATACAAACGAATATACAACCTAGGTCACATATTAAAATAAACCGGAGATTTATAAATCTAGATAAGTAGACCTAATAATAAACAAACCTATTTATTCCTAAACTAAACATTATTTAAACTCAGCTTGAACATTAAATAAATATTAAATAAACAAATTACAAACGTACTTATAAACAATCAAACCAAAGATCGAATCTCTTAATTTACCAACTCAAAAACTTAAAAATAAACAACAGTGCTGGCATATTGCATTTTTCCACCAAACGCATCATCCAAATACCTAATTACTCATAAAACTACTACCATTAAAAACCAACAAAAACATTTTAAATAATGTTGTAAACCAATTTATAAAACAAATATATAAAATACCAAATGCATGAAGACCGAGGGCCTATCCACGATTTCCAAATCATACTATTAAAATACCAACACTTATAAACATTATTTCACTCATCCCATCCACCGAATCCTGTAAGGATTGGCTCCCGGCCTTTCATTATTTCCAAACAAATTCTATCAGCGAAACATGTCTAATAAATTACAGTAAAATAATTAAATATCCAAAAGAAAAATAGAGTCCATCCCCAAACGCATCACATTGGTAGAATTCCAAGTTTAAACACAATAATCACCACATAATCACACATTAACGAAATGTGGGATTTTAAACTTCAAAAATAGTCAAAGTATCTACAAAGTGAGGATTGAATCTTGTAAATAACAAACTAAAATACTCAAAACATTACAAGCTGTGTTATTTACAAAGGTTTTATCCCTTATAGGTTGCCGATACGTTATTAAAACGTTGCATATAAACTATAGAATAGAGCTATGCTCGTTCCCAACAAATTACATACACATAAACGAATTGTCCCAAAAAATTTAAACTACGTCTACACAAGCTACATTGCAAATGCAAAGCCAGGTCCATTTGCTTACGGCTTCCTGTTGAAAGGTGACCAAACTATAAATCAAAATAGAGCTATTTTCTCATCGACCAAACACATCTTTTAAAACTTTATATTTTCATCCTTCAAATCCACTATTAGGTCATGGAATCATATGTTCCATTACGGAGCATTGGCACTTTTATTTGAAAGAAACACATTACAATTACAGAGCCACATTACAAACAAAAACGAAAATCCCTTTAAGAGTTATTTAAAAACCAAAACCCATTTCATTGAAAATGGTAAACCAAATACAGAGCCAAGTATATTTCAACTAGTAAACAATATCAAATTTATAATTACAGAGCCATGTAAAGGATTTACACAACCAAAAGGAATCAAATTAAACCTAAAAATCCAACCAAACAATGAATACCTTAAACCATACATCTCCCTGACCAAGCTTCAAAACCATTTGATAAAACACAACAAGTGTAACGTATGGGTACAGGCCCATTTCCATTCATGAGGATTACCAGGAATTGGTTGCACAAGAAACCCAAAAACTCTACCCTCCCAAACATAGAGTACCCACACTTTTCTCACTTGCAACAATAAAAAACAAATTTTGATCAAAAGTGTGCCAATCGACTGTAAACCAAACAAAGACACAAAGGTGAAATCATACTAACAGTGCATACCTACCAACGATCTCAAGGCATTATGGTTACACTACATGGATGCACAAATCCCACTTGGATCATGAGACCTCCCTCCAGACAACAAAAAAAACAAAGAAATGACTCTAAAACCCTAAGGAAGTGCATAAGGCAGATTGTCAAAACCCCAAATTTTCACAAAAATTTAAAATTTTGAGATAACATAAAATGCTGAATCTAACAGCTAACGATTAGCAGTAAAATAAAATAGTGGAATGATTAGTATTACATAAACTCAAATCATGTTAACTAAACTGTTTTCTTTTTGTAACTTGAATAAGGTTTACTTGCGTATTATTTTTATTTCAGTTTACTGATGATTTTTCTTTATGGAAAGTAGGTGGAATCTAACCTTGAAACATGGGCTTACTTAGCATTTATGCTAACGCAGGAAGTTTACTGATTCTTACAGGTTTACCGATATGAATGAATGAGTAACGTTTTTAATTTCATAAAGTATCTAGCAATATTTCTATTTGTAATTAATAAGCTTAGTAAATAAGCTGCTATATTCCAAACAAATTCCATGAGGTAAAAATAGTTTGCTTTCTTCAGTTGTTCTTGTAAACGAAGTTCAGATGATTGAGTTTCTTTCTTTATTGTACGTAGCGATAGTAAAATGATTTATGTGGCTCTAAACTTGTAATCTTAGTTGCTTGATAACCTCTACTTTAATAAGCATAACTTACAACATTATACTGATTATACTTTGGGTTATTCTACATTATCATACCACTTATTTGAGTATCAAGCAGCTCGATATTTATCTTCTATAAGCAAACTTACAACCTGTAAACTTTTGACATTAAATTTTATTAGTGTAAAAACGATAGTGTCTTTTCACAAGAAAACGTTGTGGTCTACATCTCTTAAATCTATGTCAAACCATGAGGTTTTATTGATTATAGACTCGAGTAGGATCAATCCATTTTAATTCTTATTATTCTATAATACTTTCCTTGTATTAAGTTACTCTCTACCAACAGTTTCTAAGCTTGATCTTTCTATAAATATCAACCTTCTATACTATGATAAGCACCAATTATTTTGTGTAGGCATAAAATCATTCTACTAAGTATATAGACTTGGTAAATTACTAGCAAAAAATGCCATGTTGAGAAACAACCAATGACTATTAAAGTCTAATCCCAAATGGACTATGTAAAAGAGTTCAATATATATTATTTTACCATACTAGCCATCTTTATCATTTATTTCCAATCGAATGTTGGTTTTACAAATATGTATTATTATGTTTATAAACATACAATTCTGTCATTAAATTGAAGCTCCTAAACAATTCTATACAACATTGATCTTGTAAAGAATTTATGATTATAATCTTTATTGTCCTAATCAACTTTTATCATAATCTCCACTAGAGTTGTGGGTTTAGAGGAGTCTAGACTTGCCTTGACCATAATGTATATAGAAACATAGAAATATATAGTTGTTCAATGATTTTGCACAATTCAACTTGGACTTTACATTAAACAAATGGTTATTATATTTTAACGTTGATAAAAATGGTGATCATAATGTTCACATTATAATATCGACATTTGTAAATGATTTGATGAATAATTTCCACTCCAAACTAATTAGTTTAAGAGTATAGGGTTTGTTTTATAAATCAATTGTAAACAATCATAATAGTTTTGAACTATAGGATTACTATACCTTCGATTGGTCAAAGATCCGAGAATTCTTGATACCTAACACCTAAACAAAATTATGTTATAGATGTATTGTGTGAACGATGAATTTTATAAGTGTTTGAAAAATATAGTTCCTACAAATTTATTTGTTCACGAATCATTATATAAGTAATTGTAAATTATTGGCATGCAGGTGACCATAAAGCTCGACCCATGCATTGTTTAATTTTTCCAGTGGGCACGCGGACTTCTCCTGTCAGTGCATTAGAGATATAAGTTCTTTGTAACCCTACTCTTTGTCATTTCCCTTTGTAGTTCTCGGGCCTTCGAACTACTCTGCAACCATTCTCATGGTGGCCAGGATACCCTTCTAGTTTCTAGCTCTGCTATAAGTCTTGGTTTGAGTTGTTTCAGCTTCCACTATTCAGTCTTAAAACTCGTTCTTTGTACTATGAGTCTTATCTCTGTAAGGGTTTTTTGAGATTCGTAGCATATGGCTTACGGCCTGTATGTGGCTCCTTCTTGTTCATCCGTGGCCTGTCATTGCAAAGATAGGTTAATATTTTCTTGTTGTTGGTTTAAGCATTGCCCTCATCATAGGGTTTGAGAGTTTCGTAAGAGCTGCTGGAGGTGGTTACAACTCCAGCTTTGTTGTTTAACTCTTTTGTGGCCGTTGCCCAGGCTTTTTCTTGCTAATGCTGTCAATGTGGCTTGTACATGAATCTCCGTTGTCTCTGTCACTGCAAGTATGAAGGTTTGGCTTCTTGTTATGCTAGTTTTGGTGATGTTGTTCCTTCGTGCCTCCATAATATTCACTTCCAGGTAATGTAAAAATTTTAGAGTTTTAAAACTAGATTTTGTCTTCAGAATATAGTTATAAAAGAAAGTTTTTAATTAAACTTTGGCTTTCATTTTGCAGGTGACAATTCGCATAACCCTTGGCAGGAAACACTTCACAAAAGGAGCGGTGCTCTGGCTACGGGTAAGCCCTGGTTATCAAATGGCTTTCCCTGCTTGTGCATTCCTTAGGGGACAGTTTCTAGATGGAAAAGTTATGGCATGGTTGTTCCCAGTCTTGGGTTGTTGTTCTTCAGTTTACTAGTTTTGGTTTTTGTTTAAACCCTCGCTTCAGCAGGGTAACTCCGACTCAAGCCGTGACTTGTAAATGTTTGTTTCTCGTTTTTGTACAATGTTTATGTTTAAAGCCTTTACGGCCTACCAAGCAATACATAGTTTTTTTTAAAGCATAAATATTTTCCTTTGAGCTTGGACTCAGTTTATCTTTAAGCTCTTATGGTGACTTTGTAAACTAGGGTTTTTACCCTATTCACATGTGTAATAGAAATTTTTCTCTATATTATTTATTTTGCATAAAGAATTTAGTTAATGGATTAAAGACTGTTATTCCATCATATTATATAATTATTTACTTATAGGCTCAATAATTCGAGCTAGGGTTTCCTGTAGGTAACCCTTGTGTAAAATAAATTCTTCAATTTGTTCTTTAAGCTTTAGTTACTTAATTTAATTGATTTAATTATTGTTACAGGTATATAGTGTAAATTTCCAATTATATTATTATAATTGTCATTTCACTGTCCTTAAAGGAATGTAATAATTTATAACAATTTAGTTGTTTAATATTAAATAATCCAAATAATTGGATTATCGCTTGAATGATTGTCATTTACATATATTGTTTGTTATTAGGGTTTAGACCCTGTACGTTTTTTTACAAGTATATCTTGTTTGTATAAGTTAAAAGAAATAGTTCTTTTTATAATTAAACATTTATTAAATATTAGTTATTATCATATTTTAGTTGTTTATATAAAATACAGATAGGGTTTATTAAAGTTCTTTGATAAGATGTACATAAACTATGTACTTAGTTTGTTCTTTAATTATGATAATAACACCCTACTTGAGGTTCGAATATTTGTAGATATAGTCAGTTATTATTAACAGTAAATAAACTCAGTATTTCAGACTTAAATCTTTACTTAGCAGAATAAAATAAAGTGATTTGTCTAAGTTATTTCTGCTGCCTCTACTATAGGTTATTAATATAATTACAAGGAAAAGTGTGTGTGTGTGTGTGTGTGTGTGTGTGTGTGTGTGTGTGTGTGTGTGTATATATATATATATAATATATCATAGTTTACCCTCCTGCATATTTTGATTTTAATCACAAAATAATGTACTGTGTAAGAATAATAACTAATCTACTTGAATAACTTATTCATATGATAAACATGCTACATGTAAAGAGTTATGGCTATTTCTTTTCTAGCATACTTACATCAACAAGCTGGTTAAACAATAAACATAAATAAACAAGTTATTGTTCTTTTCTGATAACAACCTACATATAGAAATAAATTACTCTGATATTATGAAATGCATAATACATCTATTCATTTCATATTCCTATCATATCCTTCATCTATTTTAAAATACACTGCATGTGCTGGAGTATAGTCTGGTCCTTCCAGATGTGGAAAAACGCAGGTTAGGATTAATTTTCATCTATTTCAGGTTCATTCTTTCAAATAACTAAAAGATTACTAACTCTAATAATTCACAACCAAACATTTAACATTCATTAATAAGTCAGACTCACATTTAACCATCTAACACAGTAAAATAAAAAGACCATAGAACCTGATTAAGCTGGACAACAACAGCATTAGGAGGTCGTTCCTCCCTACCAACTCATTGAGAGTGCTCAAACAACGTCTCCTCAAGACCCCCAATCCTGTTCTTGGTCTCCTTAGCTGAGAACTAGTGGAGCAAGCAAACAATAGACTAGTCCAATGACTCGATAATCACTATGCACTCAGCAGTAAGATCCTTCAGCTAAAAAGCTGCACTAGATCACTTAGCAGCTAACCCCTCAAACTCCTTCCACAAATTCCCTTTCCATTGAATTCCTATGAAGTACATTCACCTGAATGATCCCTTTCCTAGAATGAGTAGCCTCAGCTCTCTTCAATGGGCATTTTTTATAAAGATTTCCTAGGTCTTTTGGGTCAGTTGTCATTAATTGAGCCACATGCTCTGATCCCACTTTGTTGGGGGATCATGACCCCAAATGTAGGGAGGTTGCCACCTGCAACAGTTGGAAGTGTTTGACGATGTTGCCACTTGTCTGTTTGCTCTCCACCCAGTGTCCGCCACCAACATGACCAGTAAACACTCTTTTAATAGCTCTCCTAAGTTGTTGTCTCCACTATTATTTATTTATAATTAAAATATTTAGAATTACATTCAATATCCTTGACTCTGTTAAGTCATCAATTACAACTTAACATAAAATTTAACATAATGTCTTAAATAAAATAAATTAAGATAATATTATTTTTTGCAAAATTGGGGCATGTGACATACACACCCCCTTAGAACATAACATCATCCTTGATGCTATTTATTCTTCATCCTCAGAATTTCCCTGGAACAGAATTGGATATGCATCTCGCATATTACTTTCCAATTCCTAGGTGGCTTCCTCTAGACTAAGCTGCTTCCATTGCACCTTCACCTATCCAGTGGTGCGGTTCCAAAGTGTGATCTCCCTCCGCCCAAGGATACAGTCCGGTTCCACCAAAAAACATCCTTCTGGTTCCACCTGTACATCATTCCAGTTAACAACATGAGTAGCATCATGAACATATTTCTTTAATACGAAAATGTGAAAAACATTATGTACTCTTCAATTTGGTGGTAATGCTAATTGATAAGCTACTTGTCCAATCCTGGACAAAATTTCAAATGGACCACAGTAACAAGGTGCCAATTTTGCACAACTCCCCAATCCCAGAGAGCTCTTTTTGGGCCTTACCTTGATGAACACATGTTCACCTACCTGAAACTCCTTTGGAGTTCTTTTTAAGTATGCTTAACCTTTCTGCCGATCATGTGCAACTTTCAGATTACCTTGCACCTGTTTTACAATTTCTTTCATTTCTTTTAACAGTCCAGGACCTAATACCAATCTATCCACTGGATTAATCCAAGAGATAGGAGTATTAAATTTTCGTCCATACAAAATTTTGAAAGGACTAAATCTGGCTGATGTCTGATAATTATTATTATAAGCAAATTCTACCAGATGCAAATAATCCTCCCATTTACATGGCTGGTCTTTCACATACATTCTTAATAAATATTCCAGTACTTGTTTTACTCTTTCAGCTTTTCCATCTGTTTGAGGATGGAAAGAAGTACTAAAATTTAATGTAGTGTTTAATCCTTTAAACAGATATTTCCAAAAGTTTCCTGTAAATTTAGGATCTCTATCTGAGATTATGACTTTCGGTATTTCATGCAATCAAAAAATCTGTTTTAGAAAGATATCAACTATGTTTGCAACTTTATATGTAGTTTTAACAGGTATAAAGTGAGCTACTTTGCTTAACTTATCAACTACTACCATGATAGAATCATTTAAATTCTGATTTCCAGGCAGTCCAGTAATGAAATCTAGACTAATTATCTCCCATTTCCAACTAGGAATGGGTAATGGATGAAGTAATCCAGCTGGGTGTTGATGTTCAGTTTCACCTGCTGACATTTAAAACACTTAGCAATATAGTTTGCTACTTCAGTCTTCATATTTGGCTAAAAATATTCTTTTCTTAACATAGTTGTAGTCTTTCGATAGCCTGGATGACCTGGGTATGGAGTTTTATGAATTTCATCATGAATTAACAGCTTAACTTTAGGTACGTTAGGTACATACATTCTGTCTTTATACAGTAAAAATTATTTTGCATTTAAACTGTATCCTTTACTTAAGCTTTCTGTTGGATTTTCTTTAGTTTTAGCTTGTAAACTTTGGTAAATTTCATCTTGTTCTATTCCTTCTTTAAGCTGTTTATCCAAATCTGTAGCATAAGCGCTGATAGCTGCTACAAAATTCAGCCTTGCATTCCTACTTAATGCATCACCAACTTTATTTTCTATACCTTTAATGTGCTGAATTTCAAAATCATACTCACTTAAGAAAGCTAACCACCTAGCTTGTATGGCATTTAGATTAGGCTGATCTAACAGATACTTCAATCCTTTATTATCAATCATTAAAATAATTTTTTTGCCAATTAGGTGATGTCGCCACATCTTTAAACCATCTATAATAGCTACTAATTCCAGACCATAAGTTGCATAATTGTTTTCATGAATTTTTAATTTTCTTGACTCATAGGCAATAACATGCCCTTCTTGAGTCAGAACACCACCTAAGCCATCATTGCAGGTGTTAGTGCATACTACAAATTCTTTATTAGGATCGGTTATTCTTAAAATAGGTGCACTGGTTAATAAAGTTTTTAACTTCTTAAAGCTTTCCCCACATTTCTGATTCCAGTCGAACTACTTTCCGTTCTTCTGCAAAGAAGTTATTGGATTCGCAATCCTTGAAAAACCTTCAATGAACCTCCGGTAGTACCCGATAATTCCCATAAAAGATCAAACATCCGTCAGATCCTTAGGAACCGGCCAATCTTCGATTTCCCTTATCTTTTCACGATCTACTGAAATCCCTTCCTTGGTCACGACATGACCTAAGTATTGAATCTTATCCTTGAAGAAATCACATTTACTAAACTTTGCGAAGAGTTGATGATCTCGCAACTCTTGTAAAACAATTTTTAAATGTACTTTATGTTCTTCTTCAGTTTTTGAATAGATTAGAATGTCGTCGATAAACATGACCACAAACTTATCTAAATATGTATGCATAACATTGTTCATTAAACACATAAAAATAGATAGGGAATTAGTAAGCCCGAATGGCATGACGATAAATTCGTAATGACCATATCTAGTTCTGAAAGTTGTCTTAAAGATGTCTTCATCTTTAATCCTGACTTGATGATATCTAGACCTTAAATCTATTTTCGAAAACGCCGTGGCTCCACGTAGTTGATAAAATATATCATCTGTGCAGGGCAACGGGTATCGATTTTTAATGGTCATCTTATTCAACTGATGGTAATCTATGCAAAGTCACATGGTTCCATCCTTTTTCTTAACGAAGATGACAGGTGCCCCCGAAGGAGACACACTTGGTCGAATATACTTTTTATCAATTAGTTCTTTTAATTGAGACTATAATTCATTAAGTTCAAATATGTTCACTCGATAAGGGGCCTTTGAGCTAGGTACTGGACACGATACCAGCTCAATGGTGAAATCCAATTCCCTTTTCGGAGGTAGTCCCGGAATTTCTTCAGGGAATACATCAACATATTCTCTTAAGACTGGTATGTCTTCCAATTTTATCGTATCTGTCTTAATTAGACTCTCCTCATCAGTTATTATTAATGCATAAGCTTTACATCCTTTCCTAACAGCTCTCTTAAGCTCTAGGGCAGAAATCTGCCATATGGTGGTTTTTCTAGGGATTCCTTTTACACTTACTAGTTTTCCATCACTGTTTAAACATGTGAAGGTTTTATCATAACAATTTAAAATTACCCTATGTTGTTCTAACCAGTCCATACCAATCAGAAAATCATAAGAGCCAAGAGGCAATACATTAAGCTTTACAACATTTTCAAAATGATCCATAACTACTGCACATTCTTTTACAAAACAAGCAAGATTTCTTTTAACACCAGTGGCTAACTGAACGAACCAAGAATTCTCAAATTTGTCAATAGGTAACTTACATTTTTCTACCATTGTAGGTGCAATATAACTAAGACTAGCTCCTGGATCAATCAAAATAGTTACAGGGGTTTGATTTATCATACCTTCTACTTCCACCATGGAAGTTTTATATTCTGCTTGTCGATTCTCCAAGGCTGCATTGATTCTAGGCATGGCCCTTGCTAATTCCCCAATAGTCATCTCCTCTTGTATGGTATGAATATTGCTAACATCCTTTTTCCGATTAGGACAGATTGAAGCATAGTGTGGGCCATTACACTCCTAGCATTTTATAGGTTCTTTGCGCTCAAATTTCTTGGTATAGTTACCATGGTTATTACCAAATTCTTTAACCTTGGAATTATTCTGATTGTATGGAGAACTATTCTTATTTCCTTGGAAGTTCTTATTATTAGGATAATTTTTGGCCTTATTGTTCTTAGAATTTCTATTGGGCACAAAATCCTTCTTTTGTTCATACTAGTTATTATTTTTCTTGGCTTTCTAGTTGGCCAAGCTTTCCTTCTTTCGATTCTGTTCAAAACAGAAGTTAGCTTTCCTCGTAGCTTCTTCCAAAGTCTTTGGATTGTCATATTCAATCCTATCCTTAATATGATAAGGTAGATAGCTGAGGAATCGTTGTACCTTTCGTTTCTCATCTACAAGGTACGGCACATACCTAAGTAGACTTAAGAACTTGTTGTTCAGATCTTTCATTGTCATTGATCCTAATTTCATCTCATAAAATTCTTTTTCTTTCTCCTCATAATATTGGTCAGAAAAAAATTTCTTTTTAAAATACCTCTTAAAGGTACTCCAGTTTACATTTTTCTCTTTTATTCCATTAACTCTCTTCAAGTCCTGCCACCAAATGTCAGCTTTTACTAAGAGGTTGTAGATAGCCATTCTAGACTTTAACTGGTTAGAATAGTTATATATTTGGAAGTACTTCTTCATCCCAGATAACCAGAATTCCGCTTCCTCCCCCTTCTCAGTCTCTCCATTGAAAGTTGGTGGTTTTATCTTTTTGAATTCCCCAGAAATTTCCTCATAAGGTCTGTATTTCCTCTTTTTAGTGTACTGATTATCATCACTACTATCACTAGTAGAATGGTAATTTCGTTGTTCACCAAACACCTCAGAAGATGAACTACTTTTAGTTTTAGTATGTTTCATATTTTTAGATTAACGTTGATGACTTGTATCTTCTAATTCAGTTCTCCTACCCCTACCCTTAGTTTGAAACTTTTCTGTTAGTATATGATTCAGCTCCTCCTGAGCCCTCAGAATCCTTTCATTTTCTCACTCTACAAATTCCATTTCAGATTTTAGGTCTTTTACAGTTTGTAACAGTTCTGAGGAATTGGTAGTTAAATCCTCTAGTATAGGATCTCTTGATAAGCTTCCTGGTTCAGTAACTGGAGATTCCTCCTCTGCATATTCTTCCATCCTTTCCATACCTATTTGTTAAACTTCAAAAAACAATTCTCTGTTGAATAACATTTAAAAGAAAATACATCAGCATAATAATTTAATTCAATGTTTCATAAAAGATAGTTGGGCTTCATCAAGGCCTAGTGTTTGAACCTTGTGCTCTAATACCACATGTCAAAACCCAAAATTTTCACAAAAATTTAATATTTTGAGATAACATAAAATGTTGAATCTAACAGCTAACGGTTAGCAATAAAAGAAAATAGTCGAATGATTAGTATTACATAAACTCAAATCATGTTAACTAAACTGTTTTCTTTTTGTAACTTGAATAAGGTTTACTTGCGTATTATTTTTATTTCAGTTTACTGATGAGCTTGCTTTATGGCAAGTAGGTGGAATCTAACCTTGAAACCTAGGCTTACTTAGCATTTATGCTAACACAGGAAGTTTACTGATTCTTACAAGTTTACAGGGATGAATGAACGAGTAACATTTTTAATTTCATAAAGTATCTAGCAATATTTCTATTTGCAATTAATAAGCTTAGTAAATAAGCTGCTATATTCCAAACAACTTTCGTGAGGTAAAAACAGTTTGCTTTCTTCAGTTGTTCTTGTAAACGAAGTTCAGATGATTGAGTTTCTTTATTTATTGTACGTAGTGACAGTAAAATATTCTTTGTGGCTCTAAACTCGTAATATTAGTTGCTTGATAACCTCTACTTTAATAAGCATAACTTACAACGTTATACTGATTATACTTTGGGTTATTATACATTATCATACCACTTATTAGAGTATCAAGCTGCTCGATATTTATCTTCTGTAGGGAAAATTACAACCTATAAAATTTTGACATTAAAGCTGAGTAGTGTAAAAACGATAGTGTCTTTTCACAAGAAAACGATGTGGTCTACATCTCTTAAATCTATGTCAAACCATGAGGTTCTATTGATTATAGACTCGAGTAGGATCAATCCATTTTAATTCTTATTATTCTATAGTACTTTCCTTGTATTAAGTTACTGTCTACCAATAGTTTCTAAGGTTGATGTTTTTTATAAATATCAACCTTCTATCCTATGCTAAGCATCATTTATTTTGTGTAAGCATAAAATCATTCTACAAAGTATATAGACTTGGTAAATTACCAGCAAAAAATGCCATGTTGAGAAACAACCAATGACTATTAAAGTCTAATCCCAAATGGACTATGTAAAAGAGTTCAATATATATTCTTTTACCATACTAGCCATATTTATCATTTATTTCCAATCGAACGTTGGTTTTACAAATATGTATTATTATGTTTATAAACATACAATTTTGTCATTAAATTGAAGCTCCTAAACAAGTCTATACAACATTGATCTTGTAAAGAATTTATGATTCTAATCTTTATTGTGCTAATCAACTTTTATCATAATCTCCACTAGAGTTGTGGGTTTAGAGGAGTCTAGCCTTGCGATGACCATAATGTATATAGAAACATAGAAATATATAGTTGTTCAATGATTTTGCACAATTCAACTTGGACTTTACATTAAACAAATAGTTATTATATTTTAGCATTGATAAATATGGCGATCATAATGTTCACATTATAATATCGACATTTGTAAATGACTTGATGGATCATTTCCACTCCAAACTGATTGGTTTATGAGTAAATGGTTTGTTTTATAAATCAATTGTAAACAATCATAATAGTTTCGAACTATAGGATTACTATACCTTCGATTGGTCAAAGATCCGAGAATTCTTGATATTTAACACCTAAACAACATTATATTATAGACGTATTGTGTGAACGATGAATTTTATAAGTGTTTGAACAATATAATTCCTGCATTATTTGTTCACAAATCATTATATAAATAATTGTAAATTATTGGCATGCAGGTTACTATAAAGCTCGACCCATGCATTGTTTAATTTTTCCAGTGGGCACGTGGACTTCTCCTGTCTGTGCATTAGAGATATAAGTTCTTTGTAACCCTACTCTTTCTCATTTCCCTCCGTAGTTCTCGAGCCTTCAGGCTGCTCTGCAACCATTCTCATGGCAGCCAAGATACCCTTCTGGTTGCTAGCTATGCTACGAGTCTTGGTTTGAGTTGTTTCAGCTTCCATTATTCAGTCTTAAAACTCATTCTTTGTACTATGAGTCTTATCTCTGTAAGGGTTTGTTGAGATTCGTAGCATATGGCTTACGGCATGTATGTGGCTCCTTCTTGTTCTTCCGTGGCCTGTCATTGCAGAGATAGGTTAAGATTTTATTGTTGTTGGTTTAAGCATTGCCCTCGTCGTAGGGTTTGAGAGTTTCGTAGGAGATGCGGAAGTTGGTGACAGCTACAGCTTTGTTGTTTAACTCTTTCATGTCCATTTCCCAAGCTTGTTCTTGCTACTACTGTTAGTGTGGCTTGTACATGAGTCCTCGTCCTCTCCGTCACTATGAGTATGAAATTTTGGCTTCTCGTTACGCTGGTTGCGGTGCTGTTGTTCCTTCGTGGCTCCATAATCTTCACTTCCAGGTAATGTAAATATTTTAGAGTTTTAATACTAGATTTTGTTTTCAGAATATAGTTCTAAAAGCAAGTTTTTAATTAATCTTTGGTTTTCATTTTGCAAGTGACAGTTCGCATAACCCTTGGCAAGAAACACTTCACAAAAGGAGCGGCGCTCTGGCTACGGGTAAGCCTTGGTTATCAAATGGCTTCCCCTTCTTGATCGGTCCTTAGGGGATAGTTTCCAATTGGAAAAGTTACGGCATGGTTTTTCCCAGTCTTGGGTTGTTGTTCTTCAGTTTACTAGTTTTGGTCTTTGTTTAAACCCTCGCTTCAGCAGGGTAACTCCGGCTCAAGCCATCACTTGTAAATGTTTGCTTCTCTTTTTTGTACAATGTTTATGTTTAAAGCCTTTACGGCCCGTCAATCAATACACAGTTTCTTTTAAAGCATAAATATTTTCCTTTGAGCTCAGACTCAGTTTATCTTTAAGCTCTTATGGTGACTTTGTAAACTAGGGTTTTTACCCTATTCGCTTGTGTAATAGAAATTTTGCTGTATATTATTTATTTTGCATAAAGAATATTGTTAACGACTTAAAGACTGTTATTCCATCATATTATATAATTATTTACTTACAGGCTCAGCAATTCGAGCTAGGGTTTCCTGTAGGTAACCCTTATGTAAAATAAATTCTTCAGTTTGTTCTTTAAGCTTTAGTTACTTAATTTAATTGATTTAATTATTGTTACAAGTATATAGTGTAAATTTCCAGTTATATTATTATAATTGTCTTTTCACTATCCTTAAAGGACTCTAATAATTTATAAAATTTTAGTTGTTTAATAATAAATCATCCAAATAATTGGATTATAACTTGAATGATTGTCATTTACATATATTGTTTGTTATTAGGGTTTTGACCCTGTACCTTTTTTTACAAGTATATCTTGTTTGTATAAGTTAAAAGAAATAGTTCTTTTTATAATTAAACATTTATTAAATATTAGTTATTTTCATATTTTAGTTGTTTATATAAAATATAGATAGGGTTTATTAAAGTTCTTTGATAAGATGTACATAAAATCTGTACTTAGTTTGTTCTTTAATTACAATAATAACACCCTACTTGAGGTTCAAATATTTGTAGATATAGTCAGTTATTATTAAGAGTAAATAAACTGAGTATTTTAGATTTAAATCTTTACTTAGCAAAATAAAATAAAGTGATTTGTCTGAGCTATTTCTACTGCCTCTGCTACAGGTTAATAATATAATTACAAGGAAAAGTATATATATATATATATATATATATATA
>LPNX010621671.1:3371-53718 GCA_001517045.1 Pseudotsuga menziesii
GCTACTTTATACTTCTTTCCACTACGTGTTCGTCCAATGTCATCAAAATCACTTTCAAACTCTTGTGACATTACTATCTTTAATTATTCATCTGAGACTAGATCCATTGTTCCTTTTTTATATAGCAGCATCTTAAGGGACAAGTTTAGAGATCTTAGGTACTTACCACGATATCCTCTGAAGAAGTATCGTTTGGCTTCGCTGAAGCTCTTTCTCTGGTCAACTGCAAATTTTGTAACAAAGCCGTCTAGCACACTGGTAAGCCAGAAGTCCACTGCTCTCGTAATCGGATTGTCAAGGTTCTGCACGGTCTGAATCAGCTCCGGTGTCCAGACAATGTTTCTTTTCTTCTTGAATGTGTTCCTATCTGTCAACTTGGATAACCAGTCGAAAAGATCGTTTCCATAGGTTGCAAAAAATATAGCATGTATATCTGAAGCGATATGCTTTTTTAACCAGGCCTCTGTGCTCAGTTTAAGGCTTCGATTTTCTTTCTTGACAAACTCCCTTAATTCTGAATCCAACCACTGGTGAAACTCTTCTCTGGTAGGATGCCAACAGAACATTAACTCCTAGTCGTTCAAACCGGCAACGGAACCATTTGTTGATTGCATGGGCAGACCCAGGTTTACTATAATCAACCAACAACACCCCTAGCTCACTGGCCCTTTCGGCGACAGACCGCACAGCAGCCTGAAGTCTCACCCGAAGTGATTCTAATGGGTTGGCCAAGGACTCAAGCGTCTTGGACCAGGTTCTGTCGCAATCCTACTTGCGGCTTGCAGCTCTTCTGGCTGCAAGATCTCCCTCTGTGTTTGTGCATCGCGCAACCTATTGCTCGCGTCGCGCGATCCCGTTGTCGTGCAGCTCTTCTAGCCGCGAGATGTTCCTTTACACCACCGTGCGGTCCTTCTCTATGATGCACACTTCCCCTGACTTGCGATATCTCCAGCCTTACCGCAACGACGCGCACCGTGCGACACGCAGCTCCTGCACAATGCGAAGTCCTCAACCTGCGGTATCACGCACCGCAGCTTCTCTGCCGGTGCGGTATCACCTCTCTGTGATATCCTACCTCCACGGTTTAGCGCACTTAGCGTTGCTCGGGTCGACATGCAAGACTTAATATACAAAGCTATTCAATACTGCAACCAGTAGCTGTTTACGCAAACATAAATGAAACACATACAACATGCCAAAGGATTTTAACTTAGGATTATCCTTCTGTGCTGTGGTGAACTGATTAATACATTCATCCATTAAACTGCAATGAAGTCCATGAAATAACTGAGCAATGCATAAGTAGACATAACACATAAACCAGTCGCATAACACAGGTTTTAACGTGGTTCACCTCCAGGATGGAAGTTACGTCCACAGAACTGTGTTTTCTATTATAGCTCAAGGGGAAGGTAAAACACAGTTCTGCTGCACCGCATATGCAGCTCAAGATCTTCTCTCTTAGATCTCGCTTCTCTCTATATTGCTCTCTTACAATATACTCTTCCCTCTCAGTTGATCCCTGCGGATCGTTACATGCATACTCTATAAGCCAGCTGCTGGTTTCAGTAAGATTGTTACAGCTAAGACCAGAACCAGAGCTCGGATTTTACAACAGTCTACTTATCCTTATTGCCTATTTTAATCATGACTGTCTACTGTCTACCCAACCAACTAGCTAACCCTTTTCAATACAAAATTACATTCTTTTATAAGCAGCCCGAAGGTCTTGCATTTACAACACTGTGGGCTTGTCCCAACAGTAACCCAAACCCTAATTAGTGACAGTCGGTCCTCTCTGTCCTTGAGGTAGCCGCTTCCCGTCACACCACAGCTCTCTGCAGTCTTCCATGCTTCCCGGCACTAACCATGGGTACTATGCACCGCTTCTCTTTTCTGTCCTTCGTCTTCAATGCTTGAGCCTCATTGCTCCTTCTTCTTTATGAGGGTTGCTGAGCCCTCCTGTCTTCCGCCGCTGCCTTCAATGCAGTGGGTGAGCTCTCCCTTCTCGGCCGCTCAGGTACCGTTGCCTTTTTTTTGACTTTCATATCTCAAAAAGTCACGGTTTCCGGCTCTGCTCTCCAGCTGGAAACGTGCTACGATGTCGTAGCTCCGTCTTATCTTCTTTCCGCCAAAACTAGCAGCTTCTTCTGTAGCTGCGGGATCCTGCTCCAACATCACCTATAGCCAAAACTATGAATGGATTTGCAATAAGACATCAATTGCACCAAAGATCATGAATTTCTCAATTTTTGAAATTTAGTAAATCCTATTGTAATCATGGTTTTGGGTTAACCATGCAAAACCTATGGTTATGGGTCAACCACACAAAACCCACAGTTTTGTATTATAATAATGGTTATGGGTCAACCACACAAAAACCACGATTAGGGTTATGGGTCAACCACACAAAACCCATGTATATGGTTATGGGTCAACCACGTCACAAAACCCATGGTTAAGGGCCAACGACAAAAAATCCATAGTTATGGTTGTGGGTCAACTGCACAAAACCCATGGTTATGTATTATAATCATGATTATGGGTTAGACACATAGAACCCGTTATTATGGGTCAACCACACAAAAGCCACAATCATGGTTATGGTTATGGCTCAACCACACAAAAGCCACAATCATGGTTATGGTTATGGATCAACCACACAAAACCCACAGTTATGGGTCAACCACAAAAAAAATCATGATCACGGTTATGGGTCAACCACACAAAACCCACGGTTATGGGTTAACCTTACAAAACCATTCTCTTCATTGACAACTGACACATTGTAATCATGGGTCTCTTTTTTTAGCATGAAATGATGGGGACCATCATTTTCTAAGGTAGGAGGAAAGATCTGAATTTTAAGGGGCATGTGTCTAAATTCGGATGTATAAGTCATAAAAGAATTAAATGGAGAGGCTGGCATCTTCCATTCATCATAAAAATAATTAAATGGAGAGGCCACCCTCTTCCATCCATGGTATTTTGTAGCCCATGGTTTTGTTGCATGGTATGGCTACAAAGCATATTGTCCATGGTATATGTAGGTAGCCCATGGTTTTGTTTCATGGTAAGGCACATTGTAATGATATTATATAAAGGCTTTATGACTTCTCAATAAAGCAAGTTATTATTTATGTATCCTCTCTCTCTTATTCTATTGATTTATTGTTGGGTTATTGGTTCTAAGTGTCTTTATTAGTATAGTTTGAGAGGTGAGGCTCACATAATCATTTTTGAGCCTCACCCCTCCACGTAGTCTATTTACTCTATGTTTATTTATGTTACTCTATGGATAAATTGTTAACAATTTTGCAGACTTAATTTCCTCCTATTTCGACATTCAAGCCTCTCGGGTCTCAGCCCCCAAGATCTAGATCAGTAATGATCTGAATTTCAGGGAGCATATGGTCTAAATTCATATGTATAAGTCATAAAAGAATTAAATGGAGAGGTCACTCTCTTCAATTAATCATAAAAGCATTAAATGGAGAGGCCACCCTTTCCCATCCATGGTATTTGGTAGCCCATGGTTTTGTTCCATGGTATGGATTTAAGACACATTGCCCATGATTTTATTTTGTGGTATGGCTTCAAGGTACATTGTAATGATATCATATAAAGGCTTTATGTCTTCTTAATAAAGCAAGCTATTATTGTTAGAATAGGGTTTTTCCAGAAATTCCGCAGTAGACATTTTTAGTCGACGTTTCGATTCCGAATCGGGAACCATCATCTGGACAAGTAGTCAATTTGGATGGATAAGCTGCAGCTCTGGAGAATAAACAGGCTTTAGTTCGTAAGGTTATCAAAATTATTTAAATGAAGCCGACTAATCTTAGATATAGATAGAGTATTTTTAAATTTTTAATTAAAATATTTTTTATTTTTAATTATTTAAAATTCTTTCATTAATAATATTTATAAAGATTTTCATTTCCCAATTTATTATAAAGTTAAAAGTTAAAAATGATTTCTTTAAAGTTTAAATATTAAAGTTTATAGTTTAAAGCAATATTAATAATTTTTTTTATAAATTTTTTATTTAAAGTTTTAAAATTAAAGTTTATAATTTATTAAATTTTAAAATTAAAGATTTGGTCTAATACTAACAAATTTTTTGATATTAATATTAATATTAATAAAGTAAAGTTATTTAAATATTTTAAATATTTTATTTAAGTTTATAAAGTTTATCTAAAGGTATAATAAAAGTTCAAATTAGGGTTATTTTTAAATACTATATTATGGTTTTTTAATAAGATACTATGTTTTTTAATTAAGAAATTAGGTTATTTATATTAATTAATAAATTAGGGTTTGTTAATTAATAAGGAATTTAGGGTTCATTAATTAATTAAGAATTTAGGGTTTTGTTAATAATTAGGATTTTAGGGTTAATTTATTTATTTATCTGAGACAGGTTAAAACCTAGACAGTTCGGACTTGTTTTGACCTTTGATAAGGGGGACCCAATTCCTGCTGACTTCAAACCCACCATCCCTATTAAGGTTATTAGGGTGTTTGATAATTTCTAGGGCTTCTCTGAATCTTTGTTTAAAGTAGTTGTTTTATTTTGCAAGCAACGAAGAATCTTCAAGACATATGTGGTGTTTAGACTTCTTCGAGTGTTCCGCCAAGGCAGAGGTGCAGACACACTAGTTGCGGATGTCGGCCCCATTCTCCTTTAACCTAAATTTAAGTGACCTACCGATTTCCCCAATGTAGTTAAGGCCATAAAAACATGTGACCTTATAGACACCTTTATGCTAATGCTCATCAACCTTGTCTTTAACAGTCCTCATTTTATGCCTTATGGTTTCTAGAGGTTTAAAGGGTGTAAGGATTTCTTTATTTTTTAAGATTTTGGAAACCTTATCCGTGGTGCCTTGAATGTAAGGGAGGTAGGCCCTCTTTTTGTCAGTGCATTGGTGGGGGTTTCTTAGTTTTCCTGAGGGGTTCCTAAAGGTTGTCTTGATGTCATGTTCTTTGTAACCAATGTTTTTGAAAACTTTAACAAGGTTACCCTATTCTTCCTTCAGGTGTTCAACATCACAAATCCTAGAGGCTCTTATAGCTAGGGTATTGATGATTCCTAGTTTCTGTGCCAGATGATGGTGAGAGTTCGCATCGAGGTAACTATCAGTATGGGTTTTCTTTCTGAAGACCTTATGTCCTAGGGAACCATCAAGTTTCTTGTAGATTAAGACATCAAGGAAAGGGATGCTCTCATCATTTTCCACTTCCATAGTGAATTTAATGTCAACGGATTGGCTATTAAGATGCTCAAATAATTTGTTAAGTTCTTGTTCTCCAAAAGGCCAAATGACATTAGTGTCATCCACATATCTTTTCCACAATTTAGGTTCAAGGGATAGGCTTCAAGCGCCTTCTTTTCAAACTTCTCCATGAAAATATTAGCGACAATAAGTGAAAGGGGAGACCCCATTGCTACTCCACTGGTTTGTTTGTAGAATTCCCCTTGGAAACTAAAGAATGTGGAGCGGACACAAATTTCTGTGAATTTAGCTGTCTCTGGGTCAGTGACCTCGTGAATGACTTCAATGGCTTCATTTAATGGAATTTTGGTAAATAGACTCACGACATCAAAGCTTACCATGATGTCATTGGGGTCAATTTTCTCTTTCAAGATTAGACGAACGAAATCAGTTGAGTCCTTAATGAAGGACTCTGTGTGTCCAACAAGAGGACCTAACTTTTTGGCTACATATTTCGCAAGCTCATAGGTGGGGGAACCAATTGTATTAACAATTGGTCTTAAGGGAACCCCATATTTATGGATCTTGGGTAAACCATAAATTCTTGGGGTGATTTCTCCTGTCGGCAAGAGGAGCTTCTTGTTTTTATCATCAAGACTAGAACCTTTGATGACCTTTAATTTTGACTTCTCTGAGGATTCTAGAAATCGGATTGGTCCTAAGTTTTTAATAGCTTCCGCTTGAGCTAAGATGATCAAGCATTTTGGACACATAGTCCTTGCTATTCAGGAGAACAGTCGCTCCTTCCTTGTCAGCCTTGAGGACTATAATGTCCTCATTGTTCCTAAGGTTTTTTAAGGCTTCTCTTTATACTCTCCTAAGGTTATCCTTCGGTGGTCTTGCTTTTCTCAGGATGACCGCATAGTCTCGCCTCACCTCTTCTTTGGCATCCTCGGATAAGGTTTGGATGTCATTTTCTATGCTGCAAATCATGTTATCTACTGGGATTCTTTTGGGGGCAATGGAAAAACCTAGAACCTTCTTAAGAACAAGGTATTCTTCAATGCTGAGTACGTGGTCGGAGAGATTGACTACCTGTTTGCTGGTAGTGTTTTTCATCCCACTGGGAAGTGACTAGAGTTTACTACTTAAAAAATGTGGATGCAATACATCCATATTCTTATCCTGCCGTGGCTCAGCTTTGTCATGCCACCCTTGCGATTTCTCATTATCCAAAAAGCATGGATCCTCATCTTTTACCATATCACAATGAAGTGGCTGCCCATCTTTTACCATATCACAAGCTATTATTTCTGGACCCTCTCTCTCTCTCTCTTATTCTATTTATTTATTATTGGGTTATTGGTTCTGAGTGTATTTGTTAGTATGGTTTGAGAGGCGAGGCTCAAGAAAACCTATTTGAGCCTCACTACTCTATTTTCCTGTGAAATGACACCTCTCTATCCGAGTACTGACACTTAATGTGTCGGTACACAAAAGGAAAAACTGGATTGAAGTGACTAAATCCCTATAGATGTGCATGTGCCTTCATACATCATCATCTTGCTTGCCTTACCTATTTTTTATGAGGAGATTAAGGATAATTCGTGACTATTTCCATTGAAACCTGCGAACGATTCGTGAGTATTTACATTACAACACGTGAATACATGATCATGGTTTGTACACATGGGTTTCCCTTATAAAATTTGCGAGTGACTCACGACCTGCTAGTATCAATAGTCACGAGTGCCCTAATCCAAAAATTAAAAAATTAAAACAAGTTTACTCGAGGATAGTTGGGTTCCTAATCATAACTATCCCAACTTCCTTAACCATCTCAACGTTCGTAACTTGTCTCATTCATCAAGTATAAATAGAGGGTAGGGGTTGAAGCTAAACATCATGAATTATAGATCAAAGTTATGCTGGTGGATTTCCTTTGGAGATATTGGAGCAACAAAACTCAATTCCTTGGCTAACAGAGGAGGACTTGTATCAAATACTAGTTGTAATATTTCCTCACTGTTCATCAATAAAGAGAGACTTTCTTCCAATTTGGTGCACTAGTACTCTTATGTGTTATGATTTCTGAATTATCTTATTGTCTTATTGTAAGCATAGTATTTCATTGATCTCTTATATATCATCTAAGATATTGCAGGAAGGTCTATCTCTTTGTAGGTGTAAAGATTCCATAGAAGTTGTTGGAGCAAAGAAGAAGAAAGCTAGGACCAACCTTCATAAACAAGGTACACTTACTTTCTTCCTTATTTCTTTGTCAAATTCTCAGATGGACGAATGTCTGCAAGTTTATTTGGTATGCTCGTAACCCAAGACCCTAGGTTATAAGGAGGTTATAAGGCTGTATTTCACTGAACAACAAAACTAGTGACTCCACTGGTGAGTCCAATCTGTTTTGGGTCCATTCCTTTGGTTTCTTTCCTAGTTTTGCTCTGTTTGATCCTGTAGGTGATTTACCTATTGTTTACCTTCAGTTTTGAGTGCTTTATGCTCAGAATACTTTGGTCATTTTCTTTTCTGTTTGAAAAATTTTGATTGCATTTGCGGGATGCTAATACATACAGTCATGAGTTGTCTGTTGTATTCACAGGTTGCTTCGGTAACAGTCGCAAATGGTTCGTGAGTTATCTTGATGACCGTCGTGAGTTCTTGTAGCCATAGGTCAATCAGTTAGAGGTTTGCTTGTCCTCTTCCTTCTAATTGCTCAGGTGCCTTTTAGGGTTCTTATTTAGCATTATATTGTTGCTTTGGGTGTATGCATCTCACTTTTGCTTGTTAAGTCGAGTATTTTTTAGTAAGTTAGGTCTGATTTCTTTGTTTGTGAATGTGTTCGGTTCTTCCAGCTTGGCTTCTTGGCATGAATGCTTGTGTATTTTTTGTCACTGGTGTCTATTAGTCCTTTAAGGACATTGATATACCTTGGATTTCTTTTCTAGTAGTCTAGGTGAGTCTTTTTTGCCATCTTTTAGATCTATTGGTATTTTTAAGTCAATAGTTCTGTCCAAGTCTAGGGTTTGAGTCATCTCTACTTGGTTGATTGGAGATTGTTACTATAGGATTTGACTGCTATCATTTACATTTATATATAATCAGAATGCTTGACTTGCTTAAAGTGTATTTAGTTGCATAAAGTTTTTGAATTTTTTTGAAAAAGGAAAGACAAAAGGCAGTTTTTATTTTGCATTAGCTTTGCATTAGTTGTTTTTCTTACTATTTTTTAGGAAAAAATCAAAAATATTTTTAAGTCTTGCAGTTTCTCAAATTATTAAGAAAAAATTGCAATAGTTTTCATTTACAAAGAGAAAAAGGAAAAATTGCATTGTTAGTTGCATTCATTTTGAAATTTTTATACATCATTTGCTTTCACTTTGTTGAGTCATAAACACCATTCAGTCCCACTCCACTACCCTCATTCAGTACAACTCCACTACCCTTGAGTAATACAACCATTAAAAATAACGTTTAACTTAAAATCTATTAGTAAGTTTCTTTTTATAGGTTCGAACATCAATTAGCTTAGGCTAGGTTTTTGGACTAGGAGATTTAAACTATCCAAAAGCACTTTGATTTCATATGTAGTGGTATTTCTTTAGGTAAATCCTATTCTACAAGGGATAATATGGAAATATCTTCTCACACAGAAGTTAATGATCTAGATGGATATCGGTGGTAACCCAACTATTCCATTGGCTCAAAACAACTGTCCATTGTGGCCGTTTCCTCGTTATTTTTGTATGTTTTTTCAAGTCCCAAAATTTTGGGGTTGTTTTGAGGCCCTAAAGAATGTTTTTTAGAGATTTTGGGGGGGAAAATGGTTTCCTATGGGATAGACCTTTCCAATGGGGTGTTGATCGCCCAAATCAGAGATCGTATGCAAAAGTTATGACCCCGGGATGTTGACTGTTCAACTTACCACCTTGGGGCTGCAAAATTTATGACGGTTCATCTTCTAGGGTTACGATTTGTACTTTTTGGGTTCTCTCCATGATTATTATTATAAATAGGCCCATTTTACCTAATTTTTTAATCAGGTTGCAACAAATGAGCGTAACAGCCACATCTCTTCTTAGAGATAGCTACCACCATTCTAGTTGTTGTATTTACAGTCTATTCTATTTCCGCCATTTAGTAGAATATTTGTTTATTGTATCTATGTTATCTTTGAAATATGGTTGTGTTTATGATTATCTATCTGTTCTTTCATTTTGTTCACACATAAATCCATATCAGTTAAGCACGAGGCCGCATGAGAGCTAGGTTGAGGAGATAACCCTCCACTTCCTTATTCGATTGTTTACTAGGATTGTTGTGCGTATAGGGGTCTTGTCAATACCACTTCTTGGGCCTTGTGAGGTGTTGGTATTGATAGGATTTCAGGATTAGCTACCGTACCCATGCATTGCAATCAGGCCAATGACTGTTCCGTTGAAATCTCATTGTAGATTTGGTAGCCTTAGTCTCCAGACACTAGGATCTTACACAGGTAGTATCAGAAGGCTATTTTTGGTACTCCTAGGGTGGAATTGGAATGTAACCTCGGTTGATGATTTGGGAGGGTGGTTGGGTGATTCTAGTGCTTACACCTAGATAACACTTCACGAGACACCAAGTAACCATTCTTTAATCTTCACTGGTTGGAATATCTGGGCCCTAGTCTTCCCATACTTTCCTTTGGAAGGTGTATCTTTTATCTGGTCTGTTTCTGTGACTTAGGAGAGTTTTAGTGTATGTTTTTTGGTTTATTTACATTTATTTGGCCTTTAGGTGTGTGATTCATATTTTTATTTGTGGAGTACCAACCTCTTTGTAGGTCCAGAAGGTTGCAAAACCTTCCTATATATGTTACAGTGGATCCTCCACTGCCACCTCAAAGGCAGAGACTTGATACAGATGGTTCCTTCAAACTGAATGGTGTTAGCAAAGTTCTAGGCAAGCCAAAACTTAGACTTAACTAAGAAGAAACCCCACTAGTTGAGATAGAAGACTTGCAGACTGGTGAGTTTGCAAGAAATTTTAATACACCTCTAACTGATTTGAACGAACCTATGATAGTCCAAGTCCTTTTGTTTAGTTCACATGTGACAGTTGTTTCTTTGAGCCCAGGAATGTATAGTGTAGGAGACAGTGTAGGAGAGGGTATGTCTACCCCTACCTCAACCATTTTGGACGGTGGAGTCTCACCTCCCCCGGTGAGTGCTCCTAGACCTAGTGCATCTACTGCACCTCTTTCACAAATTTATCAAATTGTTAATCCTCCAACACCCTCTAATATAGTAGTTTAGTCTAGTGGGGTGGTCACGGGGATTCCCAGTACACTTTTTTCTTCTCCTTCTTTTATTCAAAGTGGTCAAAGTGGATCCTCTTAGTTTGTCTAGGTTTTTCCGTGGAATTGAGGACATATTTCTCCATCCACTCCTTATGTAAGACCAATTCCTTCTTATGTGGGTATGTTGTTTGGAAACACAAATGCCTTTATAGGTCATAATTTTCAAACACCTAATCAGGTTTCGACCGCTCCTTTCACGAGCTCACCCTTTTCACTGTTTAGTGGAGGGATCCTTGCTCCTATGTTTCAAACTCCAATTTCGGCTGGAGTAGGTCAAACCACATATTATACACCATAAACCAGTAATCCACTAGATTTTTGGTGGAACCCTTTCCAGAATAATGCAACCACATCACAACCGGTGGCTGGGGAAACCCCTCATTTTCTTTTGGGAGCAAGGGGGAAGGTACTTCCACACCCCAAACTCCTTACTATAAATCCCCGATTAGGCTCAATAATCCTTTCCTGATAATGTTAAACTTGCCATATTTTCCAAAGCTAATGAATGACCTCATGCGACACAATGTGGAATGGCCACCTGTTCCCATCAAACTATCCTCAGACATTCCTAAGTTTAGAAGGAAAGTCTGGTGAGGAAACAAGTTCTCACATTACCACTTTCCACCTTTGGTTCTCTTCTAACTCGTTGAATGATGACTCCATTCGGTGGAGGATTTTTAAGACACTGTTGACTCATGTGGAAGACAAATGGTACATAGAACTTTTGTCCACTGCATATGATAGCTTTCTGGATTTATAAACTGTGTTCCTTAATTCATTTTAGCTTCCTGCCTGATATGATGCCAGTACAGACTTGTTGTCGACTTTTCAATAGAACAAGGCCACACACATATTTGATCATATTCAGGAGTGACGAATATGAAAGAGGATTATTATAGCCACCATACCTCCCAATTTTTTATTGGAGTGGTTCTTTAAATATCTATTGCCTTATATTTCTAAGAATGTATCCACTTCGGGGGTCACCACCGAGGAAGAGTAAATCCTCAGGGCCCAGTGGTTAGATATGATATATTCTCAGCATGCAATCTTATATGAAATCATCCCTGAGGTGATGAGGTCTATGAATGACCAGGAGAAACCCAAACCTAGACCCCATGTCGATGGTGTGGTTGGTTCAGTTAGTACTCCCACTGTAGAATCATGGGCCAAGTAACTCCATGAGTTGTCAGTGAAGCAATCTATAGTGGAGGAAGCTAAGGCTTCCACCCCCTCACCACAAGGTGCTAATTTTTATGCACATTTTTCTAAAAAGGGAAATCAACATCCCAGTGGGAAAAAGAATAAGGGGAAGAAAGGTGAGGGTAACCAAAACAAGCCAAATCCCATAAACAATGCTGATGGGGGCAATAAAGTTAAGAAAAAGGTCAAGTTTCCTTGTAAGTTATGACATGTATTCCACCTTACTTATCATTTCCATTTAATGAAACAAGCAAAAAAGTTGCTAAAGAATCAACAACCTTCTGTCTTGAAGGATCCCTTTTCCTAAGGACAGAATGCAGGTTCTGCTTCGAATGTTGTCGGGGGCACTTCTAGTGCTCCTACTGATCATAATTAAATCAATATGGTACGATCAAACCCTCTTCTCCAAACAATAAATAAGAATTATGAATCAGAGGCTCAAGAGAAGGGTAAGTATACTGCTGAAACTTCAACCCCTCTCACTATTGATCAACCAGCTGAACCAATGCCCAAGATACTGAAAGGTGTCTTTAATAAAACATTTCACAACCCTAATGTTGAAGATGCTTCCAAATATTCTGTAGTTGAATACTTAGCTCAAAATCCACATGCAATGTCGACATTGGAGGTGTTACAGAGTTGTCCTTCCCAAAGGGATGCACTCTTAACATCCATAGGTAGCACGGATTCAGCGAGCCTACTGGAAAAATTTAATATTTTCGATGTTAAAATATGCTATCGTACCATGTGGCTTTGTCAATTGATGTTGTCCATGGAGGTAAAACCATTGGATGAACCGTAGTTGATTAAGGTGCTTCCACGTGCGTCATGTTGATTTCTTGTTTGAAATATTTGGGCTCCCCAAAGTTCGTTCCATCGAACACTCTAATTACTACTTTCGATGAAAGGTCTTTCCGTCCGCAAGGTATCCTACTGGATTTCGAAATAAAATTGGAAAATAAAGTAGTGTCTGTTGAGGTGGAAGTGATTGATGCCCCGTTGTATTATAATCTTTTGTTGGGTAGAAGTTGGAATTATGCCATGTGTGTGATCTCCTCTGATGTTTTCAGATTTGTAATGTTTCTGCACGAAGGGAAGTTGGTTATAGTTGACCAGCTCATTTTTACTCAGAAACGTAATTTGGAAACTAATGAGTCCATGGTACCATTGATAGATTAGTCAAAACCGGCTAACGAGGGATTGGGAGTTTGAATGTATGCATATTTGATGGGAACATTCGATATTTTAGCCCCTATTAACTACTTAGGTTCAATGACTGTAGGGAAGTCTATCATGATGGTTATAGATAGAACTGATCCCTGGGTCCTTCCTTCCCATCATGAGCCTAAAGTTCCCTTATTTGCAGTGGAATTATCTTACCAAATTGTGTTTAATTCCACTTCCAATTCCATCACGACTCCTTCTTCAGTCCCAGAGGAGTCAGATGAATCCTATCTTCCTGCTTCAGCAGAGAACTCTACGTATTCATATGACTGCTTGGATATAGTTTTTTCTTAGGATGAAGCCATTCTATAAGTTATGATTGGATGAGAAAATATTTGTTAAGACCTTCACCATAAATCCTTCTTTCTTCCAGAGTTAAGAAAAATTGAGAATTAGGAGTTCCATGTGAGACTGGAAGAAGATGTTGATCTGTCGATTAATGATTTACCTAAGGAGGGAGTGTTTTCTAAGAGGAATATGGAAAATGTCTTTGCTACCATTCCAATCAACATCTATGAAAATTCTTAAGTCATTGAGAATGTTCATATTGGGGCAAACTTCTCTCTAGAGGAGATTTCCATTTATACTCCTTGTTTAAGATATTATTTCTGGATCATGTCTCTCTCTCTCTCTCTCCCTCTCTCTCTCTCTCTCTTATTCTATTTATTTATTATTGGGTTATTGGTTTTGAGTGTATTTTTTAGTATGTTTTGAGAGGTGGGGCTCAAGAAAACCTCTTTGAGCCTCACCCCTCCATGTGACATATTTATTTTATGTTTCTCTATTTAGGATATTCAAAACCTAGATCTATTTCCATGTATTTCTCACATCTGGTCCATTGTCTGCTTTAGCTCAGTGACTATATTTTCTCTCCTCCTCTCTCGGCATGCAATCCTTCTGGGTCTCAGCCCCCAAGATCTGGACCAGTGATATCAGACAAGGTAGGCTCTCCATGGGAATGATGGTTTGAACATAGTTTGGGTTCAATGATATGTAGAAATTTCCAACCTGCTCCTAGCACACTCAGAGTCCATTTGTTGGGCCATAAAATGTACGTATCACAGTTGGTCCTCAGGCACTACATGGCATCCAAGCTGCAGTAGGAAGTTCCATGATCACTACAACATCCCACGTTGCTCTACAAACCCTTGGCATCCTTTGTGGTTCTCTGCACTCTCACATCGAGATTTATTTCATCCTTATATGCCATGAAACAACTTAAAATCCCATTTTCATGCTTATTGGAGCTTGTGCGACCTCATTCTATTCCCTTCTCATCCCAACCATAGCTGTATGTCCGTCATAGAAATGCCATGATGGAAGAATTTAAGGTTGACACATCTCTTCAAACTTCAAACACAATATATGAATTGCACAAAGAGTTTCAGAGACTACTATATCTCATTGGAAAGACATTTTGTCAGTTAAAATGGGTATTTCATGTTTTTTCTTTTGGTTCATGGTTTGTGAGATATACTTGTTTGAAGCAGCACATGTATGTATGCAGTGCGACTGTACATACATAAAATTTAAATATGTGTCACGGTCTCTATAGTACGTTCTAGAGCCTCAACTACAACTCATTGGAAAGGTCTTTTCATCCGATAAAATGGGAATTTCACAATTTTTTCATTTGTATTTCTGATTTGAGAGATATCATCAGTTGAAGCAACATATGTCTACAAAAATAGTGCACGCACATCCCCCTGAGATTCAACAAAAAATTTATCATTCCTTGGGCCACCAAAAAGAAAATATGTTATATGTATGGAAAGGTATCTTCAAGATATCAAATGGGTCTTCAACGGAATTTAATTTCATCATCTGCATCAGAAGCTATGAATGCATTTGCGGCAAGAAATCAATTGCACCAAAGATCATGAATTTTTCAATTTTTAGACTTTTTTTAAATCCTATTGTCATCATGGTTATGGGTTAGCCACAAAAAACCCATGGTTGTGGGTTAACCACATGAAACTGATGGTTATGTAATCATAACTATGGGTCAACCACGCAAAACCCATAGTTTTGTATTATACTCACAGTTATGGGTCAACCACACAAAATCCACGACTATGGTTATGGGTCAACCACACAAAACCCATAGTGATGGTTATGGATCAACCACACAAAACCCATGGTTATGTATTAAAATCATGGTTATGGGTTAGCCACACAAAACTCACGGTTATGGGTCAACCACTCAAAACCAATGGTTATGGGTCAACCACACAAAACCCATGGTCATGGTTATGGATTAGCCACACAAAACCCTTCTCTTCTTTTGAAATTGGTACATTGTAATCATGGGTATCTTGTTAGCATGAAATGATGGGGACCATCATTTTCTAAGGGGAAAGAAATGATCCAAATTTTAGGGGGAATATGGTCTAAATTCGGATGTATAAGTCATAAAATAATTAAATGGAGAGGCCATTCTCTTCCATTCATCATAAAATCATTAAATGGAGATGCCACCCTCTCCCATCCATGGTATTTGGTGACCCATGGTGTTGTTCCATGGTATGGATTCAAGGCACATTGTCCATGTTATTTGGTAGCCCATAGTTTTGTTCTATGGTATGGCTTCAAGTCACATTGTAATGATATTATATAAAGACTTTATGCCTTCTTAATAAATCAAGCTATTATTTGTGGATCCTCTCTACCTCTCTCTCTCTCTCGTTATGTTGATTTATTGTTGGGTTATTGGTTCGAAGTGTCTTTCTTAGTATGGTTTGAGAGGTGAAGCTCAAAGAAACCTCTTTGAGCCTCACCCCTCCATGCGGAACATATATTTTATGTTTCTCTATATAGGCTATTCGCAACCCATATCTCGTTGCTGTGTATTTCTCACACCTGGTCCATTGTCCGCTTTAGCTCCATGACTATCTTTTCTCTCCTCCTCTCTCGACATGCAATCCTTTCAGGTCTCATCCCCCAAGATATGAATCACACATATAGTACAAAATCCATTAGGTGGAACAGTATTTGGCAGACCCATAGCCATATTCTTTGTTACCATCATATTCAAACTTCAAAAGTTCATATGCTTGAGTCGTTCATGTCGATTTGACTTCAATATTCGGTCTAGGAAACAAGAGAATTTGGTCCAAAATAATGCATGGGAGAGTCACAAAACTTATATAGTATGTGTTTTGGATCTATATATTTTGTATCAATAGACATCCCCTATGCCTTAGATCCATTACGATAAAATGATATGACCAAAACTCAACATTATTCTAGTCTATGTAAGTTGAGGAACTGACAGAAAGTTCACACTCAAGCTAGACACACAATAGACATAGGATATTATACCATGTAAACATACAACATCTCTTCTTCCAAGTACCATGAGGGAATAATAATAAACTACATACATTTTCTATTATGGTTCTCCACTTAAGTAAGAGAACAAAGAAGTATCCTTAACCATATGATAAGTGCAACTAGGATCGACTATCCACTCAATCTAAGTGGTGTGGACATGCAATGCATGGAAAGTGTTGACAAAAAAGAAAAATTATTTGTATTTCAGTTGATCAAGCGAACAACCAATGCATCTTCTTCAAAATGCTTTACTTTTTATTCTAAATCCTTCATCTTCTTCCATCAGGTTTTCTCCACATGTCCTTCCTTTACACAGTAGGGACATTTTTTTTTCTTGGTTGATGCTGACATGCCATTATTTTCTTTAGTAGGTTGGTCGATACACTCCTATTGTTTATTCATGGTGTTTGGTCAACCTTGTTCTTTATAATTTTTATTGACCTTTCCTTTGAGCAAGTGATCTTGGTGTTTGCTGCTAAGATTCCCTTCAGCAATCAAGTTTTATTGATCCTTGATCAATAGATTATGGAAAGTATAAAAGGAAAATTCCCTACCTCCTTCCTTGTGCGACATTCAACTAGCGTGAATGAGGGAGAAAATACATCATAAGGTCATTGAGACCAGTTCAATGATTTGTTTGTCCTTCTTTGAATAAATTTTCCCACACTCTCCCAATTTCAACTATAGCTCTTTAATATGAGCCAATCCAAATAGTCCTAGATCCTTTCGAAGGAATGGAGTTCTAGAGATAACAACTCTTTCTCTATGCATTACTTGACTTTCATCAGCCTTATTAGACAACTAATTCAACATATTATACATAGCATGAGGATAGTCGATCCCACTTGTGTGAAATAAAATCTTCCTTGAAATGTAGGTTTGATAACCCCAATAGCCTCATCCTTCTTTCCATCAATGACAAACTTATCCTAGTCATCCATCATATCTGGAATAATAGTCTTGTTATACTTTTATAATCCCTTTCTTTTCAAATATGTCTCCATGTTAGGATCCCAAATTTCATAGTTATTTCCATTCAAAATAACAGGTTCTATCTTGGAATCCATCCTTTTGATATCTTACATATCTGATCTAAGTGAAAAAGTATACGTTGACAAATATTCATCCTAGATTCGATCTATCCTAGATCTGACTTAACTTGATTCAAGGATAAGAGGCTAGGGAATAACCAACAACTATGATACCATGTTGGTAAAACCTTTTGAACAACTTGACATGTAACAAAAAATAATAGAAGGGATAAAGATATTCCAAGAATAGAGATGGCATCGAAAGAGATCATTTACAAAACTTAGACATATCACATTATGATTAGAACATCACAATGCATAATTTGATATGTATTTATCTTCCATGTTCATTGTTAATACAACCCATAAGGTCGTTCTTTTATAGTCTTTGTATCTGAAAAATTTCCTTGAATTGAGGGAGATCTGGTCCACAAATATGGGTCATTAGTTCTAACCGTTTACTAAAATACCACAACATTCCCTTGATTATTTAGATGTTTTAGTTGATACAACCAACCAATTGACTACCCTCTCTACTATCCAATTAATTGATTAATCGACCACTTAGTTGAACATATAGTCAACTTCTCTACTAGTCGACTGTGGACTTTTGAATGACTATCTCTAGAAGATCCATAGGTGTGATGAAACTACATAACATTTGGTTCCAACAATTCACTCATTCAATGGATAGAAATATAAGTACAATCCATCCCATAGTCGACACTATACGCTCAAAAAAGGAGATATATTAGATCAATGTATATGATGTCCCCGAAAACAAAACCAAGGCCAATGTCACTAGGAAATCCAATGGAAGGATGAATCAAGGTAATGCACAATCGAATAAGATTATCTAAGGCTAGGACATCACGCTAACAAGCCAATTAAGTAAAAATAATCAGCCTTCTAAAAGAAAATGCAAACTTGTGATGCATATCATTTTCCATATGCACATGCAAAGCAATGTAAATGAAAACATAAGCGTAAATATATATGAGAAATATATCAACATGTATCTAAAAATGAAATATCAAATCTATTTGATTCATATAACCATTAACAAAATCAGATCTACAAGCTACCATAAATAATTTAATTAAATAGATCTACAAGCTGCCACAATTAACCATAATAAATGTGTTAAAAATCAGATCTATTGACTGCCACCTACAACCATATTAACATAAACAAAGTCATATATCTGGGATTTCATCTACTATCATCTAATCCAGAATGAAATTAGATATTAAGGTTTCCATACACAACCATCTAAGAAACAATAAAAATAAGATATCTAGATACTATCTACAACCATCTACACATCAATAAAAATCAGATCTCATGGATTCCATCTATATCCATCTAATTACATAATAGTTCATATCTCATGAGTGTGCATGCGCGCACGCACACACATAAGAAATTGCAATAAATAAGCATATAACACCACAACTAGAACATATGGTTGCACCATTTTCACACTGTAAAAAACCACAACTACACCTTTCACCATGTAAATTTTCCCTTCCATATACACTACTTGGTGCAATAGGATTCCCTTCATTACACAAGTCCCTCATGACATCACCGTTCACCATCGGGATTCATGTTCTAGATTAGGACATGGACTAGCAATGGGATAAGGATTCATGTTGTGTTCTTCACAATCAAACTTTAATCCACATTACAAGATTTTAAAACCTCAATACAAGGCCTTCAATATTCAACAATAAAATGAATCTCTTACTCGAGAGCATGTATTTTCCAGACAAGAGAGCATTCCATTTCACTGGAGAGATAAGGAGAAAAAACATAGAAGAGAATGAGAGAAAATCCATTCCAATACAAAAATAGCCATTCGAATCCCCAAGTGAGTGGCTCAAATTCTAAGAGTGGTAAATCCCATAGGGACTTCACTTAGTGAACATCTCACATAGCACGTGCGATCGTGGGATATTAAAGAATACCCTTAATTTCCAGAGATATTGACCCAAATTCTTTTTGTTGAAATCCGTTCCCAATACTTAAAACCTCCTCCCCACCCCTTTTTATACCTCAATCCTTATAAACCACCCTACCCACCCCAACCTTAAACCCCTCATCCCCCCAATACCTGCAATATATTGGTTCAATTTTTAATAATTTTAAAACCCACAATATGAACTAACGTGATAGGATATTGGTCAACAAGTGAAGCCCTCATGGTAAATCCAAAGGTTAGAAGCCAACTCGAATTGGTGAGGGAGAGGAGTTACTCACTCATGAGATTCCTTCCCAGAATAACAAAAAGTGGAGTAAGGAGGGAGTTACACTTTTTCCAAAGAGTGTAGGCTAAAAATATCCAGTGACGGTGCATTAGTGGATGAAGAGCATCTCAATAGGATAAAAAGGGCGCATTATCCAAGTAGGCTCCACCAATAATCAAAGAGGACTCAATAGTTTCTCCATAACCCAAAATAATAAAAAATAGGGTCCAACAAATAATGTTAGGGAGAGCAATAACTCCTAGTCCCCAACCCCCTCACAAGTGGAATCCATAACTGCCCATTCTTGTTAGTTTCCCATGTTGAGCTAGTTACTTAATTAATAAATAATCATAATAAATGACCAAATTCTATAGTCCCGACACCTAGTTCCCAATAATAATAATAAAAATAACATATGCTCAGGGCTTAACAATTGGGGTATTACAATCGACATAAATATAATTATAATACATACCATAGTCCACACTGGAAATCATAATAATACTATAATCCCATAAAATAAAATATATTGGAACATGGGAATTCTAATAAAAATAATGGCACGACCTAAACTTGAACTAGAGACCTTTAGCATATTCATTTATACTTCCTCCCAAGTGCTACTGATTTTCTCCATGCCTTCAACAAGATCCAATTGACCAAGAACAATTAATACCATCTTGCAATGATAGTTACAATATAGTATTATAGCAAAACAACAAGAGGACGTGGTACATGTCATATTATTGCATGCAAATCACCTTGACAAAGACATGTAACATGTCCAAAATTATCGATGGAAGTTATGATGCAATGACAAATGTACAACTTCGATTATTTAGACCATCATTGACTAAGGTATTTTGGAAAAAATGCCTATCGAAAGAAAATTACCATTTTCACCGATATTACGAATTGCTTGGTTTTCAAGTAATTTTAAAACCTCCAATATGAACAAACGTAATATGATATTGCGTAATGATGTGAGTAAAATCTTTTTTCCAAAGTTCGTTTAATTTTCTTATGTTTTTTAGTTTTTTTTAGGTCAAGGTCATCTTAAAATAGGCCAAAACCCTTGAGGGAAAATTTCAGTAGTTGACGTTGCTATTGAGTATCAATTAGGTGGGACTATGAATCTTGATAAAATTCTTACTAGATAGATTTGAGAATTCCACAGAAAACTAAGTAAATTTATCAATATCATCAACTGATGAAATATGTGGGGTCAAACCATCCTAAGACCCTCACTTTGAGTCCCTCCATTTATTTCATTTAAATACCATAATATCAACACTGAACGCTCCCCCACACCATGTTAAACACTAAAGTATGTGGGGCCAAATTAACTTGTAACTCTCACTTCAAGTCCCTCCATTCACTCCTTTCAAATCACCAACACCAATCTCTCCCTCATTTGCATTTTAAATACTTGGCCCTTAACATCGTTTAACTATCCACACGATCAAACATTGAAATATGCGGGATCTAATTTCTTTGAAACATACACTCCTAGTTCCTTCATTCATTACTAAAAGCAATGTTAATTATCTTGCTATTAGTTTGCATGGGGTAGTTGCACATTTTTTTATTCTTATTTCATGCAATTATTAGCTTAGTCCCCAGTAATACATAATACATTTGCAAGCCTGCCACCCATTTTTAAATTGTTATCTCGACTCTCATATGGAGACCTCCATGTGCACATACTCGTGACAACGACAACACCTCCTTTGACTGCATATTGTAGACTATGACTTCCTTTGTATAACATCATGTTGCATCCCTTCTCTCAACTACAAACAAAAACTACAGTTAGCAATACCACTATCATACCATGTCATTTGCGATTCTGCACCATCCTTCGCCATCTATAACCTATGACTCACCTGTGAGTGCCCTTCTGCGTTTTTTTGTAAAATATAGTCATAAACATGTGAATGAAATGTTTCGTGGATATGTTTGTAAATTTTGAACAGCCTATTGTGCTTTTGGAGTATATGCTTAATGTTGCTATGCAAATTCCATTTTTATCATCTATTTTTCATTAGCTCATTCAATTTTATTAAATATATTTGACAAATTTTCAATTTTGAATTTTATAAATGTCAATTTTATTCTTTAATTTTGCAAATTATTGAATTTTCAACAAACTAAAATGTAGTGAACTAGACCATTAACTCTGACTAACCTAAGATCCATTGGTGAATTTAAAGCCTAGATTTCTTATAAACCTATCAATTCTAATTTCATTCTAATCCATTATATATACACCAATTACATCATTCTAATCCATAACTCGTTATGAAATATAATTATACATTAAAAAAATGTTATTAATATTTCAATAAAGCAAAAATTAATCTTACAACAAAATTTTAACTTCCACTCCAATCAAGCCACTTAATCCAATTGCTAGACATTTTGATGCTCAGGTGTAATATAACTCGTACGATAGGCATTCGGTCTCCTTGTCTAATATTTTAGGACAAGGAGATCGAATGCCTATCGGACGAGTTCTTTGATAGACAACTAAAAACCCCCAAAGCAAGTTTAGCTAATTTATGGTAAGCATAGTAGTCGATGAAATTGAAAAGAAACTCTATTGCAAGTACCAATAAGCAATACTAGAAACCCATGGAATCGATGGCAAGTAAAATTAAATGCACATTAATTTATCATATGAGAAAGTATACATATGTGAGTAAAATAATAAAAGACTAGGTAGTGATCAAGTTTGACTCTAATTATATTGGAAATCAACATTGGTATTTTCCTTTGGTAGGGGAGTGCAAGGATTGAGGGTTGCAATTTTAAGTGTGAAAGGGACAAAGAATGAAGGCGTGCCTCTTCCTTTTTTGAAGTCATACATATGAAGTGTCTTTCATCTTTGCATAGCATTCTAAGGATAGCGATAGTGCAATTAACATTCCTTCTAATGTTTCTGTGCATGGCATTGCTATGAAGGTCAATCCTTGGCATTCATTGTTACCAATTTCAATGGTTGACCTTGTTAATGTTAATCCTTGGTTTTTATGGATAGTCAATTCCCAATCGATCTTGAGGGGGATTTGTTTCTTGTTACTGCAATTTATGGGTGGAATTAGTATGTTCTTTGGTTGATATTGGTCCCATGGAGGCCCAATGTAATTATCAGATATGGGGACAACATAGGGTAGTAACTAAGGAGAGATAGATCCAAGTGTGCATATGATTTGCATGACCACTCTGCATGCACCATTTACTAATCTTGATTAGACCCATAATTTGTAATATAACATTACTCTCTTCCCTACACATAAGAATATTTGCTTTTTCTAGTTGATGGTCAGCATCTTATTGTGCATTTGAACCATTGGTGCAGATCATGCAAGAGGCATATCCAATGCTTGGAGCATGTATTTGTTATTATTTTTTGAAAGATTTCCCATGAGTTGCAAATATGATTCTAGTGATGGAAAACACGAAAATGTCGAGATTGTAAAAATATATATTTTGTATTTTAGTGTGAGATGTATACTTGAGTATAGTTGGAAATGTTTTGATTTACAATATGATAGAGTTCCCCTTTCATATTCTTAACATATGTGTCTTTGAATTTTTTTAATGACATCAAAATCTCACTATACAAACTTAATATCTTATATTGATTAATAGAAGTAGTCCATAAAAACATATAAGGCCCAAATATACCATGATACATATTCAAATGAAAGCAATAACAAGAGAGTGGTTCTTCCTACTATTTACATCATGGTGTATTGGTTTCAATGTGAATATGCTTGTTTTCAATAAATAACTATTACTAACTTTCAACATATTTTCCTAAAAAATGCTCATAGCATGGGTAGAATTGATTTTGTGATGTATGTATTCAATGGAACACTTAGTTTTTATCAAATAAGAATGTGTTACCATGTGAAATTGAGTTTAAGAGGTAGAGATATTTATGTCATAGAAAATAAAGATATTTATCTTTTTACATAAACAAAAGTTTCAATATACCATGATCCTTATGTCACTATTTCATGAGGTAGATTTACATATATGAATTTAAGGATATATTGTGTATTCCACATGATAAGAAAATGTTTATTTAATAAGCACTATAATAATAATAATGTGTTTATTCAAACATAAAGTTTAATATCTTAATATTTCATATTTTAATATAAATTTACATTTGAAATTTTAAAATTCAAACTCTACTCCAAATGATAATACATGCTTATTTGATAGAAATTAAATGCTTCATAAAAAAAATTTGTTTAATTTTTTTGGTAAATATTTAAATTTATGAAGTTAAGTTTCTATTAAACCTCTTGCCTAGGCGCGCACACACATATATTTTTTTAATAAACAAGTTGTTTCTTAGTTAATAAAATGCAAAGTGCTCATTCCTTCTTCCATCTCTTTATTAATCATATTTCTTTCACTGATAATGTAAAGTGTACCTCCAATGTGTCCTCCTTACATAGTTTATATATGTGTCAACCATAAAGGTGTAGAGTCCAATCCTCACATAGTTTATATATGTGCCAACCATAAGATAAAATGGGCCTTTCTTTTTTACCAATTTACAAACCTTATTTACATAATTATATTTGCATATCCTTTAATTACATTATATGGTCATGTCCCTTGAATATCCCGTAATTACATTATAAGGACAGGTCCATATACTATGAAGTAGTTTATACAAGTATATTAACTTTATACTTCTTACTTTTTTTTCTTTTTATGTCCTCCTTTTGTAATGCTATCTTTTAATGTATGCATTGAGTATAAATACAAGGTATGTCATTTTTACAAAGTCATAAATAAGGGTGCATTGAGTATAAAGGTAAGATAAGTCATTTTTACAAACAAGTGTTGTTGTAGGGAAACTTAGTTCCTATCTAAATAAAAAAGTTAAACAATTAAATTGCTTTATTTTTGGAATGTTAATTGTAGTTATGTTTTGGCATTGACATTCATCTAATACTCATTATAAAATTTATTGTGAAGTAAGGATCCAATATAAGTAAATGTAAATTTAGAAATACGCATTTTTAAAAATTGAAGCGGTTAACATGTTATATAATAATATAATCATTAAAAACTTAATATTCTCTTTTATTAATATATTTCTCATTAATTTATTTAACTTGAATTAATACAATAAATATCTAATAATGTATAATTTATTTCTCATTAACTTGAATTAATACAAATACCAACAACTCCTCTATTTGTGTAAACCTCCCACACGACATCTCATCCCATTGGTTGACGTTAAAAAATTTCATCACCGTCAATATAGACGGTTGAGTCACACAACTTCCACACATCCATAGTTTCCTAGATGTCGAAAAGAACACTCAGATATTTCTTCTAGAACAAACGATGCATTGCTTCTGATCCAGCCATCGCACAAGATACATGAAGCAGGGTCACTCTATCGCAAGTGATTTTCAATTGGATTGATGCCTTTGGTCTCACTATCATCCCTAGGAAACAGTAATGGCATAGAACGATAAAGACAATACAAACTTCCTGCCAAATTTTGGCAATTCATGATGTTTGTATGCCATCAATACCATTCAAGTTATCGATTTTTGAACTATTATAGTTATTTAAGAAGAATAGCACATATTTCACTGATCGACATATCAGGTACCTTACTCATGCATGTTCACATATTTTCCGACATTTCATGGCAGACCCTCGGGTTATATGTATTTTCCTAAGACTCAAGCTACCATATATATAACGCCCTATGAGTTGTTTATCTATCCCTCTCTCCGCAACTTTGCTTAATATCACGACGCTAGTGCTCTTTGACTGGTTCCACAAGCACATAGTTCTCTTATGAAGGAAGATGGGCCTTCACCTATTTCCATTAAGGCCAAGGGTTTTCATTTACTTGTTGCATAATCTATTTTAGGGTGACTGATATATGTTATATTTTATTATATAAATTCAGTATTCATGAATTAGTACATAAGATAAGGTTATAAATTTGTAAACAAATTTGGAATTTATTATATATATTTATGTACTAAAATATATAAGTTACGTTTAAAAAAACTTGAGTTTAACATTTAAACCTAAAAAACCTCCCAAAATAAAATAAATATATGTAATAAAAAAACCTTATATTTCACAAATACTTTAAACAAGTGGAATACACAACATAATTGCTTAATACCCACCTCTTATACAAAATATAAAATAACACTTAAACTCTCTATTCTAATTTTTTAACTTTTAAAAAATATTTATTATACATCATATTTTTATTTTTAACTTTCAAAAAATATTTATTATACATAATATTTTTATTATGCATAAAATATTTATTTAACATCTACATTAATATTTTTATTATGCATAAAATATCTATTTAACATCTACATTCATTTAGACGATACGACAATATTATTGTTATGTGATTTACAACTTATATTTATATTAAGTTAAGGTTTTTTATATATTGAAAAATAATACAAAACATTAACTCAACAACATATGGTTTCTTATAAAGGAATAAGATGAATACAACGCTATATTTTGACATAATTTAAGATTGCATGTTGAACTTCAAAATAGCCAAGAAAGCTGAGAAATAACGGATATCGATGAAGATAAAGTCTTTTGTAACGTCATTAAATTTTGTATTTTCTTCTAGGGTATGTAATAATAAAATTTTCTAGAAATTCATTTAGATAGATGTTATTATTCATATTTATTTTTTCATGTATTAATGACGTCATGTACCTAAGTTATTGTTAGCTTGCTTTATTTGGTGATCTGCCGACATAACATTATTTTGTGACAAGAAATCTGTATTTGTTTGAACTTGTCGTAAAACAGTTTGTTGTTGCCTTCTCCTTGATTTTACTCTTGAGTTGCACACAAGATGACTCATGGTCTTACTTAGTTGTTATGACTAATGTATGAATTTCCGTTTTACTCATGCATAGGTGGGTGAGGTTACTCTGACATCGCAGCAAAATAAACATTTTATCTATAATTCCATAAAAGAAAAAGAGGTAAGCTTTTGGTTGGACAAGGGTCTAAACCTTAATATAGTTTGATGTTCTTATGCCATTCTATATAGCAACCATTTTTATCCTTTTATTAGAATAAAGTTAGAACTAGGTGCAATCTAACAATTCTCATCAATTTCTTTGACAGGTTAAAAATGCTTATGTAAATAAAGTTTGATATACCCAAGGTTATATTATTTAACAATGATAAAGCTCTATTAAAGATTGACCTATGTATATTGGGTTATAATATTCTATGCACAGGCATTCGCAAGACTCTTGTCCTTTGTACCTACACACCAGTTGACTTAAGTGTGATGGTGAAAGGAGGGGTACGAGTCATAAACTCACCCCCTCTTAGACAATGTGAACTTGATCCGAACACCATTTGTCAGCAAAACATGAGTTGTAAAACCCTAAAGGTTTTAATGAGTCTTGATTACTACGTGGGTCATTTCGTTAAGGTTTTGGAAAATGTTAATAGCTCTGTTATTTCCTCTAAGGGCCTTCGGCTGCTTGTTTTCGTTGCTCCTTTGTCTCTATCCAGAGGTGGAAGAACCGTCCAAACTCGGCCCTTGCCATTATCTAAACTAATCTAAGCTCAACTTAGACGTTAATGGAGTTTGCAATCTTTACTTTGGTGTTGACTGTGTGTTGATGAAAGCCAAGAAGGTAACTGTCATATCAATACTGTTTGTTTTTCTTTGTATACCAGGATTCTTTTATAATAACGAAATGTTTAACTTCCAAACTAATGTGTTTGTGTGCAGATCAACTCTGGAACGAGGTGCAGGAAAATATTGGCCGCGAAGCCTCCCCTTTTAACTAGTAAGACCTATGTCACTCCCTTGTGTGTCTCTTGAGGAGAAATATGGTTTCGTTGTGTTTTTTCATGGTGTCGGGCTCTTCTCCACTCCATGTTGGTTTTCGATATGAAAGTGATATACTTACTCTGGTATTCTATACAGTTGGTATTGTAAGGGTTTATTCACCTCTTGTGGAGTCGTAGACGACTGTGCCACTCTGTAATCTTTTGTTGGTTTTTAAAACTTGTTTGCTACTGTAAGACCTGTAATGGTTTCGATACTATATCTTTGTTCATTTCACTTTTCTAGTAAATGAGTAATTTCCAGAACTCTAAATAATGTGGAGTCTTGTGATTATGCCACTTCCTTTGGAAGATATGGGGTTTTAAAACTACTTATGTTTTGATTCTGGAAATTGTTTATAAATTACAGACATTCAGTTGGTTTATTTTCACTGTGGCCATGACCCTTGCTTTGTCAAATATATTTGGGATTCGAAAGCCACTCTAAACACAGTTCGATATGTATATCTTTAATTAATCTGTCGAGGTTATCTGTAATTTTTTTTTAAAAGAGACAATATAAATGATTGCTTATTTCATTGCTTTTCTTGCATTGTTTTTATGTTACTGTAACTTGATAAGACTATGTAGTCTTAGGGTTGATTTTTATTTTGGGATAAGAATCCACTATTTTAAGATCATTATTGGTTTGATTTATGATGGATATGTTATGGGACAAATACCGTGAGGGTGTTCTATGTACAACCCTTGCTTAATTAATAAAATATTTGTTTTAACTTACTCTGTGCTTCGTTTATCGAGTCTTCCATTTGTTTATAATTTGTATTATATATCAGTAATGTTCTTGTAAAATATTTACTATTTTTATTTGTTGTTAACCAAAAATAATGAAAAATAAATGGAAGTGAATCCTATGCCTTTCCCATTAGGTTTTAAGAGAAGGGTCATAAGTCCTCTGTCAAAAGGAATTTGACTGTTAAATTACTCTTTGGGGTTTTTAGATAAGGTTTTTGTTGGTTGTGGAGCCTAATCTTTCAGATCCAGATATATTATTCAGTCGTGTTTGTAACGCAGATGTACTATACTCTCATTCCCCTTGCCTTGGGGTTTGGTGTAGCGCCCCGAAAAAGGGGGTTCGGGGGAGGAGCCCCCGGGAATTTTTTTGGGATGTGTGTTGGCCAATAGTATTGCGGACCCATGGTATTGGGTTAACCCTAGAATTTTCCCATTGTATTTCCCCTATAAAAGAAAGCATTGTAAAATGACTGAGTATGGTATGGTATTGTATTGTATTGGAAGAGAGACTGTGAGAGCGTGAAGAGGAACTGCAACGGTTTTGCTGTAGGGTGTATCCATTCATCTTTCTGGACTATAATAAAAGGACTGGAAATTTCTTTGTGGACGTAGCCCATTGTTTGGGTGAACCACGTTATATCTGTGTCTCTCTGTAATGTTTTAATGTGTTATGCATCTTGTTTATTGATTTAACTGTATATCTGTTATTGCTCTGCGGTCCTGTTTTCTAACCATTTTATTATTTAAAATAATGATTACTCAATCATTAATCCTTCATTGACAGTCTGTAGGGTTTGGAACCATTTAAAGGAAAATAGTGATTTAGTTGTGAGAAACTTAATTCTATTATTTCAGTTTTATTAAAGATCCTAGGGTTTCGTCATTTTGTTTAAAAACTGTAAGATTTGAGTATTTAGCTTTGTTTATTTAATTTTAACGGCTACATGACTGTAGGTAAACTCTCATCACTATTGAAAAGAATCTAAAATTTTCTTAGTTAACCATATTTTTTTGAAAATAAATAAGCCTTAAGGCTGTAACTTCCTTCTGCAAGAGAAACACTGCAGAAACAACACCAGCCTGACCTGAAGCCTGTATCCAGTGCTACGGTCTGTCGATGATCTCGACTTGGTGTTACTAAAATAATTTATGGTTAATAAAACTGGGCTTAAGATGCCCTTATATGATCTATCTTAGTTATTTCTATTAATGTGCATATACTTATACTGTAAATTGAAGGTTTGGTTCTACTAACTGTAATTGTTTGTAATAGTTTTATCTTTTGGAGTAAGAGTTGTAGCTTATATAATTAGCTGAATACTAGTCTTCTAAATATCAATGGATTGTAAAAAATATATAATTATATCACATCTATTTGATGTAATAATGAACATACATAATGATTCAATCATTCTGGTACTATTACTCAAACATAATTTCATATCTTCCTGTATTAGAGTATGCTAGTTCGGTGAGAGGATAAATACAGGAGATAATTTATCTTCATTTTTCTATCAATCAGTTTCTATGCAAATACTAAATTCTATAATCATTGAATAACTATCCATTAACTATAACCTCATTTTAAACAAATTATAGCTTCCTTAAATAGAAGTGAAATAATTTCATAATACAGATTTATAGTTGGAACTTGGATGTGATGTAGAAAAGGAACTAACACCAAAGGGAGACTGTTCCACCCAACCTTTTTCTGAAGCAGCCAAATCACTTTCTTAGGACCCCCAGTCTTATTCATTGAACCACTAGGACAAATATCGCTTCCACACAATAGACTTCTGCAACTTATCACTCGGTAGTAGACTTAACTCAGCAAATCACTTTAGATATCCCCTCATCAAATTCTTTGTGTGCCTGACTTTTCAGTTTGCAGTAGTCACTGAGTTCATTCTCTCAGAAATCAGAATGAGTGGTGAGCCTCCTTCTCAATTTGATGTTTTAAATAAGATTCCTAGGTCTTTGGGTTAGTTTTGGAATTTAATGAGCCACCAACTCAGTTCCGCCTTTCGGGGAACATGACCTCTTTTTTAGGGATTATGCTCCTGCAAGAGCTAGAAAGTGAATGCTAGTGTTGCAACTTGTCAACCAGCCTTCTGTAGCTGGTCCTTCCTCCTAGTGGGTTAGTGAACACTCATTTAAGAGTATCCCGCAAATAGGTATCTCCTTTTATTAATTATTAAAATAAATAATTCTTCAATTACAGTGATCCTTGTCCCACTTGGTCATAAACTTTATAATAAAAATTAGCATAATGTTTTTGCTGAAATAAAAATAAATATTTATTTTTTAGTTCTAGGTATGTTACAAACACCCCCCCTTAACCTCAACATTGTCTTCGATGTTGCTTAAGTTACTATGAGTCTTCTTGGAACAGAGTTGGATATCCCACCCGCATATCGTTCTCCAATTGCCAGGTGCTTCATCTGGACTAAGGTGTTGCCACTGCACCTTTACCTGTCCAATGGTGCGATTTCGGAGAAAATTTTTCCCCTTGTCAAAAATATAATTCGGTTCTACTGAAAAATATCCTTTCAATTCTACCTGAATCACATTCCAGTCAATCAAATGAGTAGCATCATGTATATACCTTTTCAAAATAGAAACATGAAAGACGTTATGTATTTTAATATTAGGTGAAAAGGATATGCCATTGGCACTACTTTTGCCAGTATTTCGAATGGTCCACAATACTTGGGTGCTTCTTTAGCATAACTACCTAACTTAAAGGAGATCTTTCTAGGTTTTACCTTAACAAACATTTGCTCACCTACTTGAAATTCCTTCAAAGTTCTTTTAATGTCGGTATGACTCTTTTTCCTAGTCTTGAGCAGTTTTCAAGTTGCCTTGTACCTATTTCACTGTTTGTTCAAATTCCTTTTACATCTCAGGTCCTAACATCAATCGGTCTACTGGATTACTCCACGTAATAGGAGTGTTACACTTTCTACCATATAATATTACAAAAATGACTAAGCTTTGTTGAATCTTGATAATGGTTATTGTAAGCTAATTCAACTAAGTGCAAATAGTCTTCCCACTTCTTGGGATAATCTCTAACATACATTCACAACATATCTTCTAATACCTTATTAACTCTTTTTGTTTGTCCATCCGTTTGCAGATGATAAGCAGTACTGAAGATTAATTTAGTATCTATCCCTTTAAATAAATATATCAATAAATTACCAGTAAATTTTGGATCTCGGTAAGAAATCATTACCTTTTGAATTCTATGTAAGCGAAATATTTTTTTCATGAAAATGTCTACAATGTTAGCATATTTATAAGTTGTTTTAAAGGAGATAAATCGTGTTGCTTTACTTAATTTATCCACAAATACTGTAATATCCCTCTTATTTACCCCTAAGTAATTGGTGATTGTGAGTGTATGTTGTATTCATTCTTCTGGTGAGGAGCTCAAGGCCAAGGCCCCACCAGTAAAAATGATGAAATTAATATAGTCTAAGTTTCAAGTTGTAGGCTTAGGACGTGGACACACCTTATCGACGGGAAAGTGAACCGATGAGGGCATGAGAGTATGGTTAGGGATTCCTATTTATTGCCAAAATTAGCCCAACTAAACTGCCATAGTTTAACCATTAGTCGTAAGTATGATTAAGCTACGATAAAGGAGAATTACCATCTTATTGACTTCGACACAAAAGGTTCAAGTAGTTATAAGTTTAATAGAAAGAACCAAAGAGAAAGAAACCAACAATCTAAAGAATTAATGGTTAAAAGACTATATGATAGTAGCCTTGAAAATTAAAAGAGAAGAAGAATATACAGTCATCAATATACCTAAATTATTATTGGTGAGATATTTTATACCTATCTATTATATTGAGTTATCCGTATAAATATATGTATATAGAAATATATATATATATATTTTATGGGGGGATAAGAGATTTCCTACCTTGGTAGGAATGGTAAATATAGCATTTTACGACACACTCCCTTAGTAGTAATAAAGACGGTTGTACTTTACCCAGGAAAAAGTTGAAGTTATTCCAAGGAAACAACCATCACTTGTGGAAATTGACTCTGAGGTTTTAATTTTAGAAATTCTTGGGAGGAAAGAAATAAAAAAAAAACAAAAATGCAGGGCATCCGTCCACCTTTAGAGATCCTCATCGAGGAGTTTATTTAGGCATTGATTCCACGTGGAAGGTGTCCTCTACCCTTTTGGCATCGATTAAGGAGAGAGGGAAAAATAAATATTTTCCTACGACAGTTAAAAAGGTAGGAGGTTACGATAGGGAGGCATCTCTCTCTCGATTCTTTGGAAGAAGGAAGATTTAGGGATTCGGGGGCAAGAGTTCCAGGTTCTACCTAGAATTACTTCCGGCACCATTCATCATATGGAAAGACAGCCTAATGAAAGGGGGAGAGGGTGATTCGGTTTTATACACCTGAATGGCACCTCTCCGTCCGAGTGCCGACATCCCTCATGTTGGCACATAAAAGGACACTTATGGATAGAGGTTTGCCCAAAACACTATAGATTGGCTTGTCAAGAAATACATTCTTTCACCATCCACCTAGTTACTTTGTCATTTGCATATATTGAGATGTATTCACGACTATCATTTTGTACAACTCGCGCATCACTCGCGAGTCTCCTGTACAGCAAGTCGCGAATCCATGTATTCGCGGGTTGCGCTTATACATAGTCGCGAGTCATTCGCGGGTTGCTCTGCTACAGACCCGCGAATGTGTCTCAACATTAAAACATAAAAACACTCGCGCTAATGGGAGATTAGTTAAGTTATTCAACTTAATTTCCTTAACTGCTGTAACCTCCCTAACCTTCGAGAACTGCCTTATTTCACCCATATAAATACAGGCCTTGGGGAGGGTGTCTATTACTTACACTTGGAGAGCAAAGTTATGCTGGTGGAGTTTATATAGAAGTCTTTGGAGCAGTGAACTCAGAATCCTTTGGTTGCAGAGGAGTCCTTGTCTCAGGCGTTGGTTTGTATCTGAACTCTTTCCATTATTGATAATAAAGAGATTACTTCTTCCATATGTGTTTCATGTCTCGTGGTTTGATAATTATTTATGCTTCTGCATCTATATGTGATTTATCTAACCTGCTTATACATATATGAATCGTCTTGTATCTGGAAAAGTGTTTCTTGACAGGTGAAAGAGGAACAATCCTGAAGACTTTGGAAGTGGAACAGAGAAGAAGAATATTAGCAAGGATCGACCTTCGTTTAACAAGTAAGTCCTTTAATCTTCCTATTTCTTATTCTGTGCTCTAAGAGTCAATTGTCTGCAAGTAATTGAGTATGTTGGTAACCCCAGACCTTAGGTTATTAGGTGTATAATCCTGTACAACAGAACTGGCGACTCCGCTCGGGAGCCCGGACTGCTGTAGGTTGTTTTCTGTCCTCCTGACCAGTTTTGCTTGTGAGTCTGTTTGTGATTTGTTATCCTGTTTCAATACTTGCTTCAACATTTGAAAGTCTTGGTTTTTTCTTGGTTTTCTGAGAAAATTTTTATACCCATTCGTGGGTTGTCTTTCTAGACAGTCGTGAATACTACTGTGCATTCGCGGGTTGCTATACTAGACAGTCGCGAGTCACTCGCGAGTTGTTCTTAGTGACAGTCGCGAATACTCCTGGAAGTGGGGATTTTTGAGATAAGTTTTGCTTGTTCTTCTCTTTGTTTGGTCCCTGTTTCTGAGTGGTCTTTCTTTAAGAATGCTGTGTAGTGAGTCTGAATACTGTTGGTGATCACATTTCCTTGCTTTTTCGGAAGCTCTTGAGTCTTTTTGCTTGGTTTATTTACTGCTTGCATACTGAAGTGTTTTGGCCTGTTTGGGTAGTGGGTTAAAGTGTCTTAGTCCAGATCAGTGATCAGAGTCTTGGGCTCAGTTTTTCCAGTCTGTCTTCTGACAGTGGCTGGTTGTCACTTGCCTTTGTAAGTCTGCATTGATTCTTTGTCATTGTTTGCTCCCAAGCTAGGGTTCCTAGCCTTCCTTCATTGGTTGTTTTTTTAGTCTTGTTAGCCTGTTTGCTTCAGTCTATTGCTTTTATACAGTTTATAAGTGTCAAGTTTGCTCAAGCTTTGTGCATTGTAGATGCATAGTAGATTTTTGATTATTTTTAAAAGTGAAAAGAAAACATAGTTAAAGATTTTGCATTGTAATTTTTGCATAAGTAGTGTTCATTTCAATTTAAAAATATTATATCAAAAAACTACAAAAACATAGGCTTAGTTTATTTCATCGTAGCTTTCATTTCATCAATACATATTTGCAAAAATAAAAAAGAAGTTTGTTTTTATGGTAATTTTGCTTTGAATGCACCTTTACTTTCATTTGTTTCTTGTTTGAGTCAAAACATCATACAGTATACCACTCCATTACCTCTTGAGTAAAGAACAACCCTTTAAAATAAACGCATAAATTAAAATTTACTAGTAAGTTTTGTTTTTTAGGGGCCTTTCACCTACTAGCTTAGGCTAGACTTGTGGGCTAGGGAGTGTAAACTTCCCACAAGTTATAAACTCAGACATAGTGAACCTTTCTTTAGGGAAATCCTTAACTGTATCACTATATCTGGGAAGCTCCTCTCAAACGGGAGTTAAGCACTAGGCCGCATGGAGGCTTGGACAGAGGAGATAACCCTCCGAATCCTTGTCAAAACGTAACCCAGGACTTTTACACATCTGGGGATTCTGTCCTAGACATATTTTCGGGCTCAGCTACTTTTCCCATGCGTATGAGTATGGCTGATCACTGCCCCCCCAGACAGCTGGTATTGCCAAGGTAGCCTTTAGTCTCTTGTCTTTTAGGATTCATACCTAGGTAAACCGGAAGGCTATTTCTGGTTCACCTTGAACGGGCTTGGAAGGTAACCCTTGTGGAAAGTGTAGGAGGGCGGTGGGTGATTCCTCCGCTTGTGCCTAAGAACCACCTCAAGGACGCCAAGTAATCGTTCATCAGCTTTCTTCGGGAAAGTAAATCATTTACCCTGGTTTGATTGCTTGAGATTCTAGGAACTTTTTAGTGTATGCTCTATGGTTTTTCCTGTGTTTAGTTGGCCTTAGGGTGTGATTTGTTAAATTTTTAATTCTGGAGGACCAAATTTTTAGAAGGTCAAGAAGGTTGAGAAACCTTCCTCCTATCACTGCATTGGAGCCTCCACCTTTACCTCAAAGGCGGAGATTAGACACACAGGGTTCATTTGAACCTGTAGGAACAAGTGAAGTGCTTGGTGAACTGGAACTCATTGCTAACCGTTTCAATCTTGACACAGTTGAGATAGAATAATTGCAGACTGACGAGTTTGCAAGAAATTTTAACTCCCCCTTGACTGACTGAAATGATCCTGTGATCGTCCAGGTTACGCCTTTTGATTCACCAGTGCTAGGTGTACTTGTGGGTAGAGTCATGTCTTCTGCGGAAGAAAGTTATTTTGTGTTTACCTCAAACATTCCGGTTGAAGGGGTGCTACCTCCCCCGGTCAGTACCCCTGGATCTAGTTTTCCTTCTACACCTTTGGCTCCAGCGAGCCGGGTGGTTCAACCACCGGATCACTCAAACATAGGAGGTACTTATGGTAACATGGTTGCTGGGATCCCCAGTATACCTACCATTCCTTCTTCCTTCCCTTATACTACCCAGAGTGGTCCGGTAGGATCCTTGACTTATGTCCAAGGATTTCCTTGGAATGGGGGGCACAGTCCCCCATCCATTCCATACGTAGGTCCATCTCCTTCATATGTAGGAGTGCAGTTTGGGAGAAACACCTCTTATGGGAAGAGCTTCCAAACCCCTATTTCGGTCCCATATACGAGCTCTCCCTTTTCATTGTTTAGCGGAGGGATACCTGCTCCAGTCTTTCAGACCCCTGCTTCTATGGGGACAACCCGAAACACTTGCACTACACCTCCCACACAAAATCATGTGGCTTACGGATGGAATCCGTTTCAAAGCAACCTTCCCACTTCACAACTGGTGGCTGGGGGCAACCCCACTTTTACCCATGGGAATTCAGGGGCAGGTCCCTCGAATCCCCAAGTTGGCACATTTACTACCCCGGTTAGGCCCAAACTTCCTTTCCTGGCAACTCTAAACTTTCCAGACTTGTCAAAGTTGATGAATGACCCGGTGAGGCATGACCCCTTGTGGCCACCTGTTCCCACCAAATTTCCCTCGGACATCCCTAAGTTCGAAGGTAAAGCTGGTGAAGATCCTGGGGCACATGCCACCACTTTTCACTTATGGTGTTCTTCCAATTCGTTGAATGAGGATTCAATTAGATTGAGGCTATTCCAGAGGACCTTGATTGGTACGGCGGCTAAGTGGTATATCAAATTGCCTTCTGCTGCCTTTAGTAGTTTTTGGGATTTGGCTAGTGCTTTCCTTAGCCACTTTCAGCTTCCGGTTCGATACGATTTCAGAACGGACTTGTTGTCTACTTTTAGACAAAACAAGGCTACCCACATCTTGGATCATATCCAAGAGTGGAGGAGGCGAAAGAGCCTTATCAAAGCCACCATTCCTCCTGAGTTTCTGTTAGAATGGTTCCTTAAATCATTGTTTCCATACATATCTAAGGATGTTTCCACATCAGGAGTAACAAATGAAGAGGAAGCCATACTCAGGGCCCAGTAGTTAGACTTGATTTACTCATAATCTGGGATCTTGTATGAGATCATCCCTGAGGCACCGAGGCCTTTGCAAGAGGCGGAGAAGCCTAAGCCTGGACCCCACACCGATGGTGTGGTTGGGTCTGTCAACTCTCCCACCGTAGAGTCTTTAACTAAGAAAATTCACCAGTTGTCTGTCAAACAGTCTACGGTGGAGGCAGCAAAGGCTGCCTCCTCTCCCCAAAATGCAAATGTTTTTGCGCAAACTTCTTCTAAGGGCAATCAGCAGCCCAGTGGGAAGAAGAAGAAAGGTAAGAAAGGAGAGGGAAACCAAAACAAGCCCAAACCTACGAACAATGCTGATGGGGGAAAAAAAGAAAAGAAGAAGGTCAAGTTCCCTTGTAAGTTGTGCCAAGAGGACCATCTTACTCACCTTTGTCCCCTTATGGATCAAGCCCAGAAGCTGCTCAAATCTCAACAACCGGCTGTCCTGAAGGACCCGTTTCCCCAAGGACAGAACTCTGCTTCAGCTTCTAATGTAGCAAGGGGCACTCAAACTGCCCCTGACCCTAATTATATCAACATGGTTCGATCTTCGACTTTGTTGCAAACTAGGAACAAAAACTATGAAACTGAGACTTCTGAGAAGGGTAAAGCTGTAGTTGAACCTTCCAACCCTCTCACGATAGAGAAGCCTGCCCAAACTATGCCGAAGATACCGAAAGGTGTTTTCAAGAAGAATTTGCATAACCCTAATGCTAGGGCTGCTTCAAACTACTCCGTGGTTGAAGACTTAGCTCAAACCCCGTGTGCAATGTCAGCTTTAGAGGTGTTACAGAGTTGTCCTACCCAGCGGGATGCTCTCTTATCAGCTTTAGGTAGCATAGATTCTTCGAGTCTCATGGCGAAATTCAATCTGTCTGATGTCAAAATTCACCTGCCTTACCATGTAGCCCTATCGATAGATGTCATCCATGGTGGTAAGACTATTGGAAGGGCAATTGTTGATGAGGGAGCCTCTACATGTGTTATGTCCCTGGCCTGTTGGAAAGCTCTTGGATCCCCAGAGCTGTTCCCATCAAACACTTTACTTACTGCTTTTGATGGAAGATCCTTCCGTCCTCATGGTATCCTGCCGTCTTTCGAGCTTAAATTGGCAGGCAAAGCAGTGTCTGTTGAAGTTGAAGTGATTGATGCTCCTTTGGACTATAATTTGCTTCTGGGAAGGAATTGGACTTATGCAATGTCTGCTGTTGCATCGGTTGTTCTTCGTGTAGTGGTTTTTCCACATGAGGGAAAGTTGGCTACTGTTGACCAGCTTGATTTTACCCAAAAAGGCTGTTTAGAGTCTATGGAATCCACTGTGCCATTGGTTGATCAGGTCAAACCTGCTGCACAGAACTTGGGAGCTGGAATGTACGCATCATTGATGGGCACATTTGACCTTCCATCCCCGGTGAACTACATTGGTTCTACTACTGTGGGGAAATCCATCACTACGGTTGGTGATAGGATTGATCCTTGGGTCCTCCCAACTCCCCATGAACCAGAAGTGCCCTTATCAGTAGTAGAGGTAGCTTATCAAGCCATCATTGAAGCTACTATTGATCCCATTCTAGATCCTCTTTTAGTCTCGGATGATCTGGAAGAAGTCTATTTGCCTGCATGGGCGGAAAACTCTTTATATTCCATAGATTGCTTAGATACTGTTTTTCCTTTCGATGAAGCTATTTTGGAAGCTATGAGTGGACGTGATAAGATTTGTGAGGATCTTCATCATCGATCCTATTTCCTTCCAGATCTGAGCAAGATAGAAAACCAAGAGTTTAAGGTGAGACTGTCAGATGATATTGAGGTACCTATCAACCCTTTGCCTAGGGAAGGGGTGTTTGCTGAGGGGAATATGGAAAACATTTCCGCCACTATACCTATCAATATCTCTGTGAACCCAGATGTCATGGAAAACATCTATATAGGTGCAAACTGCTCTCCGGAGGAGATTGCCATCTACACTGCTCTTTTCAAGGAATTCCGCGACATCTTTTCCTGGTCATATGAGGAGATGCCAGGCATTGATCCATCTATTGTCCAACATGAAATCTGAACCTATGCTGATGCCAAGCCGATTTGACAGAAATTACGCTTTGTGAACCCGTGTAAAGTGGCGAAAGTTGAGAAGCTCTTGAAAGCTGGTTTTATATATCCCATCGCTTTGACTGAATGGGTATCCAACCCTGTTCCTGTTGATAAAAAGCAAGGGACTATTCGCTTTTGTACTGACTTTAGAGACCTCAATAAAGCCTGTCCCAAGGATAACTACCCCACACCATTCATTGACCAGATCATAGATGCATGTGCAGGGAGTGAAGTGTTTTCGCTTATGGATGGTTTCTTCGGCTACAATCAAATCCAAATCAAACCAGAAGACCAACATAAAACTGCTTTCATTTTCCCTTGGGGTACATTTGCGTATAGAAAAATGCCCTTTGGATTGAAAAATGTTGGGGCTACCTTTCAACGAGCCATGAACTTTGATTTTCACGACATAAAAGCCATTGTTGAACCTTACCTTGATGACCTGCCTGCACATTCTCACAAGAGGGTCTAGCATCTAGACCATTTGAGGTTGATTTTTGAAAGATGTAGATACTATAAAATTCGCTTGAATCCCCACAAGTGTGTTTTCTGTGTCAAGTCGGGAAGATTACTCGGATTCATCGTATCTAGTAGAGGCATCCAGGTGGATCCTTTAAAAGTTGAGGCCATTGTAAATCTGCCTCCTCCTCGTTCTCTCAGGAAACTTCAAAGCCTACAAGGAAAGTCCAACTTTCTTCGATGTTTTATCGTTAATTATGCCAAGATCACTAAAGGTTTCATGCGCTTGCTCAAACAAGACACTCCTTTTGTATGGGATGAAACCACACAACTTGCGTTCGAGGCATTGAAAAAAGCTTTGTTGTCGGCTCCTTTGTTACGCCCACCAGATTATTCTAGGGATTTTATATTATATCTGGCCGCGTCGGAGTCAACCATTGGGGTAGTGCTAGTTCAGGAAGATGATAAGCTCATTGAGCATGTCATTTATTATCTTAGCCGTGCTTTGGCTGGACCTGAGCTTAGGTACTCCCACGTTGAGAAGTTAGCCTTAGCAGCTGTCTATGCTATGCAGAGGTTGAGCCATTACATTTTACTGAGGACCACCACGGTAGTGGCGGATGTGAATCCTTTCCAATATGTTTTATCCCGATGGATTGTTGGGGGAAAATTCAACAAATGGATTGTCATTCTCCAGGAGTTTGACTTGGATTTTCAATCCGCTAAGTCTAAAAAGTCCTTAGTTTTTGCTGAGCTAATAGCAGAATTTCCCATTGAAGAAAATGTAGCGGTTGAGGATGACTCATTCCCAGATGAGCACATCTTCTTAATATCCACCTCTGATCCTTGGTACGGGAATATTCTTATATATCTCCAGACTTTGAAGTATCCTGCCGCTTACTCTAGGGAGGAATGATGTAAGTTACGCCTTCACGCCAAGAACTACCTCATTATAGGAGATACATTATATCGACGAGGGGTAGATTTCGTCTTGCGTCGCTGCCTTACTCATGAGGAAGCGGAGATTGTCCTAAATGATTCTCATAGTGGAGCATGTGGGGGTCATTTATCTGGGTTAGCAACGGCCCAGGAGATTTTGCGTGTTGGTTATTTCTAGCCCACGATCTTTAAAGATTGTGTGGAAGTCGTGAAGCGTTGTCATCCATGTCAGCTTTACACCAGAAAAATGCGGTCGCATCCTGCTCCGTTATTTCCTATTGTCTCGGTAGGCCCCTTCATGAAATGGGGGATTAATTACATGACATGCAACCCAGTCTTGGCTGGGGGGCATAAATACATCATTGTTGCTGTTGACTATTTTACGAAATGGGTAGAGGCAATGCCTACTTTCAAAGATAACGGGGAAACTGCAGCTTTCTTTGTTTTCAATCAAATTATTGCAAGGTTTGGTATTCCCAAAGTGATTGTCACTAACCATGGAAGTCATTTTCAAAATAACATGATGACGGAACTGACCACCATGCTCAGATTTCGACAAGAGCATTCTTCTCCATACTATCCGCAAGCAAATGGTCAAGTTGAGGCTGTAAACAAGACTTTGAAAACTATCCTTAAACGGACAATTGATACAGCCCGTTCTAATTGGCATATCATGTTATATCCTACTCTTTGGGCTTACCAAACTAATGTTAATACTACCACAGGTTATTCACCTTTCCAACTTGTTCACGGGGTGGAAGCAGTCACTCCGATTGAATGCGAAATACCGTCCTTGCAGATAGCCATTCATGTGTTACCTGATACGACTGAGCTTGAAGAACTTCTGGTACATTTAGAACAACTTGATGAACAACGTAGAGATGTGTTGACTGCAAATCAGGCTCATAAGAATAGGGTTAAATCTCAATATGATAAGATGGTCAAACCTAGGGTTTTCTCTGAAGGGGAACTTGTCTTGCTTTGGGACCAAGATAAAGAACCTTTGGGGGTAGGAAAATTCAAGGCTATGTGGTTAGGACCCTATGTCGTGTCAAAATTTTTGAGTAAAGGCGCATATGAATTAGTGGATTATGATGGGAATAAGCTGCCTGAGCCTAGAAATGGGCTCTACCTAAAGAAGTACTATGCTTAGGCTTAGCATTTTTTCTTGTATTTTAGTGTATGTATTTTTATGTACATTAGGTTGTCAGTTTTGTTTTTTATATTATCTGTTGGTTGTTGCAGATGTCTTCCGAAATGTATGTAGGTTTCGCTAATGGCACCAGCCGTCACACTTGCAACCTGGCTTCGGCAGCATGGGTTATCTATTCTCCCACAGGACAGCTTGTTGCCGCGGGTGGCGCTTGTCTTGGTCCTGCTTCTAATAATATTGCTGAGTATAGGGATGTTATTGAGCTCTTATGGGATGCTTTGTCACATGGCATCACCCAACTTGAAGTCCATTTGGATTCTCAGTTGGTATTTTCCCAGCGCAATCGAGCTTATCAGGTACAGAATCCTACCTTGTTACGTCAGTTCATGCAAATTCGTTTACTGGAAAGACATTTTGAAGTTATTACTTTCAATCATATTCCACGAAATCAAAATTCATTGACTGATGCATATGCTAATTATATTTTGGACTGGCATCTCACACACATTTCATAAAATATACAGCAAACATGTAAAGAACACTTGTAAATAAACCGGCAACCAAAATATATATATATGTAAAATATCTGTCATAGATAGGTCGAGTCTGATCCGTAGATCCCGTCATATAAAAAATATACAAAATATGGATCATCATCCATCAAAATGCCCTAGAACTAAGCCTGCCCGCCATGGTCACTAGGACCACCTTGGTCCCCGTGATTGTTATAGAGATTTTCACCCCACTAGGTGAATCACACTTTGTATGGCATTCCCCTGTCCCGCTACAGACTCTTTAGACCCAATGGACCACATTTTATCCTTTGATGTATCATTGATCATCCCCAACTATATAAACTATGATATACGCGGATTTTTCCCCGATAACCGCGTACATACGCGGGTTTGACCCTTATAGTCGCGTACATCGGGATGTGTGCATAGTCCAAATCCTTTTGGAAGTTTCCTTGACTTGGATCCGACTCATTCGACTCCTGGCCTTCCATATTCCTTGAGATCGCTCGGATTCAACCCTTCATTGTCCCTTGTGAAGCTATATAAGGAACCCCTTGATACATTGAAAGGGGGGGAGATAAGAGAGAATTGAGAGTACCGAAACTATAGTCCATTGTTGCGAGAACTATACTTGAGTCTGCATCCCTTTGTCCCTTTGGAGCACTGTGTGTTCTTCCCAAGCTTGCCTTTGTTAGTGAGCTTGCTATCGGAGTGATGGAGGATTGAGGTGGTGGAGGCCCAAGTGGGGGATTCAGTTTCTCCGGTTCACAGACGTGCCGTCAGAGGTTGTCACTTGTAATCTCTGATTCATATTAATAGAAATATCTTTTCCTGTCCAGTAATGTGTATTTGAATGAATGTTGCATCCATTGGAATATGTCAAATGCTTATACATTATAGATTATATATGCTAGAATAGATCTAACACCATGAAATATAGTATGCTTGTATTGTTTACTTGTTGTTGAGGACGTGCTATAACAATTCAAGTTGAAGATTGGAAAGCTCAACGGGGATCTACTTCAACCGTCTGGATTAAGGTATGAGGTTCGATCCTTTAGTGTTAGATGTTTTTATTTCTATTGCATATTGGGAAAGATTGATTTTTGGAGTCTAGCTTTCTGTTGTGGTACCCCAAGCCATAGGAATTTCTCTCCGTAACAGAATTGGCGACTCTGCTGGGGAGTTCCTAGTAATTGTCCTTTGGGGGTTGATCTTTTGGCATTCAATGTATTTGAAGTGCTCTCTCTCTCTTGTTTCTGTGTCAGGTATGAGGGCATGTATGCTTGGTAGTGCCTGATTGGTGTGAATTTAGTCTCAGCCTGTCTATTTGCCTGGAATTCTGGAGCAAAGGATTTGGACTATGCACACATCTCGATGTACGCGACTATAGGGGTCAAACCCGCGTATGTACACGGTTATCGGGGAAAAATCCGCGTATATCATAGTTTATATAGTTGGGGATGATCAATGATACATCAAAGGATAAAATGTGGTCCATTGGGTCTAAAGAGTCTGCAGCGGGACAGGGGAAGGCCATACAAAGTGTGATTCACCTAGTGGGGTGAAAATATCTATAACAGATGCCCCCTAATGTATGAGATCAGAGGGGTTATACGATGGCCGAAATACATTACAAGTCCATCCCAGAAGTGAAGTGATGAAGGTACCCAAATGGAAGACCAGCCACCCAATCAGCATAATACCATAATACAACTCTGCATATAACTGCAAGTACATAGAGCAGTCCCGGATACATAAGAGTACAATGGCCATGAATAGGCATGAAACATGATAGATCATATGTGGTCATCGCCACGTACAATATACATAGATCAGAATCTCCATGATGAAGATATACAAAGTACAATGATCTCCACATAGGCTGAAGATATATAACAGATCAAGATCTCCATAATGGCTGGAAATGTCTGACATATACTGGAACAAGTCACGAGAGCTGAAATCTCATGAACACTAGCACAATCAATGAGGTAGCATATAGTGGATGCCACCAATCTGGAAGGTCTTGTACACAAACCGCTATGAGTACATGTCCTACTATGCGAATAGAGGTGTCGAGGTCGAACATAGTAGTCCATCGTCTAATTACCGGTCATTGATGTATACCATTAACAGACGCGAGATCACCCACCAATAATGAAAATGGGAATCAAGGTACTAGAGTGCAAACTAACAAGTGTGAATAAATGTGTTGAGGTCGAACACTTGAGAGAATCCATCGATCAGGGGACATTGATGTATTCCCAAAACTGTCGATGGCGAGATAACCTGCCACTGATGACTGCAAGTCTCAAGGCACTCAAAATGACTCTACACTCCAATCCCAGAATAAATGATCTGAAGTCAATGGGATGAAATCCGCTGGAAGGAGGGCATTAAGGCATCCCCCATCATCCAACACGAGGTACTCAGCAAGGCTATATAATATGGAAGAACTCGATCATAAGGTGCACGAACCAGTAACTGTACCGGGAATGGCCGACATGCAAAGTCAAGATAACTGAGGAATGGCCGACTCAGGTTTCAACTTCCTTCGAACAAGAGCATAACGACGTATGGTGACTAAATGAAGGTAGCATAGACTCGATATACAAACTGGGACATCTCTATGACGCAGGAGGCATCAATAGAGGCTCCATAGGGACTGGAAGCTTAACCAGTCGGTGGAGATAAAACTCAGATAACGAGTACAACTCCTAAAGTCAAACTATAACCCAACCAATGGATGTGATATACAGTGCTCTGTTCGAAGGAGACACGACTCGACAGCTGCCAAAGATAATATCTTTTCTTGTCCGGCTTTTTGGTTTTCTGATTTTTTTGGTATTTTTCAGTTATTTGAAAAGCTTGAAAAAATAATAAACTAGCTTTATAGTTACAAACTAGGAGGAGACGAGTGTCATAAAGGCAAACAAACTAGTTCCAAGCAATGGAACATACCTATGCTCAATGCAAGGATACATGTGTAGGATATTGACACTCGGGGGAAAATCCCCTCCCAGTAAAAAAAGGGAATCAAGCTGCGAAAGATATAAATAAAGGCTCTGCATGGCTAGACATGAGACCAGCTCGGGCTATATGGCTGAAACGCAATGTCAGGGGAGCCGGCATAAAGCTCAATAAGACAGGCAAAGCTCATGATAATGCATTCACAAATCGATATAAGGGGAGTCCGGAGGGATACAGGCCAGCATAAGATCAAGAGGAGTATGAGGCTCTTGCTAAATGTCATGGCAATACTATACAACGGACTCCCACACCCTAAAGGGGGAAACATCGGCATGGGCACCAACTGTAAATAAGGCGCTAACTAGGGTACCCGTGTAAGGTGAGTCTCTACCACTCACATCATGCCACTTCTATAGCAGCAAGAAGGTTCCGTGACATAATAGAGTGGGTTTGTACCTAAGGATATAGTGACATCGTCATAAGGTCATGCAAAATTCAAACGGTGGTGAACCTAACCTATATGCCAGTATAGACGTAATACCTGAGATAGGCACGAATGGTCTCTGGTCACAAAAGAAGCATCCAACAGACAACTCTAGACCCAAGGAAGACCCAACCACACTCACAACCCACCCAACAACTTCCCACAACATCAGACTCACCAAAAGGGAGGATGTACGCGACTGTATAAAGAACAGCTGCGTATGTACGCAACTTATGGCCACAAATCCGCGTATGTACGCGATTGTAGTCCACAAACCCGCGTATACAGAGAAGGCAGTGGTAAAAAGCAGGATAAGGGTAAACCAATAAAGGGGAGTGTCAATGGACAAACAGGCTATAACATGCGACACAGAAACAGAGAGAAACAGAGAGCAAATCAATAATATCAAGCCCATTGTTGCCCCAAAAAAAATTTAGGCTAAAAAAAACCGTTTCTGGTCAGAAACAGAGGTATTAACAGACTCAGGCAGTGCCAAAGGAGACTCAGCAACTAACAACATTCACCCAACAATCCACAATCTTCCACAAAAAGGTAAAAACCAGGGTATACGCGACTGTGCGCAGTGAACCCGCGTGTATACGCGGAAATTCCAGAGGAACCTGCGTGTATACGCGACTGTAAGTGACAAACCCGCGTATAGGAAGAAAAAGATGCAAAAATTCCAGGCAAACAGACAGGCTGAGACTAAATTCACGCCAATCAGGCTCTACCAGGCATACATGCCCCCATACCCGACACAGAAACAAGAGAGAGAGAGAGCACTTCAAATACATTGAATGCCAAAAGATCAACCCCCAAAGGAAAATTACTAGGAACTCCCCAGCAGAGTCACCAATTCTGTTACGGAGAGAAATTCCTATGGCTTGGGGTACCACAACAGACAGCTAGACTCCAGAAATCAATCTTTCCCAATATGCAATAGAAATAAAAACATCTAACACTAAAGGATTGAACCTCGTACCTTAATCCAGACGGTTGAAGTAGATCCCCGTTGAGCTTTCCAATCTTCAACTTGAATTGTTATAGCACGTCCTCAACAACAAGTAAACAATACAAGCATACTATATTTCATGGTGTTAGATCTATTCTAGCATATATAATCTATAATGTATAAGCATTTGACATATTCCAATGGATGCAACATTCATTCAAATACACATTACTGGACAGGAAAAGATATTTCTATTAATATGAATCAGAGATTACAAGTGACAACCTCTGACGGCACGTCTGCGAACCGGAGAAACTGAATCCCCCACTTGGGCCTCCACCACCTCAATCCTCCATCACTCCGATAGCAAGCTCACTAACAAAGGCAAGATTGGGAAGAACACACAGTGCTCCAAAGGGACAAAGGGATGCAGACTCAAGTATAGTTCTGGGAACAATGGACTATAGTTTCGGTACTCTCAATTCTCTCTTATCTCCCCCCCTTTCAATGTATCAAGGGGTTCCTTATATAGCTTCACAAGGGACAATGAAGGGTCGAATCCGAGCGATCTCAAGGAATATGGAAGGCCAGGAGTCGAATGAGTCGGATCCAAGTCAAGGAAACTTCCAAAAGGATTTGGACTATGCACACATCCCGATATACGCGACTATAGGGGTCAAACCTGCGTATATACGTGGTTATCGGGGAAAAATCCATGTATATCATAGTTTATATAGTTGGGGATGATTAATGATACATGAAAGGATAAAATGTGGTCCATTGGGTCTAAAGAGTCTGCATCGGGACAGGGGAAGGCCATACAAAGTGTGATTCACCTAGTGGGGTGAAAATCTCTATAACAGTGATCTCTAGGCACCCTGGCTTCCTCAGCCTCCTCGGCTTCGGCAGCCTCCACCACATCTCTGTAGACAAGTACTGCTCTAGCTACTCGCCTGAACAGTCGTAGCCATATCGGTGGAACCCCTACTACAAACTCCTGCATGGCTGTAGGTATGTGCTCAATCCGTATCGTAGGTACTCGCTGGGTCAGCCTGGCCAGCTTTCCCTCTAGTACCCGCACCAATCCTGGGTCTCCTCCTACAACCGGTCGCACGAACATCCGCGGGTGCCCTTCAGGGCAGACTGGTCCAATATCTGCATTTTGACGCATGACTAGGATTAGGACTTGTACATATGTATATATTCTATCATTTGAAAACTCATAAAAATTTGAAAATGATAAAAAATTAAAAAATCACTTACCCATCTCGCCCCATATTCCTCCTGGAGGGAGGACAAGGTCGGGATCACCTCGGAAATCCATTCCAGTGTATGGAAACTGCTCCAACGCCGGCAGCTGTCGTTCCCACCATACATAAAAGTCATCATCGTAGACGCTATGTACTATGTCTCCTCCTCCTTGACGGAGGAAGATATCTCCCCACTGGCTCAGCCTCGGCTGACGTGGATGTCGGACCTGTAGTGGTATAGCAGGGCTCATAGCTGGTACCCTCTCGAAGAAGAACGCTACTAGTATGCTGGCATAACCAAAGTTCTTGCATCTTCCTCTCCTACAGTCGGAAAGTTTCCTCTTCATGATGGGGAGCACTCCCGAGCACCAATCATAGAGGGCGCCTCTAAAGCAATCAACCGCCACCCTCATTTGATTCTTGGTGGCCATATGCAACCCTGATGATCCTGCCAGTATCACAATAGTTCTAGCTAGTACCTGGAGTGTGAAATCCTGGATGCCTGCAATAATAACACTGCTGCCCCTTTTTTGCGTACCTGGTGTACAGAACATGTCAACATAGTTTTGGACACTCAAGGGGTCTCCACCCTTTCTAGTGCCCTCCAAGTTCACCGGTGCCCCCCATTGTGATAACCCGGTTATGAAATATATATCCTCTACGGTAAGCTCCAAAGTCTCACCTTGAAGATTAAACATCCCCATGTCATGATCCCAGTAGTTGACCATGAATTCCAGTAAGCGGACATTTGACCGCATGGGCGATGTGCAAAAGAACTTCAGCAGCCCGCAAGTTCTCAATGCTTGTATTACGGCCGCGCTTTGGAGCGCTGCATGATCCATTATTTCATGTTCTCTTTCCCTCCACTCCAGCACCATATTTTTCCTGGCAAATACACACAATTTGGTTCAGTATTTCATCTTTAAAAATAAAAAATTGAGCATAAATTTTGAGTTTTCACCCATCGCGCAACATTCGCGACTGTCTAGTTAGACAGGCCACGAGTCATTCGCGATTGCCTAGTTCAACAACTCGCAAGTAAAACGCGTATTCACGACTTTTACTCTTTGCAACCCCAGACCTTAGGTTATTAGGTGTATAATCCTGTACAACATTCGGGAAATGGAAGGACGAGGATGGTAGAAGCTACACATGGTGGGAAAAACTATGGAGTTTGTTCGGTAAAACATACAAATACCTGCGTTGTTTCGGTAAGTATGTTTTTGAATAGATCTCTAAAACATCACCGACTGTTGCCTGCTAGACCCTTGGATTTCCATTTAGTATGGATTCTTGCATTTTGAGTTTGCAACCATGATTTCCAGATTTGTAATTCTTAGTTCATGTGGCGCTGTGTTGGGTCATGAGAATTAAAACATGGGACGTGATCCCCTTTTTTCTGCCTCCGGATTTGAAAACAATAAATCCCATGTATGGACTAATTTTTCTCCTTCTATTAGCGATGGTGTTCAGTTATGATTTTATAACCCCTCTACTTGCCAATGATCTGTGTCTATATTTGAGTATTAATGCCTCTTGGTTAGGTATACAAGTATGGCTTCGACAAGGCCATTAAATTCCTTAGCTATATGAAGTTTCGAACCTATGTAATAGGAAAACGGTATCTATGATCTGGAAATCATCCAATAGTTAGGCATGATGGCGTGTTTGCTCCACACTCATCACTGGGATATCCCTCTCTATTCGCAACATGTTAATGACTTTACCTTCGATAGCTGCATTCCTTGTCACAGCTATGTAAGCACATTTCAAGTTGAGACTGCCATGACTATGTAATTTATATGCCAAGGTGTGAGCTCAAGGAGTAATTGTGCCAACACTAGCCCAATGTCGACCCAGCCTCTACCTCTTGCAAAGACCGTAAAGTTAAATCAAAGAATTCCCAGCATCTGATCTAGATGCATATTGGAATAGAAATTATCCCAGCGTTGGATCTTGGGTTCCACCTCACGTTGTCGAATCTAAGGACTGCGTTTTTTTTTACTGCGTTGGATCATGTATAGGTGGATACATAATCGTTTAAATTCACGTCTGCATTTTGGAGAATAGAGGCCGTTGCATTTTTTATAATACATCTATGTGCTGTGGGTAATATCATCTCTGCTTTTGTAGATAATAGATATATGCACCTCAAAATTGATGGTCTGCATTTCTTTGGAGAGACACCTCTGCGTTGGAGGATAGAAGTCTCTACATTTTGTAGATAATACAGCTCTGCACTGTGGAGAATTCATCTCTACATTTTGGGAAGTACATCTATGCGTATTGGAGAATACATCTCTGTATTATGGTATAATAACTCTCTACATTTTAGATCCTAGTTATTTTATCCATTCTAGTACCTCATGGATCTGAACTTATAGATCCCATCCATCTAGTTTTCAGGCATTCTGTTTAGAACATGGATATCCCTTTTGACCAATGGTTTAGCTATTGACCGGACACTTGATGTTTCCTGAACAACGTTGCCCTTTTCGACCTGAAATTTTATATCCTAGTCATGCTTTGGACTAGGTAGGATATATTTGGTTTTGTTGGGTTAATATCTGCAACTCAAGTATGTATTACATATATAT
>LPNX010621671.1:54054-137868 GCA_001517045.1 Pseudotsuga menziesii
CCTGTAGTTAGGATGCATGAAGATGGATAGATCTAACCAATTGATTGTTTTTATTTGTGGATGCATGACACTGATGAATGGGGGGGGATAAGTGAGCCTCCAAAGATCGAAGGAGGTAACGAAGAGGATCAAAGAAAACGTCATGGCAGAAGGTATGACAAAGCTACTTCTTTCATCAAAGCCAAATGGATCATGACCGCATTCCTATTTTTTTTTATCTCAGATCGAAATCAAAGAGCATTTTTTTGGGTCATATTTTGATTTTGATCACATGGAAGTTTGGTTTTCCTGAGCATCGCAGACCAGCTGTGTATAACCATGGATTTCTGCAACACTGTAAACCCAACTAGAGGGATAATGAAGGAAGCATGATTTTGTAGGAGATGAAGCATGGCATTAAGTTGATGAAAAACGTTGTTTGAATTGTTTGAACAGTATGATTCAATTTCATGTACTATAAATTTAGGTGTCGTTATTTGTATGTTATTATGTAATTACAGGGGCTTCTGTAGCATTGTGCAAAAATGTTTTTTTTTTCACTTTTGAAGAGGAATAGGAATTGGCTAAGGGACTGTGAGCACGAAGGTTCGAAAATGATCAGGAGATATAACAATTACCCAAGAAACATCCAAGTAGTTCAAATCATCAAAATTTATGGATCCATGTCCCTTGGATATAAAAATTCCACTGCTCAACACTTTTAACTAATATATATGCATTGTGCCTCATGTTTACCGAGGTAGCCTTTAAATGATCAAATGTCATGTCTTGGTTGGCTCTATGTTGTAGGGGCGTTATACAGGGCATTGAATTCATTTCATATTTTATGGTGCTTTCTGTATTTGTTGTAACTAATTTGTTATAAGTTATAACTTCAGCATCTATTATGAAGGTAACCTTGGTGCCTTGTTTTGTAGTTGGAAAGCTTAAAGAACAAGGTTGTCAGTGAAAAATTACCCTTAAAGTAGCTCCAGTGTTTTCTAAACTGTTTTGATCAAGGAAAATGATATAATCCCAGTTTGATTTTTGTATCTCCTCCTATAAAGAAAACTTTTATAGTTAGGAATGTCTTCCATCTATAATCGAACTGGGAGACTATAGTTGATTGTTGTTTTATGTATAGTTGGATAATTCACGTTCTTAGATGCAAGGTAAATAGCATGTGCTAACAACAGACACTACTAGTGTCGACTTGTGTCCTTTTCCACAATTTCTTTTTACAGTATGCTGTGAACCTATATATTTATTATTTGTGTCAAAGGCACTTTAAAGGAAATTTCTCAGGAATCTTTAGAAAAATTCTTGTCATGAAAGCGTGTCATGAGTTGTTGGATGTTTTTGCTTATTAATTGGTAATTGCCTAATTGTTGATTCTGTATCAAAGTTATATCTCTCTTGTTACAATGCAGCCTTTGTTTCCTAGCAAGATCTGTATTAAGGCACTTCAATGGAAATTTCTCAGGCCTCGTTAGAAAAATCATTTGGACATAATAACGGTTGATGCCCAATCTCTGTAATGCATTGTGTTGGCTTGAATAGATCTAATAAACGTTGCCGTTGAAATTGCTGGTAAGATGTCAGACTTGTCGTAAGTCTGATAACGTGTCAAGGAGTCCAAATTCCGCTAATACTTTGATTTGGGGTTGGGATATATCTAACAAATTTTTGATGGCATTTATATGATGCATGTTCTTAACATGTGATCTAGTTAAACAGATCAAAAGAGAAAAATCATCTCTGAATCATTTTGTTAGCTGAGTCATTTTTGAATGCCAAAGGATAGACTAATTCAGGAAACCAAATATGTGAAAATGACCAACCTCGTGCTTCTTTCTTGTGAGCATATCCTCATGAGTATTGCTCCATAAGGCACAATGTGGTCTCTTTTTTTGAAGGTATATATTTGTACTACATTCCTCCGCCCAAAGGAAGAAATGAAGAGTTTGATCATGTAACATGGTTATAGTTACTCCTACTATAGATCGGTTCTTCCTTTCTACCACTCGATTCTTCTCAAGAGTGTATGATATTGTCAACTATCTTTGTATTCCCTCATGTCTGCAATACTCATTGAACACCTTGGAGGTATACTCACCCCTGTTCTCGGATCTGAGTTCCTGAATCCTCCCAATCTGGTTCACCATGATATTTTTAAAATCTTGGAACATCTACAAGACCTCCTCATATTTCTTGCTCCTTGGGAAGAATATCCAGGTCTTCCTGGAATAGTCATCGATGAATATCACATAGTACTCAACTCCTCTTAGAGAAACAGATGACATGGGACCACACAAATATGAATGTATCAAATCAAGCACTGCAGCTGGACTGCTATCATTGCTCAAAAAATAAGTCTTGGTGTACTTTCCCAAAGCACACCCTCTACACACATCAATGTGATCCATGCTAAAATATGGAATACATGTGACCATGTCCCTCAATATCCTCAAGCCTGGATGATGCAAATGATCTCACAAATTTCACTGTTGTTGATATGTGTCAAATCATGTTGGGGATGAAATAAGATATTTTGTAGCTTCCCACATCTAAATCCAATGGTGTAAGAGGTAGATGTTCCTACAGACTTGGGGAAAACAAGCATATGTTCATCCAGGAAAGACACCCCAAGTCCTTTGTCCTCAATCATGTAAACTGACATCATGTTCTTTTCATCCTGGGGACAAACAACACGTCCCTCAAAGTCATAGCACTCATGGAATGCCTCTAAAATGTAATGGTAAACAAAATCTTTACTGAACCTACCTAAGATACGGTAGACATTAATAGTGTCATCTTGCTATTATATTGGACAAATATTTTAATAGGTCGGTCTTTATTAGAACAATTATTCTCTATTATTCTATTCTTATGTACAAATGATATGTTTTTGAAGTCTCCTCTTGTTCTCTTATCATTGTTCATTCCTAATTATTGTTTTATATAGGGAAATATTGGCAGTGTCTTATAAAATCATGGATCAATTGAAGATGTGGATATCATGAAATCAATGGTTGAATGGTTCACTTTTTATCTAGGCCTATATCTATAAGCCTTCTATTATCTTAGTTGAAGATTGTTCAAAGTCACCACGTTGTGCTCAAATTCCCAATCATTATATTTCACTTATAATGGTTAAATAATCCAACATAAGTTTACTAAAACTGTGTGCTCATATATATTCTCAAATTTATTAAATTCTGAATTTCATCATCATCGAAGAAATGCTGCAGATCAATAATTAAATTGACACAAAGTTCCACACATCGTCAACTTACCATTTGCATACATTCACATAGCTTATATATGATCATAAACTGAGCACACTTTCACCTGCAAGAAGAATGAATCTCCACCAAATTACAAACCGCCACAATCTTCTATATTCCCAAAGATATCACAATAATTCTCATTTAACGATAGCTAATGTGTCTCTATATAGTTCAGATTACAGACACAAATGTTTATTAAGCTCCACAAATAAAATCCCTATTTCCCAAGAGCTACTTAACATCTCAGTTTGCTTCACACTAGAATTCCATAAGAAACAAATCCAATCGTTGAAGTTCAAGCCTTGAAATTATTATTAAGAATTGATAAAGGAAGGAAAAACAAAATTTGAAACTTCATATATTCTATAGGAATTAGAGAATCACATAAAATACACTTCAATTTCAAGATCCACGACGTTGTGGGAATACCACGCTACTGCAGTACAAACATGTAGTTGCAGTAAGAACCGCATTGCTACAGGATGAATCACGTTGCTACAGGATCGCTACAAGATGAATCATGTTGATGCAGGATTGTTATAGGATAGTGTTGAAACCAAAATATGAACATAGACCTCCAATTCTCTGGTTCCACTTGATGTAAATATTACCTAACCCTTCAAATCCTCGGATCAACAGTCTCTCGCCCCTACCAAACAATTTAAGGAAACTCTTCCCCAAAACAAAGCATTGACAAATGTTCTAGATTAGGAAAGGAAATAATGTGTTCCCAGTGGGAAGCTCAACATCTGGGATGAATTAAATCATAAGTACTTATTTCAGTAAACATTTCCTCTTGGGTTCATCATAATAAAAAATCCCAATTAATCATAACACTATGCAACAATATTCGAGCATAATCAGATTTTTCAACAATATTCCTTCATAAATCAAATGTGCAGTAACACAAGAATGGGAATGAACATACCATTTTTTTTCAACAATATTGAGCATTTGCATTCAAATCTTAATCATCTCCTATCCAACCCTCGAAAGCTTGAGTTTTGGATCTTTTATTACGACTGTTAGATAACTAAAAGCCAAAGCATATTTTCTATTTTGAGTAAAAGAAAACTTAACTAATCCTATTTCACTCAACTATCAACTGAATATGACTCAACTACTAACTATCACTTAATAAGAGATCAAATATGTATTTGTTTAACTATTCTAATAAAACTAAAACTCAAACTTTGTTATCCCACTTCTTCGTAAATGTATTTTGAACCTTCTAGGAATGGTCTAACAACTTAGGAAATTACAAATGAGTACATTTTTAGGGAACTCGCGCCCTTAGTCTTAAAGGCTTCGCCAAGGATAAGGCACCTGGGCTAGATGGATGGCATGTAGAGTTCTACTTGGCGGTCTTTGATCTTGTGGGGAATGACATCTTATGTGCAGTGGAGTATAGCAGGTTTTGGGGATGTATTCCTCTAGGACAAAACACCACACATATTGCCCTGATCCCTAAGTGTGGTAAGCCTCATCTCTTCACTGACTTCAGGCCCATATCGCTTTGTAATCTGATTTACAAAGTGATTACGAAGATTATAGCTGACCGCATGAAACCTTAGCTTGTTGAGGTTTTATCGAAGAAGCAGTTTGTCTTCTTGAAGAAGCGCCAGATTCATGAGGCGGTGGGGATCACACAGGAGGTTATGTATTCGGTCAAGGTGAAAAAGCTTGATGCTCTTATACTTAAGATGGATATGATCAAGGCATACGACCGCGTAAACTGGACATTCTTGAGATTGGTTTTTCTCCAAATTGGATTGTTGACGGGGGTTGTAAACTGGATTATGGAATGTGTATCTACGACTACATTTGCGGTAATGATTAATTGAAGACCCTCTTCTTCCTTTTCGGCTAGCAGGGGACTACGAAAGGGGTGTCCATTATCCCCATTATTGTTTCTATTGTTGGTCGAAGGGCTGAGCTTATTGATCCACAAGGAGCAGCCTTTGGGTCGAATAAAGGGGATCAAGCTATCATCCACTCTGCCTATCACCCACATTTTGTTTGTAGATGATGTGGTGTTGTTTGAACACGGGTCTTTCACTAAATGGTCTCAGTTCAGACACATAGTGGATCTTTTCATGACAGCAACTGGTACGGCCATCAGCTCTGCAAAATTAGCTTTTCTTTTTAACAATGTCTCTACTGGTATACTTGATGAGGTGCGTGCGATTTTCCTGTTTAAGATGGAGCCTATTCATTAAGGTTTCAAATACCTGGGCTTTTGGTTAAAGCCTTTGGACTACTGATTCACAGACTTGCATTGGATACTAAAATGTTTTGAACAGAAGATCTTCCACTAGACATTCTAACTCTTATCTCTTGGAGGTCGACTTGTTCTTCTCAAGTCTATGCTGGTGGCACTTCCAGTGTACTGAATTTCCTTGATGAAAATTCCACTCTCTATCTTGTCCTATATGAGGAGGTTGATGGAAAATTTCTTGTGGGGTGGCTCAGCTATTAAAACAGGCTTACACTTGGCCAGGTGGGAGTTGCTGACCAGGCCATATGAGATGGGTGGTTGGAATATAAAGGATCTTGAAGTTTTTAATGATGCTCTGAGGGTTAAAAATCTGTGGACTGCTCTCACCAGCAGGGGCTTATGGAATCGCGTTCTAATGGAAAAATACATGCATAAGCTTTCCCTTTACGAATGGTTAAGGATGGGATCCTGCTTTGTGTGTTTTTCCTCTATTATTTGGAACGGGTTCCTTCATGTCCTGGGATGGATTAGTAAAGAACTAAGCTGGAGGGTTGGGACAGGTTGCGAGGTCTTAATTGACACCGATCCGATCACCGGGATGGAGAAATTATCTTATCTGTCACTGCCTCTCGCCCGTTTTTTTCACAATCGTGGTATGCTGACATTGAACCACTTTCTCAGGCCCAGTCTTGGGGACGAATTTCGCTCAATCTAGACGATGGCAGAGGATATGGGATTGGAGGGCTCTTGGAATCTGAATGGGATCATTACTCTACTGCTCTACGAGCCACTGGCATTCATCTCTTCAACGATGATGACAAGTTGACTTGGTCTTTTAACAAAGCGGATGTATAGGTCACGTCTCACATTGCTTATGCTTATATCTGGGGAGCCACTAGTGATGCTGATCAAAACTGGCAAACAGCGGGATATTTGGAAATGGAGGATCCCGGTGAAAATAAAATGTTTTACTTGGCTGTGTGTTAACAATAAAATTCCTACTTGGGACAATCTGATGAGGAAGGGTTGGACGAGTCCAAATCTATGTCATCTTTGTCGTAAGGAGGCCGAATCGGTACAACACTTATTTGTGGAGTGTACTTTTGGTGTTGAGGTTCGAAGAAGGGTTTTCCATATTCTTAGATTAGTTCATTGCAACAGGACAGAAGGTCTAAGGGAGGTTATCACAGATTGGATCAAGGTGGGTGATGAGCCAGGTTATTTAATATTTTTTTGTTATTGGGTTATTTGGCTGAGTAGGAATGCTTGGATTTTCTCTGGTATTCTACCTTCAGTACAGACCACGACTCTTCGTTGTCTTGATTTGGTATCAGCATACCCTTGCTCGAAGAGCAAAACCAAGACCATAAACATTGGATTGGGACTGCATTGTTATGATGCCACAGGGTTCTTTGATAGAGTAACAACATCCATAGCTGGAGGAGTGAGGGGAGTTTTGTGTATCAACAGAGATCATTTCTTTTTTATCAGGATGGGATGCGGTCTTAGTACCAACTCCAGAGCGGAGTTACTGGCTCTAGTTGGGCTTGTATATGTTGCTAACACCATGGGACTTCCTGGCATCTCAGTCTATGGTGATTCCTTGATGGTTATTGATTGGGCTAAGGGGAGAACTAAGCTGAAGTGCTCAATCTGGAGCATTGGTGTAAGCGGATAAATATTATGGTACATGATTTCGTTTCATTTAGTTACCAACACATTTATCGTGAGCACAATCAATTGGGTGACCACCTCTCAAAGGAGGCTCTGATTCTTACTACGGGGTCTTTCATTGTACAAGAATACATGGAGGGGGTAATGATACATGAGGTTACCAAAGAACTATTTTTCTTTCAGATTCGGGGTAATTATTCTTTTTGTTCTACCAAACTCACTTTTGACAGGATGTTTGCATGGTGTATATTGTGGAGTTTGTAATATTGGTGATAGAATGGACATAGTCTGATTTCATTTTAAACCCATTTCTTATATGAGTGGAAGAAAGTCCATTATATACTTGTAACAGGTGTTTTGTATAATGAAAAAAGGATTGAACTTTTTTTCTCTGAAAAAAAAAGTGAGAGAGATTCTAGCAAACAAAAAAAACTATAAATATAATAGACAAAACTTCATTTAATATATTTAGAAAAATAATTAACATACTTTTTCATAGCATATTACATAATAAATTTTAATCTAAACTAAAAAATACAACATTCCTTTCAACCACCTAATTTATACTCAATTAATAATTAACAAAACAATTTATTAATAAAAAACAAAAAAATCAACTATATATTTTTAAAAAAAATTTATTAATTATAATTTACCATTTTCCCTTCCAAAATTACACCTACCCTAAACTTATTACTCTCTCCGAGAGTTAAAAAAAATGGACCATACTTACTAATCCCTCGTGTGAATACAACTAGAATAAATTTTTAGATTTTTAGATTTATTGACTATTATGATTTAGTCTTTGACCATGTTTTAAGTTTGGACCAAAAATACTTCCTATTAATCTTTCCCTAAAAACACGGAATGTACCTTTCATATTCATTGATTATAATTATTTAGTCTTTGTCATTTTTAAAATGGAATCGCAAAATGTTAAAGTCAATCTATTCACGTGGACTATATTTGTTGACTAGTTTGGTCTTTGTTCGATTTTAAAATTGAACCAAAAAAGGTTGTTTGTTAATCCCTCCCTAAAAACACGGAATACACTTTTTCATATTTAGTATGTCACGGACGGGAACATTTATAAATGGTTCACAAGGGTTAGTTTATCCGTACGCATAAAAGAATTTTTTGCATTGCCTAATGTTTAGGATTAGTCTTCAATAAAATGATTCAACGATTTTTAAAAATTAAAAGTTTTCTTTTAATGTAATTGGCGTTGTAAATATTTTGTGGATTGTGCTACGAATTTTATTGGTTGAAAAAAAACATGACGTAATTCTTCGGGACCCTGCTTTTAATGTCGACCACGTTGTTTCGTCATCAGCTGTGCACGTACCATAAATCGTAGCTTCAAGCAGACTGCAACGGACAACAACATGGCATTTGAAGTTAATGTGTTGGTACAGTAATTCGACAATGTGATGATAACTCTAGCATGTGATGATAACTCTACCTTGGAGTATAGGGCTTGTATTGTCTTCACAAGTGCGGTTCTCGGTATCCATAGTAACGGGGTCAAGCAAAGCTAAAGAACTATCTTAGAACTTGAGCTCCCCTAAGGTAGTTGGGGTCGATGCCTATTGATAGGAACTGTTATCCTATTGCCTACGTTACTTGTGAAAACAAAATTGTACCGATTGTTTTGGAATTGGATCACTGGCTAGTAAAATTTTCAAGCTATACAGGTTTAAATATGTAAAACAATCCTGTTAAACTTTAGCTAATTGTAATATGGGAGATTCTTTCAGCATTGCATTGCATTGTTGTAGTAGTACCCCCTGGTACTATGGGAGTAGTAGTACTATTTTTCTTCTTGTTTATTTATCATGTCTAGATAATTTGTCTAGTCATATTGGTTGCTTGTTATTTCTTGTCAAGGAATAACTTCCCATCTATCATGAGCATTTTCTATGATTCTCTTAGGATTGCATTTATCTTTATTATGATTCATAATTTTGAAGTTTGGTTCTTTGATTAATGTTTTTGTTGTTAAGACATGAGAAGGGAAAGTGTAGTATCTTTTCAACCAATTTGTATAAAAAATATAGATCTTGAAGTTGATTTCTTGAATCCTTAGTAAAACTTTTTGGCATTTGGTTGACTTTATTGCAAACTACACAGTATTCATTATTCGTTGTTCTTCATGGAATTGGTATCTTTATGAATTTATTAAACTGGGTTTGGCATTATTTGTTATGTTCTCATACAGGGGTGTATTATGCTAACATTGAGAATGTGCGTTGCAATATTTGTTGAGCATGTTTCCTTTGGGATGCATGTGGCCATAAAGTTTGGGGTCACAACTATTTTCTTTTTTGGGGTTTCCATGAATGTTCTTGTTGCTGTCACCCTTAATAGTATATGATTCAGCTTCTCATAGACTGCTTACATGCTCTTTTTGCACATTTCTCTTTTTCAGTGACATGCTTGGATTTTACTATTTTAGCATTCTTGAAGAGGCTATATTTTATTTTCTGTTACTGATAGTTGTAGACTATAGTTATTGGAATAAGCATGTTCCGTAGTTGATTTTAAGATACAAAGATTTTTTTTGGCACACTTTTCTCTTTTTCAATCACATGCTCTGATTTTAGCATTCTTGAAGAGGCTATATTTTGTTTTTTGTTAGTTGTAGTTGTAGTCATTGAATTAAGCATGTTTAGACAATTGATTTTAAGATGAATAAATTTACTAGTCCCGTATGTTGCCATTGGTCATGTGTGGAAATTGGCATAGTATTTTCCATATTTTTTTCCTTCTTGCAACTTTGCAGTTTGCACGCAATTATGTGCTTTTAATTGACAGCACATTGCTAGAGATATAGAATTTCTATGTACTATTATTTTAATGTGCTTTTAATTGACAGCACATTGCTAGTGTGCTGGGAAATGCATTAACTCTAGAGATATAGAATTTCTATGTACTATTATTTTAATGATTGCATTACAACCCTCGGAAGTTCTAGAATATTTTGAGCAAGCATTTCCAGATAAGGTCCTTTCCCGTTTAACTTTATGGGCTTCTATGTTCTTCAACTTCTTGATAAAGCATCAATACTTTGCTATTGATGATTAATTAGCTCTAGGCGGATTAGTGTAAATTTTAAGTTTCTATTCACATAGCATTGTTCATGGTGGATTTAGCAAAGGTGAAATGATAAAGTTGTTGTTTTGTGACAGTTAATCCTATGCACGAGTCTACTTCAAGTTAAAGAAATTAATTGAAATAAGCTTTTGGAGCCCTCATGTTGCTTTAGTTGGTAGACACTGCCAAGAAACTGCACAAGAGCCAAAATCTACTTAAAACACCTATGACATCCAACTATTAGCCTAATTTTAACTCATTTGTAGCATGATCTAGTCCATGAAGCATATCATAACTAGCATTATATAAGACATAAATTGTAGTCATATTTCAAATATCAGTTTAAAATGGAATAACATATTTATTTATTAGCAGCATGATCCAGATTATATTGCAAATGGTGTTATCATTATTGTAGAAATATTCTCCGTTGAAGTTTGAAGAGGATTTTTAAGGTTTTGGTTTCAAGGTTACTGATGAAAATCAAAGAAAGGAATAAAAAAATAGATGTTTATGCAGTTTTTGTTTAAATATTAAGCTTCAATGCCTATATGGGAAATGTCAAAATCCCAATATCCATTCTTTCTAAAGTTATATATGCCAAGATGATCTGTGGCTTTCAAATGGATTTAGAGAATGATAATATTTAACCAATAACTATCATTTGCAATAGCTTCTATTTGTGAGAAGTTGGTGCACATATTTTCTCCATTGAATTCCAAAATATGACTTCTGGAAATGCATTGTTGTGCTCACGGGAATATTTATTTTCTTGTTCGATGACTATTTAATGGAATTCGTCAACCATTTGATTTTGAATAAAGAAGTTTCTGATTGATTAGCACTAATATGAAAATATCAAATGAGAGGGTTTCAGGATTTGATTTGGTAGATGGATTTCCAAGATAAGTGATTTTAGGCTCCAAGTCAAGATCTGGATGGTGTAGTAGTTGTTGTGATCAGAAAAATGAAAGATTTACAGAAGCAATGGAAAAAAATAAATTCAAGAAGAGAAAGCCAACTTTGTAAGTTGCAACGTTTTGAATATGAATGTGTATTTTTTCATTGATTAGCTTTTTATTTACCTAAGCCGGTCACACTCATGGTGGGGAGTTCACTCGATTTAGTGTGACCTAAAATAGCTTTAACACCTCGTACCTTAGACAGAGAAGGATGACATGGAGATCCAGGATTCGATCAACATCTACACTTTTTTATTCTTTCAAGAAGGAAACATTACTCATTTACCTTTCATGCCTTCAGGAACGAATTTCATACCGATGAGGTGGGAAGATGGCCCTTTGTTAGATTTATTTTCAGAAAATTCATAACGTCGAATTTGCGTGTAAATGTGAACATTCCCAGTGTGTTTAAAGGAACATAACGACAATTTTGGAGTTTCACAATATATGATCGATGAAGTTTCAGGTCGTTTAAGGTGTTTTCCGCTATAAAATTTGAATTCTCTTAAATTTGCACGGTGAAAATTACTCTCTGTCAATTTGATAGGTCAAATTTGAGCTCCTGTTTTTTTGAATTGGGAAGTTTGTGCTTTAATTTTGTACCGAATCAATTGTTGCCAATTGTTCAATTAGGCTAGGAAGATTTAGCTGTTACCTCGGTCACATTCTAGGATTCGAATATCTTTGAAATTTATTGTAGTGTTATTGTACTGTAAGGTTAATGCTTTTGTTCTATATTTGATTTCTTATTTTCTGGTGAGATTGCGCCGAATACCTTTACTGGTTCAATGGCGTTGGTAAGATGTTGATCATAACTTTGAAGTTCTGAGTTGTCGATTGTGTTGGATTTGTGGTTTGAACTTCCTCTGCCCATACATTGGGCCGTTATTAGTTTGAGTTTTCTTTTTAGCATTTCGTCATTCTCCGGCTCCGACAAATTTGCTTTCAAGATTTTTGTTTGGCTTCAATGTGAACCTTTTAATCTTGTCAATGATTTGAGAATTTATGAACAATTAAAATATTTTGGCTACTGCTCGGGATGATTTTGAGGTCGAATTCCAGTTCACATTTATTATTGCGAAGTTTAAATTTGAGTTTATATTGACTACTTCGAAGTTTATGTCCTCAGTCTGAGCTATTTCCTTTTTTTTCGGGGAAAAGCTATATTGTTAATAAAAGAGTATATTGGGTTACTGCATTACATTGTAGATCTGTAGAAAATATTCGGTGCGGATCTGTAGAAATTTTTATTATAAAGAAGGTGTCAGTGGTTCTCGTATTTAAATATTTTATTTTAAACAACATGACAAGAGAGTCAACCTAGAGGACATCTTTGGATAGTGAGTGTTATGTTGCAAACAATAAATTTTAATTAGACTGACAAGAGAGTCAACCTAGAGGACATCTTTGGATAGTGAGTGTTATGTTGCAAACAATAAATTTTAATTAGACAGAGAAAGTCCAAAGTCCACTAGTTTGCACTAAACTAGAAAACTATGAAGAAAAATCATATAATTCATAAGTTATTTTTAAACTTAATTTTTTAATATTTATATAATCTTTCTATGTATATGATCAAATGTTCATTTCCTAAAATTTTAAAGTATGTGTTGTGATTTAATTGTATAATTTGAGAAAGAAAATGTTTTAATCTTAAACAATTTGGAGTCTAATTCAGTCAAACATCTTCAATATTAATTTTAATGTCAATTTAGTAATATGCAACTTGTTTGTAAATTACTTTCACTTTTTTATAAATTTGTGATTAGTCAATTGCAATTGGAGTGTTTTGGCTTCACTTGAAATTAACTCAATTTTATTTGAGTTTACGTAGTCAAATTAACCAACGAACAAGGCCTTAGGTATCTATGTTGTTATTTCTATAGATTCCATTGTATAACAATAACTATCTTCAATGTCGGGGACATTGCCACCTCATGGCTCTTGTTTTTAATATTAGTTTGGTCTTTGTCATTTTTAAATAGTTTAATTTTTAATAAACATGTTATTTATATTATTTATATTTTTACAATAAATTTCTATGAGGTTACAAATGGTTTCTGTGTAGCCTAGTAATATCGTCTATGTGGATGATGTAAGATGTGACACATGGCAAGGAGAAGTATTAATAGCATTTACGTCGACAATGTGGCATATGGCATATGGTAGGGCAATTATGCTAGATGGTGGAGAGGAAAGCGCCCTTATATGTACTCATGATGCAAATCACATTGGCCAAGTGGAAGAAGGGTTGGGTTGATGATCGTAACAAAATGGATGTCTTACAACATGCTTATTCATAGAATAGTGACTTGTCATATATCCAAGTACGAAACCCATTAGTATGTTGAAAGAAGCTTAAGAAAAGATGGAAAGAAAAACAAAAAGCACAATTTGGCCTTGCGTCTTAGATTCAATGTTGTTAAACAACTTTAGAGAAGACATAAGATATGGAATGTGTATCGATCAAAATCTATGGTCAAAAAATTATTTTTTAGAAATTTTTTTTATCACCTTAAGATGGAGGTTGTGACTCTTTGATGAATCATCTAAATGCCTTTAATATTCCAGTCGGTAAACTTATCTATGTTCATATTAAGATGAAAAAAGAAGATAAGTGTATTACCTTGTTATGTTCTTTGCTAGACTCTTGGGGGAATTTGGTTGTAGCAACTGGTAGTACCACTAAACCCACATTAAAGTTTGAGGATGTAATTGCATCCTTGTTATAAGTGAAAATGATGAGGAAATTCATGGAGTGTATGACCAAGATTTTATTATTATTTCAAAGGTCATCCCCGAGAGAGGAAAAATAAATATTTTGGGGATAGATCTAAGTCTAGAGGTAGACCTAAATATCTAGGAAAATTTGTAATGAATTGTTGGAATTGTGGTAAAAATGGGAATTATAAGAAATATCACATATTTAAGAATGTTGATAAAGGTAAGGGATTTGATGATGTTCCTTCCACAAAAACAAAAAATTTGTAGAAGGAGGAGGTCATGTTTACTTATCACTTACAAGTACACATGTAGATCATGGTGTATGGTTGATCGACTCGAGTGCCTCATTTCATATAACTCCTTAAAGGGAGTGGTTTTGTGAATATAAAAAGTACAATAGGGGTGATGTTTTCCAAGGAGAGGACTCGACAATCAAAATCATAAGATGTGGGAGGGTTAATTTGTTTCTCCAAGATGGAAGGATTAGAACTCTTCATGGGGTTTTCACATTCCAAATCTAGCCAGAAACCTAATATTTGTAAGTAAGATGGGTGATGGAATTGTGCATCCTATATTTGAAAAGGACACATGCAAGATGGTTTGAGGAGCAATGGTGTTGATGCAGGAGTTTAGATTGGAACTATATACAAGTTGCTCAAAATCAATTTTAATGATGGTTGTAATAGTTCTACTATTCATGAAGATATTAATGTAGAACATAAGACCCTTATTGTCCTTGTAGAGAAGACAATGTTATTGCATCAAAGCTTGGTACATATTGGTGAGAGGGATTTTAAGCATTACATATTAAAGGTATGGTTGAAAGTATTTGTGATTGCTTATTAGATTTCAATTTATGTGAGCATTGTGTATATTGCAAACAAATCGAGTGAGGTTCCCATCTAGTGCTATAAGATTAAAAGAAATCTTGGAGTTAATACACAGTGATGTGTTTAGACCTATTCTTATTCCATCACTAGGTAAATCTATGTATTATGTTTCATACATTAATGATTTCTCAATGAATGCATGGGTCTATTTCCTCCATAAGAAATATAAGGTTTTATCTAAATTTAAATAGTTTAAAACTATTATAGAAAACCAAATAGAGAAGAAAATCAAGGTGTTGAAGAACTGTGGAACAACAAGGCAAAAGACTAGTCCATACACACCTCCATAGAATGAAGTTGCAGGAAGAATGAACATAATGTTGATGGAGAAGAAAAAGGAGTATGCTTAATGGTGTAGGGTTATCACAGGAGAAGATGAAAAACCTCATGTTCTATCTTTGAGGATATCAGTTCATAAAATAAGGAAACTAGAAAGGTCTATCCGACCTAGTTTTATCTCTAATTATAGTATATCTATTACTGATGATGATCCTAGAATTGTTAGGGAGGTAGTGGATTCAGAGGATAGTAAACTTTCAAAAAAGGAAATAGTTCAAGAGACTTGGGATCTAGTTGAGTTTCCAGATGGAATAAAAATTATTGGTAGAAAATGGGATTTTAAAAAGTTGAATGATTAAGGTAAGGTGGAGAAATACGAAGCTTTCCTGGTAGTTAAGGGATATTCCCAACTGAAGGGAATTGATTTTGGTGAAATTTTTTCTCTTGTTACTAAATTAACTTATGTTAGAATTATTTTGTCTCTTGATGTTTCTCGTGACATTGAAGTGGAGTAGAAGTTAAAGTTATAACATTATGCGTAATTCTCCAGGCCAATATTTTGTGTCAGCATTGGGCCTCATGTGTTGAGGTAGTTCCTTAACGAGTCTAAGTTGGACTTGGGAAACTTAGAGTAGATTCTTGAGTTGTAGTCAAGGATGATTAAGCAGCCTATGTGTAAAGGCTAAGCATCATATGTTGAGGAATGTACTTTGATATGTCAAAGTGATGATATTGTACAGTCTTGTTGGACAAAACTAAGGACTTGTGTATCAAGTCGGATGCTCATGTGTTGAGGTAGAACTCATATGTAGAGGTAATGCTTTGCATGTCGAAGCATGAATGTTGTGTGATGTATTAGTAAACATGGTTTCTCAATATGGATGAGCTATTAAATCTCCTCTAGAGACTAACCACCTCTATAGTGAATTACTTTAGCATATGACCACTTGAAATGATAGTAATATAATATGATCACATCATTGAACAAATATCCTTAGTATAATTGATATGATATATAAATTAAAGTTGGCACATGTGGACCATGCATATAAGATAAGAGATAAACTTAAGTTGCATTGAGAATAGAGAAATTTGAATTGCTCATGATGAAGACTTCAATTTAATAAGGAGATATCGACTTGATTAACTCTAAGTGATCTTAACAACGAACATATAAGCTAATTAAAGAGAACTCAAATTGATTACTTCAGTGATGCAATCAAGAATATATTCAGTTAATAGAAATACATAAATGTTAATAAAGAAGAAGCAGATAACTAAAAGTGTTTTGCATGATGACACTTTAGTTAAACTAAAAGATGCCACTTAAGTTGTAACACTTTTTTAAAACTAAAATATGACCCTTGCGTTATGACACTTAAGTTACAACATTTGCATGATGACACTTGAGTTAGAATACTAACTAAGTGGTCTAGCATCCAGTTGGAGGGCAAGTTCATCATGAAGTCAGAAGATAAAAGTTATATGACAATAATGAATTGATATTGCATAGTTGTTGTGGAGGATTAATGAGTTCGATGTGTAGAGCAATTTCTCCATGCAAACATTCACCATAGTTTGCATGCGGCCACCTTCTACCACACAAGCATTCACTAATTCTTGCATGAGGCCAAAAGTTGAGTATTAAAATTTGTGCAGGGCATACAATTGATCATCGAATCCTTCTCTCTTCTTCACTAGTACAAAATCATAGATAAGTAACCAAAAAAACAACCTGGCAAAACCCAACATATAAATGACCACTTTTTATTCAGCAATCATTGGTGGCTAATTTTCGGTCTTTTATCACACGAAAAAAAGTGGTCATATTTAGTTTAGTCATATATAGCTTGTCTTGTGGTCATACATTTGGTCGTATATTTCGTCCTTAATTGTCACAATTAATGACCAAATTAATGACAAAAACTATGACCAAATTAATGACCACAAGACAAGTTATAAATGACCAAACTAAATATAACCACATGTTTTGTCGCATGATAAGAGACCATAAATTAGCCACCAAAAATACCATTTGGTCATTTATATGCGAATTTTGGTTATTTTTTGGTCTCTTATCTCTTATTTTTTGTTACTAATTTAGTCGGTTTTAGTCATTTTATATGTGAATTTTGGTCATTTTGTTTGGTAACTTATCTCTCATTGTTCAGTCACTTATCTCTCATTTTTTGTCACTAATTTAGTCATTTTTAACTGATATTGCAATATCATCAGGGTATGGAGGAATCAAACCACCAACCTCCTGCTTGTAAGTAAGACACTCTTCCATTGATCTAGCACCCTTTAAGAATTAGAGAGAGAACCAATATTACATTTCTAGCTACTATAACATCAAATCAACACTCCAAATCCCATTACAATGAACTCCTTATCGTTATAACACTCCTATTATTCCTCACCTCCCTACCTTTCCATTCTAGTCCCTCAATTCCTATATTTATCAGTTGACTCTTCATAAAAGACATGCTTAACATAGATAATATACTTTCTAGTATTTCCAATTCCAACAACTAGAGGATATTTTTAATGAAGAAAAACAATAATTCCAAAACAAAGAAAGAATGAAAGATAGTGTACTTACAAGATCTTATAAAGATAGCATTATAAAATAAGACGAAATGCACAAGCCAAAATAAATGTCATAAACAAACTAATACATTAGAGCAAAAGAAGAAATTGTTCAACAACAAAAATAGCCTATAAAAGTGTTGTTTATTTGTATGATTAACACTTTGTAAATAAACACAAATAAGACAAAAAATTTGCACTTTCTATGAAAATTTAATCTATCTACCAAAAAAATCATTTATTTAATGATATACTAACAATTGCACCTTGGGGGTTGTAAGAAAAGAACATCATATTGAAGGGGAGAGTGGGAGATGAAGAAGGTGGACAGAGAGTACTCTATTGGAAAGAGAACTGTTAGTACCAAAAACTACCTCGTTAAAATTTTAATCTCTTCACCAAATTTACGCCAACTCTGTTAGCTTGTTATCCTTTGTGTCAAATTCACCAAGTTTCTCATAATCTCAAAACTTGGTAAATTTTTGTGATTTGTACTTGTCTTTCAAAATTCATCAAAATGTTAAATTACTTCGACATTAAACCTAAATTTTTTTTCCAAAGTCAAACATCTTAAAGTTTTATTGTCTTTTATTTTTATTAGTTTTAATTAAAAACTAAGAATTTTTAATATGTAAAGTTAAGCAAAAGCATTTTTCCCAAGGTCAACCATTTTAAAGTTTTATTGCTTTTTATGTTTAAAGGTTTTTATTTAAAACTAAAACCTATTTAATATATAAAGTTTGGAAAAAAATAATAATTTGGGATCCTTTTTCCTAAAGTAAGGTTTATTTCTTTTTATTTTTTATAATATTTATTAAAAACTAAAATCTTATTGCTTTTTTTTTATAGTTTTTAATAAAAACTAAAATATTTGTTTTATTGCTTTTTATTTTTTATCGCTTTTACTAAAAAGTAAAATCTTTTGAATATGTAAAATTGGGCTAAAGCCAAGCCTTTTAAAGAGTTTTTTTTTTCGCTTTTTATTTTTATAAATTTTATTAAAAAAATTAATTTAGATTCTAAATCAAAGTTTTTTTTGCTCCCTGTTGGTTGTGGAGCTTGAAATTTTTATTCAGAAATGTTATTGTTCAGTCGTGTTTGTATCCCAGTTTTTCTGTACACTCGTCCCAACAGGGGGTGTGGGGGGACATTGTCCCTCCGCAGGGGTCAAGGGAGAAGCCCTCAAAAGATTTTTTTTGGGATGTTTGTTGGACAATAGTTTATAGGCCCATGGTATTCGGTGATTCATGGTATTTTCACATGGAAAATCCCCTACAAAAGGAAAGCATTGTAATACGACTGTGTATTGTATTGTAGCATTGTAAAACTATCTATGTGATTGTGTGACAGAGACTATGAGAGAGTGAAGAGGAAGTGCAGTGGGTTTGTTGCAGGTTGTATGCCTTCATTTTGCTGGACAGTATAATAATAAGAGGACTGGAAATTTATGTGTGGATGTACTCCATCTTGGGTGAACCGTGTTATATTGATGTCTCTCTTGTAATTTGTTAATGTGTTTTATATTTTCATCTTGTTTATTGTTATTGCTCTGCAATCCTGTTTTTCTAACAATTGGTATCATAGACAAAAAGTCTATTTGGCTAGTAAACTTACAGGAAATAAGGGTTCATGGTTCGAGTGGGAGCAATGGAAGAAGACGGAAAGTTTAGGGTCGAGAAATTTAATAGCCAAAACTACCAGTTATGGAAGATGCAAATGGAGGACTATCTATACTAGAATGATCTATTTCTACCATTGGGTGGAAAAACAAAACAGTTGGCGACTATGAAGGACCAATAATGAGAGTTTCTTGACAGAAAGACACTGGGAACAATACGGTTGTTCCTAGCTTCATTGATGGATTTCAATATTTCAAAAGAAAATACAACGTAGGATGTTATGAATGCATTGGATAAGATCTATGAAAAACCCTTCGCTTCCAACATTGTGTTTCTAATTAAGCGTTTGTTTAAAAAGAAGATGTCAGAAGGTGTATCTTTTGCTGACCATTTAAATGAATTTAATACGGTTACTAATCAACTAAGTTTTGTAGGAGTGAACTTTGATGATAAGGTTAGGGCTCTTCTAATCTTGTGCTCATTGCCAGAAAGATGAAATGGCTTGGTCATGGTTGTAATACGTGAAACAAGGGAATATGTTGGCCATGGAGAGTAGGGGAAGACAAAGGGAGAGAGAAAAGAGTCCAGGTAATTACATAAAGTCTAGAAATGGAAGATCCAAGTTCATAGTAGGAAAAATAGAGTGTTGGAATTGTGGTAAGAGATTGCATCTTAAAAAAGGTTGCAGAGCTCTAAAGAAGAAAGGAGACAGGCAGCATGAGACTACTCAGGAAGCTAATGTAGCAGGTGATCTGTTACAATACACATTGATTATTGCAATAGATAATATGTCTAGTGATTACTAGGTAGTAAATTCAGGGTCTTGATGTCATGCTACACCCCATAGGAAATTTTTTCATGATTATGTTCCAAGTGATTTTGGACATGTTTTATTGGGGGATGATGAACCATACAAAATTGTTAGAATGAGTAAGGTACATATTAAGTTAAATAATGTAAATGAATTGCTGCTAAAATATGTAAGGCATATTCCTGCTATGAAAATAAATTTGAACTCAACATGGCAGTTGGGAGATAGTGGTTGTTTGTCCATGTTTGAAAAAACATGGTGGAAGATCACTAAAGGAGCATCAACAATAGCACAAGGAGATATGATAGCTGCGTTGTATATATTTCCTCATAATACTAATTATTCTATATTTGTAGCTTCCACAAAAACAAAGACATAATTATGGCATCATAGGCATGGCGACATGAGTGAAAAGGGGATGCAGATTCTCTGCTCAAGGAAATTGCTTTCAAATATGAAGCAGGTAAGTTTGGAGTTTTGTGAGAATTGTATTTATTGAAAATAGAAGAGAGTTAGATTTCACAGGGTTGGGAAACAAAATAAGAGTGAAAATTTAGATCTTGTGCGTTCATATGTATGGGGATCGACTTAGGTATAATCTCATGGTGGCTCTCATTATTATTTTACTTTTACTGATGATGAAACTAGAAAAACTTGGGTTTATTACATTAGACAGAAATATGATTTGTTTTCTACTTTTAAGAAGTGAAAAGATTTGGTTGAAAAGGAGACAGGTAAAAGATTGAAATGGATCAGATCTGATAATGGAGGTGAATACTACAATCAGTAGTTTGATATTTATTGTTCATAGCATGGGATTAATAGAGAGAAGCTAAGGAACGCCACAAGAAAATGGTGTGTCAAAAATGATGAATAGGATGCTCATGGAGCGTGAAAGGTGTATGACATTTCATGCAGGGTTTATCTTATAGTTTTGGGATGATGCTATAGATAGTGTTGTTTACTTAATAAACAGAGGGCCTTCAAGTGCTTTGGATGGTGGGATTCCAGAGGAGGCATGGACAAAAAAAAAGGTAAACGAGTCATTTCTCAGAAATTTTGGTTGTGAAGCATTTGTCCACATTGATAAATAAAATGGAACAAAGCTTGAGACTAAATCCAAGAAATGCACCTTTATTGGATACGGGGTTGATGATTTTGGTTATTGCTTGTGGAATTATGAAAATCACAAAATCATTACAAGTAGAGATGCAATATTCAATGAAAAGGTTATGTACAAAGATCAGTTGCATGGAAAGAAAGAGGAAAATGAAAACATACAGTAAATAATTCTTGATGAAATAAAAGAAAATGAAGTTACAAAGGTACCAGGAAATCAAGAACAACAATAGGTATCTCAAACTACTACAAGCATAACAAGATCTATCAGGGTAAGTTGTGTTAGAATAATCAACCCATAGTTACCTACATTTGACATTAATTAATCATTTTTGTCTTTAAACCTATATTCCTAGATTCCATTCTATGCTAGTTGCCTTCTACATGTCCTAGAAGTCAACACATGCTAAAACTGAGTCATGGAGCGCTTGGGAAACACCTTGGAAACCAATTTTAGAAAGTCTTCTTTATTCCTAATTCCCTAAAGTGCATATCTTCTTTTTCTGAAAATATGCCTTGCTTTATATCTGATTTAAGGCAAAAGAAAAAGCTAGTATAGGTGTAACTGCCTTGTTTTTTTGCCCACATAATCCTCCCTCCTTTTCTCCAAATAAAAGCATGTATGAGTTTTATTTCAATCCCTCTTTAGCTTTCCCATTTGACTTAGAAAATTCGTGAGCATCTTCATAGATCTGGAAACTGCTCTATGCACCTATGGGGGATTTTATTAGATTTGGTAATCCTGTTTTTTTACTATTTCAAATGGAACCCTTATGCATTCGAACCTCTCATGTAATTATTTATTTGAGCAACCTATTAATTCATAATTTTGGTGATTGTACACTTACTTAATATAGATTAGTGTTATGCTCCAATTTCAGTCTCCTTTGGTGTGAATTTTGCATGTTTGATTAGCAATTTTATGAGTGTTATTGTTCTATATCTTGGGGGTCAATTTCCACATGGTATCAGAGCCTTTGTAGATAAATTTATCTCGTTCCAAATTGTTATTGCAAGTTCGACATAATTGTCTGGGAGCGCATTGTGTTGACTGGAGGGCACAGCTACTGAGCTATGGACCAATCTCAGAAGATCATCTTAACTCCATTCAAATTATTTGAGTGGAAAGCTAAGATGGAGATATTGTTGAGAGAGAAAGGTCTCCACAAGGTGACTATGGAAACTGATGCAGAGCCCAAAGCAGTTGTAGAGAAAATTAAATGGCACAACAGGAGGGATGAGGCCTATGGTCTTTTGCGTCTGAGCATTTCAAGAGACCTCCTCTTCCATATTGATGATTGACATCACCTAATGAAGTGGGGGAGAAGCTTGAAGAGATTTTTAGAAATACAGATGAGATGAGAAGAAATCAAATAGAGAATGAGCTGATCTCCTTGAGTCCCAGTAGCTTCGAATCATTGCAACTCTACTTTTCCAAGTTTAATGCCCTTATTTTCTAGCTAAAACAATGTGGGATCAAAAAGAAGGAAGAGAAACTATTCTTGGCCATACTTTCTAATCTTGGTCCTAACTATTCAGTGTTTTTTTTGACCTTCCATGCTAGCAAGTTGATATCACGAGCCTAGAAGATGCTTAAGCTTGCAGATTTCATGGAATCCCTCACACATGAGCAAGATAAGTTGGTGATGATGGGAACCATAAAACCTTCCAAAGACCAAGCTTTGGTTGTTGGAGATTCAAGGGCAGATTCAAAAATCAAGAAAAACGATAAAAATCCACCTGATCAAAAGAGAGACAAGTCAAAGTCTCAAGAGGAGCCCCAAGGTTCCAAGAAGAACTCCCAGAAGAAGAAGAATAAAGGAGAAATGATCAAGTGCGCATACTGCAGTAAGGGCTATCATCCTGAGAGCTCTTGTATGAAGAAGCAAATTGACATGTTGACCCAAATCCTGGAGAAGAATAACATCTCCCTTCCTGATTGCTCAAAGAAGAAGGAAGGAGGATCAAATTCAAAAGATAGACAGAGAGTACATTCCTTGGTTGCTGGAACATCAAGCTCACCTAGCTTCATCATAGATTCTGGAGCTTTTAGACATATGGTTTTGACAAAGGATACATTCTCCTCTCTTGACATGTCAAAAGGGCCACCAATAGGTTTGGGAGATTACTCTCTCACTAATAGTTTGGGGAAGGGTAGGATTGATCTTAACCATGGTAGTTTCAATAATGTGTTATATGTTCCAAGTCTTGCCTCTAATCTCTTGTTAGTGTATCAGATGACTCATACTGGGTCTCCAAAGAAGGTCATGTTATCCCCTAGTGATGTTGAAATCATTTATATTTCGAATGGTAAAGTCATAGCAAAAGGTGTTGTTGATCACACTTCGAAGGTATATGCGTTTTCCCATTTTCTACCCTACTCAAACCCCTGTGCTCTTCTGATTCATGCTAATGAAGCAAGCAAGCTTTGGCATGAAATATTTGGCCATATTAACTACAAGTATCTTTCTAATTTGAGTGAAAAATATATGGTCATAGGGTTACCAAAGATCAAGTTTTCTAAGGGAGTCTATCAAGGTTGTATCCTAGGAAAACACCCAGAGCACATGAGAGATCTAGTCATGAGATAACCTCTTCACCTATTGAGTTGATCCACAGTGACATTTCTGGTCCATTCCCTCATATGTCCATGAGTCAAGACAAATATGCACTCACCTTCATAGATGAATTTTCCAGGTATTGTTGGGTTCACTTCCTGAAGCATAAGTATGAATTTTTAAACCTCTTCAAAGTCTTTAGAACCTTGGTTGAAAACCAGTCTGGGAGGAAACTCAAGATCCTCAAATGTGAAAATGGTGGTGAGTATGTCAAGTTTGAGTTCATCTAGTATTGCAAGGATGCAGGTATACATATGCAACATTCTATCCCTTACACACCACAGCAAAATGGTGTTGTTGAGAGGAAGAACAGATCATTGAAGGAGATGGCAACTTGTATGATGGAGGATAAAAATTTTCCACCAAAGTTTTGGTCCAAGGATATAAAATATGCATCCTACATCCAGAACAGGGTGCATCATAAGCAGCTTGATGGTATTACTCATTTTGAAGCTTGGAGTGGGCACAAGCCAGATGTGACCCATTTCATTATTTTTGGCTCAAAGGCTTGGGCTAGAATTCCAACTGAAAAGAGGAAGGCTTTGCAACCCCAAAGCCAAGAGTTCTTATTTTTTGGATATTCTTAAGATTCAAAAGGGTACAAGCTGATAAACTTGAGCATTAGCAAATATTTCATTGAAAGAAGTGTTCAGTTCCAAGAATAGACTTTAGCAACAGTTGAAGTTTGAGAGTCCTCTTCATCACCAGAACCATTGATTGTAAGTGAAGAGACTATTGAGTTTGCTGATTATATATGTCTGATAATGATGATTTGATTGCAGATCCTAATATTCCTACAAGACCAAAATGGGCATCAAATACCATTCATGCAGCTAGGGAACTAACTGAAAATCCTAATGACACTAGGAGAACTAGATCTCAATTTGAGAGTGCCCTTTGTGTGAAAGATACTCTATTTGATGAGAGGTGCTATCTGATGGTTGAATCAGATACATAGACATATGAAGATGCAGCACATGATCCAATATGGAAAACAACCATGAAAGAAGAATTCATCTCACTCTAGAAGAACAACACTTGGGAACTGGTTGATCTTCCCCCAAGGAGGAAGCTAGATCAATCAAGAATAAGTTTGCTACTGATGGTTCACCTTTGAAATATAAGGCAATATTGGTAGCCAAGGGCTACTCACAAGTACATGGTATTGAATACAATGAAACCTTTGCACCAGTGGCAAAGATGGATTACATAAGGCTAGCTCTAGCCATTGCAACTTCGAAGCAGTGGTAAGTACATCACATGGATGTGAAGTGTGCTTTCCTAAATGGAGATATCAATGAAGGGATTTCATGCAGCAACCTGAAGGGTTTGTTTCTAATCCATATTTAGTGTGCATGTTAAATAAATCATTGTATGGGATCAAGCAAGCCCCCAAGGCTTGGTATGCCAAGATTGATGGCTTTTTGCTGTCACTGAGTTTTGTTCGATGCAAGTCTATTCCTAATGTCTATTTGAAGTTGATTCATGGTTCTTTGATGATTATTGTTTTGTATGTGGATGACCTACTGATTACAATAAGTTCAAAGAAAGATATTGCCTCCTTGAAGGATGCAATGAACCATGCATTTTCTATGACATATTTGGGATTGTTGAGCCAATTCTTGGGTCTCGAAATTGCTCAATCCCAACATGGAATCAAAGTACATTAGTCCAAGTATGCATATTTTTTCATCAAGTTCAACATGAAAGATCGCAATCCAAGCAAGACTCCCTTCCTTTTAGGAGTTAAGCTTGAAGAAGCAGGTTCTTCTCCTATGGTAAATAATACATTGTATAGGCAGTTGATTGGGTGTTTGGTTTATCTTACACACACTCAAACTGATTCATCTTATGTAGTTAGTATGGCTTCGAGATACATGGATCAGCCTCATGAGATCCACTGGAGAGTAGCCAAGAGGATCTTAAACTTTGTTCAAGGAACAAGAACTCATGGGATCTTCTACAAAACAAAATCTGATCTTGATTTGATTGGATTTACTGACAATGATTGGATAGGTGACAACACATATCGAAAGTCTACATCAGGATATGTGTTCATGCTTGCAGAAGGGCCAATCAGTTGGTCAAGCAAGAAGTAGAGTGCCATAGCACTCTCATCGACAGAAGTAGAGTATAGAGGAGTTGTAAAAGCAACAACTAAATGTTTTTGGTTGCAGGGGATGCTTGGAGAATGTGGCTTTGAATCAGAGTTTTCAACTATTATCTAATGTGATAATCATAGCACCATTCAAATTTGCAATGATCCAGTTCAGAGATAGCTAACCAAGCACATTGAGATCCATATGCATTACATCAGACAGCTTGTGCATAATGGTACCATTTTTCTACTCTTTTGTGCATATTCAGAACAAGTAGCATACATCATTGTTGATGTATTTGTAACTTCGGAATGTATTCACTTGTATATTTTATGTATTGTACCCTGATGTTCCTATCGAGAAGTATCTGTAATGTAATTGATTCATGTCATACCCCAATGTTCATATCGAGAGAATCAATAATGTAAAGAAGTCATGTAAATTCATAGAGGGTAACCCTACTTATTGTTAAAGGGTTAAATTTCCCATAGTTTTGGGGTACTAGGGTTATTAGACTCTCCTAGAGAAGTCGGCCCTAGGTGAGTTAATGTAATTCGGGTCATTAGTACCCTAGTTGTAGTTACTCAAGCCTACATAACTGAGTTAGGATTACTTGAGCCTACATAACAGATTCAAATATTAAGTGAATGAAATAATATAAATAGAGAGTGAGACTCTCTATTTATCACACACACACTCACTCAACTAGGGTGCATGAGTGAGAGAGGAAGTGCTGGCACAAGTGAGAGAGATCGGCTGTCGAAGATCATCTTTATGTTTTTGGGTTTTTACTTTTGCTATTGGCTCTCATTATTTCTCTGAGGAAGTTGTTGGGTTTTCTCCTTTACAGTTTCCCTAATAAAAATTCTTTGCGTCTCTTGTCTCTTGTGATTATTATTGTGCATGTTATTCTCTCAGATAAGATCCTAAGATCATATTGCTTAAATGATAAAAATCGAACATGGTATTAGAGATAACCTAAGAAGAAGACACTTTGCAGGGATTCTTACCTTTAGTGTATCTCTCCACAATCCATCAGCAAAATGAGGCTAGGCTAACTCTCCATTGAAGGGTGCATCTTTCTATCGAAGCAGAATTTGATTTCGGGCATTTCTAGTTTTGCTATGGGAAATTAGGGATTTTCACAGAAGCTAAATTTTTAAGTGAGCCCAGCATAGGATTGATTTACTTATCAAAATCTAATTTTAGAGACCAATTTCTATATTTTTGGTTGGGTAAAACTCCAGGAAAGTCAAACCCTAGTTTGACACTGGGCCTAAAATACCCTAAAATACTAAAACGAGTAGTTTTGGTACATTATCTATATCTCGAGATTGAAGAAGTATCAGGGGCCTACACTTTCACAAGACAAAGATAAAATAATGAGCTAACTTGTGTAAAAATTTGAGTCTTAGATTCGCTATATTCTGGGAGATATGTTTCCTCCAAATCAGGGTTCCAGCCTCTTCCAGGATTCATTCCTAAACAGGACACCTAGGGAGAATTGCTAGATCTCTGGCTACAAAGATCCAAATGAAATTTCACGAGATGTTCAAGATATGGAATGGACTATAGTTTTGTGGTAAAAGTTTCATACCCTGATGATGAAATATGGACAGGTGGTAGTCTTTACAAGTTTGCTATGCTGAACAATACTGAAATAAGTCACCTTGGTAAAAATCTCATAAGTACCAATCTGTGAAACCAATTCTGGTAAAACCTATGGTGTTGGAAAGAGGATAGAAGAGGTTACTAGATTATAAAATTTTAGACACATAGGAGTATCACTTTTAGATATACTGCAGAAATAGTATCAGGAATTTTTACAGTAGAAATTGGTAAACTAGGGCTTCCTGTCCCGGGAGCTTTCCTCCACTGTTTTCACAAAAGGAGTACATTGGACAACTTGCCTTGAAGAGGCCTATCTTTCTATCCAATTAGAAGTTTGAAATTCCAATTTTTGAAAATTAGGATTTCTCTGACAAACCCTATATCAGCCAGCTATGGAATCAGGATGGACACCTCAAATCGGTAAAATCTAATCTTTTGCTATTTACAGTTGACGTTCTCATTTCAAAATGACTAATCACGACAACTTGATGACAAGCTTGGTGAGGCTGACAAATTCCAATCATTGAAGTATTGGATCTCACTGGTTCTTGAATCAAATGAAATTAGACACCTACATAAGTGGAAAGGTTCCAGTTCCAGAGAGAGATGAGGCTAACAACCTTACACAAGAAGAACTTGGTCAAGGCCAAAAAGATCATTGCTGATTCAATCAAGGATCACCTTGTACCACAAGTGTCTTCCCTAAAGACACCTAAAGAGATTTTTTGATTCATTGACCAATATATTTGAAGGGAAGAACATAAATTGAAAGATGAATTTGAGAAACCAGTTAAAGAATGTGAAGAATGCAGAGACCATATAGTTATACTTTACAAGGGTCTCTCAAATCAAAGAACAACTTGAAGTAGTAGAAGAAGAAGTGGAGAATGCAGAAGTTGTGATAGCCACCTTGAATGGCCTCCCAGGATCATGGGATTCATTCATTCAAGGAATGTGCGCTAGAAGGAAGTGATTAATTTCAACAGACTCTGGGAAGAGCACACACAAGAAGAAGCTCGACTAATAATAAGAGAAAAGAAGATGGGAGCAACTGAAGATCAAGATTTCATGATTCAAAGAAGATACCTCAAGCGATGAGGAATATGAATAACTCAATATTAAGCATTTGGATAAGAAATGATTTTGTTATGAATAATAATATGACGATGCTAAAAGAAGGAGTCTACCCACGAAACAAATAACGATAAGTATTCAACTGTCATTTCATGATCTTGTTTTGCTATGCATATGTATATTTTTAGTTGATGTGTTATACATGATAGAATGTTTGCATTAATGACAATATGCATGTGATGGGTAAGTATCCCATGGTGCTATACAACTCTCCATTTCTACTTATCTAGAATGAAACCTCTTTGCTGACATATTGGATTAGTGCACAATATCAATGTTGTCCTGGTAGAGATGGAAGGAATCTAGAAAGTTTCCATGAGATATGGATGAATGTTGTATTGGCTAAAATAGTTGCATGATTATATATTTATGCATAATAATTTACCATTATGAATGTGCATTATGAAATGTTTCTAATCATAAGACTTGTGCATTTGACTTGTAGGAAAGATCACGTACAATCACCTACAAGAAAAGAAGGATGAGACTTGTTCCAAAGAACAAGTGACGACATTTCAAGAAAGAATCCAAGATGAAGAATAATATGACGATACTTTCAAAGAAATAAAGAGGCATCAAAGACACTCTAGTTATGTGACACTGTTAAGTGACATCATTGATGTAGAGCCTTCCAGCCATGAAGAAGTAGCCAATAAGAAAGGGAAGGAGAATACCAGTTCAAGAATAATGGTGTCTAGAATGCAGTATCAAGACCTGAAGGGAAGTCCGTAATGTCTTTCATATGAATCTACAAGATCCAGCATGCAGTAGATGGAAACATCGTGGGATACAAGGCAAGATTCGTAGCACGAGGCTTCTCACGGAAAGAAGGCCTAAACTATGAAGAGACATTTTCAACCATTGGAAGTTAAGACACATGACATGAAGACTCATGTGTGCAAATTAAACAAGGCCTTGTATGAGCTCAAAAGACACCCATGGGATAACACATTTATGAGGAGCTTGAAGATCACCTATATTGATGAATATCTTAACCTTTGCTACAAGGTTGAAGATGAAAGCCTATAGAGGATGACAAGTTCACAGATGGGTGCGAGAAGAACTTTTGAAAAGGTTCAAGATAGAGGATCTTAGTATCTAGTGACCCTATATGGATACATAGAATATTAGTAGCAAAAAAAGCTACTTGTCACTCCTGTACAGAATGTTTCAATGCATAGAGTATGAAAGAAAGAGGGAGTATGATGCTCCGCATCAGAGGGAGTCACTGCAGAAGATATTGAGGTTCAACATGGTACGACAGGATGGAAAGATTACTGATGACTCTAGTATTTATTGAGAGTAAATTGATTCCAACCTTTACTTCAAGGTTGAAGGTGAAAGACCAGTGATGCTCCTGTTATATGTCGATGTATTGTTCTTGACACAAAAGAGTAACTCATTAAATTTGCAAGAAGGAGACTTGCTGTCGAGTTCAAGATAAAGGACTTGGGTATGATGCACTACTTTCTAGGCATGGAGGTATGGTAGAGTGCGGATGGAATATTTCTTGGACAAGGGAAGTATGCAGTGGATATCCTGAAGAGTTTTGGTATGGTGGAATTCAAGCCCATGACTACACCTATGGCATCGAACCTGAAGCTATTGAGTGATGCTTCATCATAGACGGTTGATGCCACAATGCATCGTTAGATGATTTGTTCCTTGATGTACCTGACGAACATGAGACCATATATTTTATTTGTTGTGAACACATTGAGACATGATCAAGTAATAGTTGCAAAGCATGTAGTGAGGTACCTGAAGGGTACAATTGATTATGGGATAAAGTATGAAGCGAATCAGAAGATTATCCCAGAGGGCTATGTGGATTCAGATTGGGAAGGCAATGCCATTGATAGGAGGAGCACTTCAAGGTGCTGCTTCAGTATGGGATCAAGTGTGATCTCTTGGTTTAGCAGGAAGCAGTCCTACATGGCACTGAGTACAACTGAGAGAGGAGCAGTGAAGATCCAGTATGTGATCCAGATCGAGATCTCTCGAAAGAGGGAGTTCTAGCATAGCTGGTGAGATAGGTTGTCTGAGCATAAAATCTTGGCGAAGCTCATAGGTGGCTCAGATGTAAATGGTTCTGTAGGTTCTCCTCATATGTAATTGGTCCTAGCGAATATCGTAGGTTATCCTTGGACGTAATCAAACCTGATGTGATTCTATGCTAGAAATGGCTAGAGTGAAGTTCGAGTACTTCAGGGAGAAGCTTGGTGTTCTCCAGATCAAGGTTCCCTCCAAAGGGAAGTGATGAGTTCGAGAGCCCTTCTGACATGGATGTAGGATTGGTTCCTCCCATGGTCAGATGTAAGAGCAGAGCCCTTCTGACATGAATGCTAGATTAGTTCCTGTCATGGTTATATGTAAGTGCAGAGCCTTTCTGACATGGATGTAGGATTGGTTCCTCTCATGGTCAGATGTAAGTGCAGAGCCTTTCTGACATGAATGCTGGATTGGTTCCTCTCATGGTCAGATGTAAGTGCAGATCCCTTCTGACATGAATGTTGGATTGGTTCCTCTCATGGTCAGATGTAAGTGTAGAGACTTTCTGACATGAATGCTGGTTTGGTTCCTCTCATGGTCAGACGTGAGTGCTATGCCTTTCTGACATGGATTTAGGATGTGTTCCTCCCATGGTCAGATGTAAGTGATGGGCATGCCTTTCTGACATATATGTTGGATGTGTTCCTTGCATGGTTAGATGTAAGTGCTAGGTGGGCCTTTCTGACTTGGTCAGATATAAGTGCTGAAGAAGATGAATAACTACATGAAGGCTAGGCCTACAACCAACATGAAAAAGGGCTGGCTATGTAGAACTTCCTATGACGAGTAGAATTCGGAGATAGCACCAGTTGATCGAGATAGCAGTGATGATGATGATCCAGTGATGATCCAGCTTTGATGTCGATCCCATGATGATCTAGTTTCGATGATGATCTAGTGATGATCTAGCGTTGATGTTGATCCAGAGAAGAAGACTTGTACTGATGAATTGTGTCAAGAGAATACCTTCTTAGTTAAGAGGGAGTGTTGATGTATTTGTATCTTTGAAATGTATTCACTTGTATATTTTATGTATTGTACCCCGATGTTCCTATAGGGAAGTATCTGTAATGTAATTGAGTCATGTCATACCTTGATGTTCCTATCAGGAGAATCAATAATGTAAGAAAGTCATGTAAATTCATAGAGGGTAACCCTACTTATTGTTCAAGGGTTAAATTCCTTGTAGTTTCGGGGCACTAGGGTTATTAGACTCTCCTAGAGCAGTCGGCCCTATGTGAGTTAATGTAATGCAGGTCATTAGTACCCTATCTATGGTTACTCGAGCCTAGCTAGGATTACTCAAGCCTACAGAACTGAGTCAAATATTAAGTGAATGAAAGAATATAAATAGAGAGTGAGACTCTCTATTTATCACACACACACTCACTCAACTGGGGTGAATGAGTGAGAGAGATAATCTATCGGAGATCATCTTTATGTTTTCAGGTTTTTACTTTTGCTATTGGTGCTCATTCTATCTCTGAGGAAGCTGCAGGGTTTTCTCCTTTATGGTTTCCCCAAGGAAAATTCTTTGTGTCTCTTGTCTCTTGTGATTATTGTTGTGCATGTTATTCTCTCAGATAAGATCTTAAGATCATATTGCTTAAATGATAAAAATCGAACAATCTTCACCAAAGTTTTTTGTGAGAAGACCTTCAACAATCTCAAATCACTGCTGGGGATTTCTGATCATGCTGTGAAGCATGATTGATGATAATATTTCCAAATTTTGTTCTTCCTGTCCATGTTTAAGGGAGGATTTTTCCATTGGGTTTTTTCCTCTTTCCTTGGTTGTATGGACAAGCAATATGTAAAGGGTGACTAATCCTTGTTTCTAGGCCCTATAGTTTTCTGATATTTACTCATAAACTCAAGATTAAGGGGGGGTCTTAGAATAATCAACCCATAGTTACCTACATTTGACATTAATTAATCATTTTTGTCTTATTACCTAGATTCCTAGATTACATTCTATGCTAGTTTCCTTCTACATGTCCTAGAAGTCAAAACATGCCAAAACTAAGTCATGGAGCGCTTGGGAAACATCATGGAAACCAATTTTAACAAGTCTACTTTATTCCTGATTCCCTAAAATGCATATCTACTTTTTCTGAAAAGCTTCCTTGCTTTATATCTGATTTAAGGCAAATGGAAAAGCTAGTCTAGGTGTAACTACCTTGTTTTTTTTCCACATCATCCTCCCTCCTTTTCTCCAAATAAAAGCATGTATGATTTGTATTTCCATCCCTCTTTATCTTTCCCACTTTACTTAGCAAATTTGTACTCATCTTCATAGATTTGGAAACTGCTTTATGCACCTATAGGGGATTTGACTAGATTTGGTAAGCCTGCCTTTTGACTATTTCAAATGGCATCCTTATGCATTCGAACCTCTCATGTAATTATTTATTTGAGCAGCCTATTACTTCATAAGTTTGGCTATTGTACACTTACTTAATACATATTAGTGTTATGCTCCAATTTAAGTCTCCTTTGGTGTGAATTTTGCATGTTTGATTTAAAAATTTTGTGAGTTTTATTATTCTATCTCTTGGGTTCAATTTCCACAAGTTGAACCCTTGAAAAATTCTCTACTTCACTATATTATTTATTGATCACTGATTCTGGTGACATGGAATGTTATGAAGAAGTAATGCAGGTAGAAACTAGAAAGAAGTGGGAGCAAGGAATGAATGAGGAGGTGGAAACATTGGTAAGAAACCAGACTTAGGATTTGGTTGAGTTTCATGCATGTAAAATTGCATTGTAGAATAAATGGGTTTACAAGTTAAAGGAAGAAGAAGGAAGCAAGAAGCGGTACAAGGATAGACTTGTTGTAAAGGGGTTTGCACAAATAAAGGTATAGACTTTGATGAAATATTTTCTGATGTTCTTAAAATGAATTCAATTAGGACTATTTTAAGTCTAGTGGTGGTAGAAGATTTGCATATTGAACAATTATATGTGAAAACAACATTTATCCATGGGGACTTGGAGGAAGAGATTTATATGCAGTAGGCACAGTGGTATGAGGTCAAAGGGAAGGAAAATTTGGTTTGCAGGTTGAAGAAGAGCTTGTATGGCCTGAAACAATCTCCAAAACATTGATATTTGAAAATTGATAAGTTTATGACATAACAAGGTTATATTAGATGTCATTCCGATGATTGTGTTTATTTCAAAAGCAGAGATAATGAAAGATATATTATCTTGTTATTTTATTTAGATGACATGCTTGTTGTAGGGTCTAACATGCAACATATAAATGTGTTCAAAAGGAAACTAGATAAATATTTTACGATGAAGGATTTAGGTGATACAAAAAAAATCCTTGATATGATAATAACAATAGACATGAAAAGTCACAAATTGACATTTCCTCAGGGTGGGTATATAGAAAAGGTGTTGGAGAGGTTTAGAATGCAGAATGCAAAAACAGTTAGTACACCTTTGGCCAACCATTGTTGGACAAAATGGACACACTAAGAGGAGTGGGTGAATCAATGTGTGATAAATTTAAAATTTTTTACCATCTTTTAGTCAATCAAAGCATATCAATCATTATGTCATCAATTGCATAATCAAATTCATCATGAGTCATAAGCACAACATCACATCAAAAGAGACACAAGAATATATGCAATTTTGATCTTTATTTATTGTACATGGAATACAACAATATTATCGACTACAATCAGCCCCAACTGATGAAAAGAGAACCAAACCTCATACTGGGAACCAATCTTGTTTTCTTGCAAGCAATCATATGGATCTTTTGCACAACCAACCTCTACTCTACACATCAATCTCTACTCATCACTCTACTGGTCATTCTGCTCATGACAGTTTCTCATCATTGCTACTCATCTCTACTGCTCATCATTGATTCTCATCACTACTTTCTCATTGTTGTTGCTCATCACTCCTGCTCATCATTGATGCTCATATCTGCTGCTCACCACTATTGCTCATATTTTTTTCTCATCACTGCTACTTATCACTACTGCTCATCTCTGCTGCTCATCACTGCTGCTCATCTCTGCTGCTCATAATTGCTGCTCATTCTTTTTTGCTCATTAATACTGCTAATCAACTTGGTCATTCTATTCATGTACACATCATTATACACTTCATCATCCACAATTACTGAACAAGTAATTATTCTCTTCTTTCATCGAACATAAGTAATGCATCGTCGTGCATCATCATCATAGGTATGCATCATTGTCATAGGGTATGCATCCATGTCATCAAATATACATCATCATCATCTAAGTGTGCACCATTTATTCATCATCATCATCAAGTATACATCATAGTGCATAGGAGAGAATCATTACACTAGGTTATGCATGTACATCATATTGTATATGAGTGCATCAACATGATAGAGTGTACATCATTATCACATGCATTATCATCATAAAGTGTATAATATCATAACATAAAGGTATGCAACATCATCATTGTATCATCCATAATGACTCCAAATATATAAACCAATATAGAGTCTCACATACTAAGATCAAAGATGAACTCTATCCATGAGAGACATGTGTCATCACAAGAGAAACCCAAAAGCATGAACCATGTCTTTTTTAATATCACAATATGAATAAAAAGTGAAAACCCAAAACAAACTCTAGATCATGTCACCACATAGACCTCATAACAATATTTCCCATGATCCAATATTTTTCGTAATTCTGATTCCGTATGAGAAAGTTATGCCAATTTTAGTGAAGATGCCCATAAATTTATCCTCCACAAAGTTTTGCACTTTTCCCCAAGAGTTGCAAAAATACTTAGAGAATTGATGATGAACAAATGAAATGTTTGATATTCTATTTATATAGGTTTTTGAGGAAAGTTATAACCTCAAACTGGATCGACAAGCAATTCAAAATTACAAATAATTAAATTCTCTTTTGTTTGGTCGGCTGACCCAAAAAGGTGGGGTGCACCAAAATAAAAAATTCATATCTCTTCAACCGTAAGGAGTTAGAAGATGCTCCACATATCAATGGAAATGGATTGACAAGGAATATATATCTATGATGGTTTTATTTGAAAATTATTGGTATAATACCCTTGATTTCTTCAATATGTTCAAGACGTCAAAGACCCCACACATGAGGGTGCCAAATACCATACCACCAACTACAAGAGTTTCAAAGTATTATTCAACATATCAATGAAATTCCATGGGATATACCTCCATCTACATCCCAATATCCATAAAACCAGAAAGAGTACCATATATCACCATCAACAAACTACCAAGTGTGTGGGTTCAAGACCCAAGGAACCACATGAAAAATTTCAAGGACTTTTTCAAAGATATCTTATAATATTTAAACAAGATACTTTCGATAGAATTCAATCCCACTGCATAGGAATCCATCACCAAGTAGTGAGGGAATCATGACCAAATATTCCATCATATCAAAGGCTCTAACAATCATGGGCTTACAAACCACCATATGTATGGATTCCAAGACCCTAATCATTTTCAAATGCACCATCAATGATCATATAGTGTCCAGGGGTCATTACGCCACCATTTATGTGGGTAACAAAAGTTCTCATGCATAATCACTATCTCCAAGGGTTTCATGACCCCAACAAGGGATACATAGGCATCAATATATTCATCAAGGGTTCCAAGTCTTCATCAAGTCATTAATGGCCACATCATCACCTTTAAGAACCACTAAGACATCAAATTTGGGTCTAAGGGATTCTTTAGGGCTTCTTCATCAAGAAATGGGATTCATGGGATCCTTCAACCATGTCAACCACACTAGGAGATTTCCAAGGTTTAATATCCATCATGACATCAGCTGTTGGGTTGCTATACCTTCTAGTGGGGTACCATGATACCATCAAAGTAGGAATGACCACATAATGGGTATTTAGTGCTCCTCCAACTCATATAGGGATTCACCATCATCCATAAAGGATTCATCATCATCTCCAGGGTCTTCAGCACCATCAACAGGGTCTTCAACATCTTCAAGAAGGTGGTGGCTACAAGATCCATCCTTATGGGTACATGGATCTTGTCAACTATGTAAAAGGTGCTTCAAGGCACAAACCCACTTTGTAAGGAGTCCAAGGCAATACAAGTGAGACTTGGTGTCCTGAATGACAACCTGTGGAGCCACTACAACTCCATGTTGGATTCAATGACAATTTCATCAGCAATATTCCCCTTTGTCATTGATGACAACAACTCATGCTCCCCCTGTGAGCATGCTTCCCTTTTTTCTTCATCTCTCCCCCTTTGGAATCAATGGAAATGGGTGTCCACATATCTGCATATGAAATTGTTGATCATTTCTCCCCCTATAAGTATGCATGATCCTAGGACCTGTCTGTATTCCTCGAGTAACCATCCTTTCTCCTTTGATTTCATCCTCCAGCCTTCTGAACTCAAGGTGTTATAAGGTCTTTGAGATACCTTAGGCTTGGATTTCCAAATGGAATCCATGTTCCCTGCTCTGATCAACCTATCCTATTTGTAGTTACTTGGTTTTGTTCATCCATACTTGCTTCATGGCATATGTCCTTTCACCATTTATTCCTTTATCTATACTAGATTTCCTTGATGTGTTGTATAGGAAAATTCTCAAGGGTTATTTCTATGTACTCCAACACTCTTGAGATTCGTTCCCAAGGAAAGTACAACTATAACACCACATCATATGACAATATGCAACAATGTGACCAACATGGTTCCATGTTCGACACCTGGCTGAGCTATCGAAAATTCCAACACTTCTTTGATTAACTTCATGTCTCTGTGACTGTAGGTATTTTTCTTCTGATCTTGAAATAATCTTGCATTGGTCTTCTTCCAAGGTTCACTGTTTCTTCTTGATGATGTATAGGACGGATTCTTCCTCAGTTGAATTATTTGATTTGCACATTCTAGGGATTTTTGACCAAACTCACTGCATGTGTAGTATCTCAATGTGTGACATGTGGTAGCAACACGTCCAACTTGATTACATGCCCAAAATCTAACAGATTCATTGGGACTTCCTCCACTTCTTCTTTCGTAGATTCTACAATCCACGACTTTATGACCAAATTTATAAAAACAATAACAATAACTGTTGAATCCACTTTCATACCTGCGACTTTGAGATGTTTCTTTTCTAAAATTTCTTTGAGGAATATGCCTAACTCCTTGTTTCATTTTTGAGCTTCTAAACTCCTTTTTGTCATGTGTAGGTGCATGGGGAACAATTTCGGACATTCATGGACCTACTTCTGGATTCTTCAGAGACCAAGTGTCATCTTCATATTTTCCCTCGTCCTTCTTGTAACCATTACCGATTTTGTCAAGTGGAGATCTATGGAAATCCAAGATCTTATCTAGGACAAATGAACTTTCCTTGAACTTGACAAAATCTTCATTCTTCTCACCTTTCTTCCTGAGACCAACTACCTCCATTTCCATCTTCTGGATTGTCTCCTCCTTTTCTTCTAGCTGAATCTTCAAGATTTCTTCTATCCACTTGGCTTCCTCCAGCTGACTCTTCAAATCATCATTGACCTCTCTAGTTTCTTCAATCTCTTCAGTAGGATCTTCTAGTTCTTCCTTTTGATTGATGAATTCCGTATTTAGTTTTTCAACTTCAACATCCTTGTCTTTCATATGATCTTACAAATCTTTATCCTTGTGTTTGAGATTCACAAGCAACACTTTCATTGTCACGGTCTTCTGCTAATATTCATTCAACGAGTCCAATATTTTCTTTTTGAACTTCGTGAAGTCACTATGGTTTAAATTTACTGTGTTTAGAAACCAATTGGATTTGAGATCAATATTTAGCAACACGATATGTATCCCATGTGAATATTTTTAAATCCCTTCATCATCATTTGCAAGACCCTTCTCAATTTGATCACACAAGCTATCATTACAATCACAAGAGTTCATACCTTTACTAGAGTCCTCTTCTTGCTTCTCTTCTTCTTGATTGATCTCTTCTAGGGGACTGTCTTCTTATTCTTGATCTATCTTTTAGGGTTATGGTTTTTCCTTCTGATACTCGCTTTCCAACTTGAACCATAAGTCTTCGGCTAAAGTGTGCTCCCCTACACTTTATTTCACTAAACTGGGAAGTCCATCCATGAGGAAATTCAAGGATGTAGTATTGTCCTTCTTTGCTTCCTTCTATGCAACTGATTTTCCCTTCTTATTTGATGGAGTGGGTGAATTGATCACAATCTCCCAAACACCAAATTTTTCTCCTCCAACTAAAATAATTTGTCATATCAAGTAATAGAAAAACATTGCTTGATGACTCTTCTTTTGCTTCCATTGTGTCTCCATAGACCTCCTTCAAGCATGCAAGGCTTGTGATGAAGGCCGACTCTGATACCAATTCTTGGAAACAATGGCCAAACTGAGAGGGGGGGTGAATAAGTGTGTGAGAAATTTTAAACTTTTTACCTTATTTTAGTCAATCAGAGCATATAAATCATTATGTAATCAATTGCATAATCAAATTCATCATGTGTCATAAGCACAACATCACACCAAAAGAGACACACGAATATAGGCAATTTTGATCTTTATTTATTGTATATGGAAGACAACAGTCTTCTCGATTAAAATAAACACCAACTGATGAAATGAGCACCAACTCTCATAAGAAGACCCAACTTGGTTTTCTTAGCTCCAAATAAGAAGGGTTTGAGGATTCCAATCCTCAAGTGCAAGATTCTTCTTACAAGCAATCATATGGATCTGCTGCACAACCAACCTATGCTTTGCACATCAATATATGCTCATCACTATGTTTTTCAATCATCTCATCACTATTAAAGTATTGTAACTTTAGAATATATTCTATTGTACTTTTGTTGTATTCTCCTTTGGAGATGTTATTCCTCCATTCAGAGATGTCCTTGATGTAAGTAGTCATGTAAAATTCATGAGGTAAACCCTCCATTATAAGTTAGGGAAATAGTACCCACAAAAGTAATATATAAATTTATTTTGAGTCTCCCTAGGTAGGTTGGCCCTAATTAGGGGACTTGGCCAACGTAGTTGGTTAGTTGAGTCACTCACCTAATGAATATAAATAGGTGAGGTGCCTCTCTCATTGACACACACCTTACACTCAAGTATTTCACTAGAGAGAGAGAGAGTGTGTGTGTCACGTACCCTCCCCTCTTATGCCATGATGTGTCTTACCCATCCCTCTTCATTAGAGGAGAATAGAAGGGAGGAACATGACTACAACTACTCTGATATACCACAATGTAGCCTCCCCAACATTCTAATACCACGATGTCCATGTACTTGGTGCCCATACACCTGATTGAAATGCAAAATAATTTAAAACTTACTATTTATTTCTATTTAAACACAGTCTTAGGTCATATACATCCTTTAGCATTCATGCTTACGCATAAACATCTCTGTAACAACCTTTTCACATCTCACATATCCATTCCACCTTCCGCTGTGGACTTCCTGAATAAAAAGCTCCCTGAAACGACCACCTTATCTTTTGACTTTTCACCTTCTGACTTCCACCCTTCCGCCTTCTCTTGTAGACCTCAGAAGTCAGAAACTCCATGAAACGATCATTTTGTCTTTTGACTTTTCGCCTTCCGACTTTCTGCCTTTTTTCCTTTCGCTACGGACCTCGAAAATTGAAAAACACACGAAACGATTGCTCTGTCTTTCTACTTTTTTCCTTTCAACTTCCTCCTGTCCTCCTTCCATTGCGGAGCTCGAAATTTTGAAAACTCGTGAAATGATCACTTTGTCTTTCGAATTTTTTCCTCCCGAATCCCGTCTTTCCACCTTCCACTTCGGACCTCAGAAATTGTAAAAAAAATAATTGCTTAACATTTTCCCATTTTCCGTGTCCTGACTTCCTCCTTTTACAGGCAGATTTCGAGGTCCAAAAAACACACTTTTACCTTAGAATTTTTGGCTCTTTTTTCGCTTTTGACTTCTGCCTTCCGCAGGTGGAACCCCAGGTGCAAAAAACTAACATTTTTCCTTGTTCCTTTCTCTAATTTTCCTCCTTTCACCTCTCACAGGAAAATCCTAGATTGCAGAAAAACACATCTTACCTTAATATAGCCACATTTCTAATCCTGTAACCAAGCTTCTAGCCTCAATAATCATAAGCAAATGCAGTGGAAAATACAAGGCATATAAAGATGCAAATGTAGGGGAATTTAATCAATAGTAAACTCTACTTAATTCATTCATAAGAATTCTACATAATCAGTATATTCATATGAAAATACATTTAAGAAATAACACAATAGAGAATTCGTATCTTGAACATGAAGTTTTCCCACAACTAGCTATGTCGCTGCAACGCTCCACCCAACCATAGTCCAGTTGTGTTCATTAATATCTCAACACAACTGCCACCCCCAAGTTGGGCATGAATTCCATAAGGAACTAGGGAACATTGGCTCAGACATAGCCAGAACACATCAAACGCAGTCAATCCAACCTACAGTTGGGCTTCACAGTCTATCTAGCCAAGCCAATACAAAATTGGGTTTAACAGGCTACATGAAAATAAGACAATACACTGTTGGGTTGATCAAGCTACTCAATCAATCCAACAATAGTTGGGTTTTACATACTGCACATAGTCAACCCAAAATTCACATTAAGGACCAACCAAGACAACTAACAGATGGGTTTAATAGGCTACTCAACCAAGCCATCTCACTGTTGGGTTTAACAGGCTATTCAACCAAGCTAGCTAATAGTTGGGTTTATCAGGTTGTCCAACCAAGGATTACACATGTCCAAATCCAAAATAAGACATGACAAAGACAATATCCAATTGGGTTTCACAAGCTGCCCAGCTAAGCCAATATACAATCAAGTTTCACATGCTGTTAGCCAAGCCAATATATGTTTGATTTTTATAGGCTACTAAGGAAGTGAAAAGGAAGAATGGATAAGATAGTTTCTCATTCAAGAGCTAGGGACACCTCCACAAGATCTATCTAGCCTAGCATCCATAATACCTACATACCCAAAACAAGGAAGCATCCCCTTCTCTGATACATAGTCCCTCGGGCTATGCCTTCCCTTCCAGTGCTCTTCAAGGTGTACATAGAATATTTACCAACCACTCTTATCTTTTCGTGAGGTTCCTCTCTGCACTAGGTTTATGAATCCCATTCAATGTCTCTTCCACTCCTCAGTCTTGCATACTATTCATACCCAAATGAGGTTACAAATCACAACAACCAAACCCAAACTAGGGTACACATCATAAGAAACAGACCCAAACCACAGTACACATCACAAAAACTAGAAGGTAACTCAACAACACAGGTCTCCACACTGTAATATGTTGATGTAATTGTAACTTCAGAATGTATTCACTTGTATATCTTATGTATTATACCCTGATGTTTATTCCAGGATGTATTTGTAATGTAATTGAGTCATGTCATGCCCCGACGTTCCTATCGGGAGTTTCTATAATGTAAACAAGTCATGTCAAGTCAAGGTGGGCAACTCTCTTATTGTTCAAGGGTTAAAGTCCCCACAGTTCCAGGGCACTAGGTTTATTAGACTCACCTAGTGAAGTTGGACCTAGTTGGGTTTAGTCAAGTTGAGAATTAGTATAAATAGAGAGCTATCCTCTCTATTTATCACACACTCACTCACACTTAGTTGTAGCACATAGCTGAGGAAGAAGAAGACACTGGGGCTAGGAAGAAAGAAGGTTATTGATGTCGGGAGATCATCTTACTATTTTGGGTTTTAATTTTGGTGTTGATTCTATCTCCGAGGAATTTGTGGGGTTTTCTCCATTTATGGTTTCCCCAAGGAAAAACACTGTGTTTATTGTCTCTTGTGTTTGATTGTTGTGCTTATTATTCTCTTAGTTAAAGATACTAATATAATGCTAGCTTAATGTTAAAAATCTAACATGGAATCAGAGCGAACCTGAGAAGAAGACACTGTGCAGCTGTGGGAACTAGGGCTTCCTACTTTGTGGATCTCTCTCCACAGATTTTCAGCAAACGAAGGTTGGAATAACTCTCCTTCCTAGGGTGCATCTTTCTGTCGAAGCAGAATCCAATTATGAGGTTTTTCAGTTTTAGACCCGACACTGCTATCAAAAATTAAGGCTTTCCACAAAAGTGGAATTTTTCAGTGAGCTTAGGCCTGGATTGATCTCCTCCTCAAAATTGAAGTTTGGGATCAAGATTAAAGCATTTGGTTGGACAGAACTCCGGAAAAGAAAAACCCTAATCTGCTCCTGAACCAGCATTGCAAAATTTCAGCTCCAAATCCAGATCTCACATCTTGACCTGGTAAGACCTAAATATGTTGTATTTCCATTTGAGGTTCTCAATTAAGATGTCTCATCATATCAAGCTTGATGAAAATCTTGAGGTAGCTGATAACTTCCGAGCTTGGAAATATAGGATCTCCCTAGTCCTAGAAGAAAATGAGTTGGACTCCTATATCAGTGAGGATGTTCCAATTCCAGAGGGAGATGAGGCCAAGGCCTTACATAAGAAGAAGTTGGTTATGGCAAAGAGGATCATTGCTGATTCTATCAAGGATCACCTCATACCATAGGTGTCCTCCCTCAAGACACCTAAATCTATGTTTGATACCCTAACCAAACCGTTTGAAGGGAAGAAAATAAACTGGAAGATGACTCTAAGGAACCAGTTGAAGAATGTAAAGATCCAGAATGAGGAGACCTTCTAGTCATACTTCACAAGGGTCTCCTAGATCAAAGAAAAACTTGAAGCAGTAGATGAAGAAGTGGAGAATGTAGGAATTGTGATGACAACCTTGAATGGTCTCCCTAGGTCATGGGATTCTTTCATCCAAGGAATTTGTGCTAGGAAGAAGTTAGTCAAGTTCAGTAGACTATGGGAAGAATGTTCACAAGAAGAAGCTCGAATAGTAGCTTGAGAAGAAAAGATTGGAAGTGAATATCAAGCTCTCACAGTACACTTGAAGAAAGGAAGAAGGAAAAATCATCATCACCAAGGTAAGCATTCTCATCAGAAAAAATAATCTTGTAAGAAGGGATCCATCCAAACTCAGATGTTATACATGTGACAAAATATGACACTTTGCTAGAAATTGTCCCATGAATAAGAATGGATCCAAGAAGAAGAAGAACTCCAAAAGAAGACATCATGCTCACACTGATGAGGATGATGATCCTCCTAGGAAGAAAGTAAAACAAGAAAGCGAAGACTCTTCAAGTGAAGAAGAATATGTTCCGATCTCCGCTCTCATGGAAGCAAATATTGGCTTATTGATAGTGGGGCTTCCAAACACATGACAAGTTTTAAGGAATATTTTGAGAAACTATTCGAACATAATTGACCCCATAAGGTGAAACTTGGGGATGACTACCAATATCAAATAAAAGGTAGTGGTGAATCCTCCTACAAGCTAGACTCTGGAAAGTCTATGAAAATGAAAGATGTCTTGTTTGTACCAGGACTAAAGAAGAATCTTGTATCCATATAGGCACTGGATGAAAAGGAAATGAGGGTTGCATTTGTAGATGACCAAGTCCTCATGTGGTCAAGAGGAAAGACTATTGACAATGCAATAGTAATTGGAGAACAAGAAGGAGGATTATACAAATTGAAGGGCCATCCAGAAACAACTTTGGTCCATGACATAGTAGAGCCAAATGAACTTTGGCATAGAAGGCTTGCACATTTGCATTACAGAGCATTACCACTTGTAAGCAAAGCTATTGATGGTCTTCTTGAAATTCAAGCAAAATATGAAGGGGTCTGCAAAGGATGTGCGAAAGGAAACAATACAAAGAAGACATTTCCAAGTAGTGAGAGCAAGGCAAAAGGAATCTTGGAAATCATCCACTCCGATGTATGCGGACCAATGTCATCAAGTTCACTAAACGGGTATGTATACTATGTTTCTTTCATTGATGAATTTTCTAGGAAGACATGGATTTACTTCATAAAGAACAAAGATGAAGTTTTCAACAAGTTTAAGGAATTCAAAGCCTTGATTGAGAACCACACAGAAAAGAAGATCAAGACCTTTCGATCAGATAATGGTAGAGAATTCACATCAAATGAATTCAAAGACCTATGCAAAGAATCAATTACTAAGAGGGATTTATCCACTCCATACAATCCACAACAGAATGGGGTTGCAGAAAGGAAGAATAGAACTATCATGGAAGCTGCAAGAGCAATGCTTCATGATTGGGATCTTCCCATGCATCTATGGGCAGAGTCTGCCAGAACAACGGTGTATGTACAGAACCATACTCCACACAGAGTACTCGAGAACAAGGCACCTGAAGAAGTCTTTTCCAGCAAGAAACCAGAAGTTAGCCATCTCAGAATATTTGGCTGTCCAGTGTACATACACATTCTGAAAGAAAATAGAACAAAATTAGATCCTTAAGGAAAGAAGGGTATATTTGTGGGATACTTTGAAATTTCGAAGGCTTATAGAATATATTTCCTAGCATTCAAGAAGATCGACATCAGTAGGGATGTAACATTTGATGAATACTCAGCTTACAACAAATCTAGAAAGAGACCTGCTGAAGAACCTAAAGAAGCAGAAGCACCCAGAATTCATGATACAACCATGAACGAAGAAACTCAAGAAGAAGATTGAGAATTTGAAGAACCAATAGAACCTATAGATCCACCTCAAGAGAATAATCCTCACAAGAGGAAACCTACTTGGGTATGGGAAGTTATCCAAAGTGCGGAAAGATATGGGGCTCCAGAAGAGAGTCACAGAGAAAGAAAGAGAACCAGATCCTGCTCCAGATATGTAGCTTTACTATGTGACTTTATGAATAAAGAACCTTCCATTATGAAGAAGCGGAAGAATAGAAAGAATGGATGGATGCTATGATCGAAGAGTATCAATCGATCATGAAGAATGATGTTTGGGATGTTGTCCCAAGACCAGAAGGGAATTCAGTTGTAAATTCCAAATGGATCTACAAGATCTAGCATGCTGCAGATGGTAGCATAGAAAAATATAAGGAAAGATTCATGGCTCATGGCTTCTCACAGAAAGAAGGAATAGATTATGAAGAAAACTTTGCACCTATAGCCAGATACACTTCCATCATATCAGTACTTTCTCTGGCTGCAGTGATGAAATGGAAGATACACCAAATGGATGTCAAGACTACTTTCTTGAATGGTGTAGTGGAAGAGGAAGTGTATGTAGAGCAGCCACTCAGTTTTGACACATGACAGGGAGTCTCATGTGTGTAGATTAAAGAAATCCCTATACGGTTTGAAACAGGCACCCAGGACATGGTATGGTAGAATTGACAGCTTTCTATCAAGTTTGGACTTTACCAAGAGTAAAGTAGATTCCAACCTTTACTACAAGTTTGAAGATGGAAACCCAGTGATGCTCCTATTGTATGTAGATGATCCGTTTGTAATAGGTATGGATGGGTTGATTGCTAATACGAAGAGGAAGCTTGTTGTTGAGTTCGAAATGAAGGACTTGGGTATGATGCACTATTTTCTAGGAATGGAGGTGTGGCATAATGCAGATGGAATCTCCCTCAGACAAGGGAAGTATGTAGTAGAGATCCTAAAGAGGTTTGGGATGATGGACTACAAGGCCATGACCACACCTATGGCATTGAACCTAAAACTGTTGAGTGACGCTTCATCAGAAGTGGTTGATGCTACGATGTATTGTCAGATGATTAGATCCTTGATGTATCTAATGAACATGAGACTAGACATTTGCTTTACTGTGAACACCTTGATCCAATTCTTGACAAATCCGAGACATGTTCACTTGATTGTTGCAAAGCATATTCTAAGGTACTTGAGGGGTACAATTGATTATCGGCTCAAGTATGAGGCAAATCAGAAGATTAACCTGGAGGGTTATGTTGATTCAAATTGGGCAGGCAGTGCCATCAATAGGAAGAGCACTTCAAGGTGTTGCTTCAGTATGGGATCAGGTGTGATTTCTTGGTTTAGCAGGAAGCAATCCTATGTGGCACTGAGTATAGCTGAAGCAAAGTATGTCGCAGCTTGTTCAAGTAGTTGTGAGGTAGTATGGTTGAGGAAGCTACTGTCTGATTTATTTGATCTTCATATGGATGCTACTTATATACATTGTGACAACCAAGTTGCGTGAAGTTGTCAGAGAATTTGGTGTTCCATGAAAAGTCGAAGCATATCGAGACCAAGTATCACTATATCATGGATATGGTGCAGAGGGGAGCAGTGAAGCTCCAGTATGTCGTGACAGATGAACAGATAGCTGATGTGTTGACAAAGCCATTGGCTAGGGTGAAGTTTGAGTACTTCAGGGAGAAGCTTGGTGTTCTCCAGATTGAGGTTCCCTCCAAGGGGATATGATGAGACCTAGAGCCATTCTAACATGGTGAGAGGATCGGTTCCTTCCATGGTCAGATGTAAGGGTTGAGCCATTCTATCATGGTGAGAGGATTGGTTCCTTCCATGTCAGATGTGAGTGCTAATCCATTCTGATGTGACTGTAGGATTGGTTCCTACATGATCAGATATAAGCGTTGAATGCCATTCTTGGAATGGAGGTACCTGGTCAGTTACCAGGAAAGCTCAGTTTGGGACTGAGGGCCATTCTGATGTGAGTGTAGGATTGGTTCCTACAAGATTAGATGTGAGTGTAGAGCCCTTCTGACATTGGTTGTCAGATGTAAGTGCAGAGCCCTTTCGGCATGAAGGATTAGTTCCTTGCATGGTCGAATGTAAGTGCTGAGCCTTTTTTACATTGGTTGTAAGATGTAAGTGTGGAGCCTTTCGGCATGGAGGATTGGTTCCTCACATGGCCAAGTGTAAGTGCTAAGCCTTTCCGACAATGGTTGACAGATGTGAGTGTTGCCTTTCTGACAGGGTTGTGGGAGGTGTTCCCACATGGTCAGATGTGAGTGCTGGGCATGCCTTTCTGATATGATTATAGGATTGGTTCCTACATGATCAGATATAAGTGCTGGAAGAAGACCTACATGGAGGCTAGGCCTACAACCAGCATGAAAAAGGGTTGGATATGTAGAACTTCCTGTGATGAGAAGAATCATGAGATAGCACCTATAATGATCTAGTAGTGATTATCCAAATCGAGGGATGATCCAGATTCAGTGATGATGCTCTAGAGATGATCAAAATCGAGTGATGATCCAAATCCAGTGATGATGATCCAGATCGAGTGATGATCCAGATCTAGATGAAGATGACTTGAAGATGAAGATGACTTGAAGATGAAGATGACTTGAAGATGAATATGACTTGAAGATAGAGATGAATTAAAGGCGAAGATGACGAGGAATTGATGATGATCCAGATGATACAAAGAAGAAGACTTGTGCTGATAAATTGTGTTGAGAGAATACCTTCCTAGTTAAGAGGGAGTGTTGATGTAATTGTAACTTCGGAATGTATTCACTTGTATATCTTATGTATTATACCCCGATGTTTATTTTGGGATGTATTTGTAATGTACTTGAGTCATGTCATGCCCCGATGTTCCTATTGGGATTTTCTATAATGTAAACAAGTCATGTCAAGTCAAGGTGGGTAACCCTCCTATTTTTTAAGGGTTAAAGTCCCCGCAGTTCTAGGACACTAGGGTTATTAGACTCACCTAGTGAAGTCGGCCCTAGTTGGGTTTAGTCAAGTCGGGAATTAGTATAAATAGAGAGCTAGCCTCTCTATTTATCACACACTCACTCACACTCAGTTGTAGCAATAGCTGAGGAAGAAGACATTAGGGCTAGGAAGAAAGAAGGTTATTGCTATCAGGAGATCATCTTACTGTTTTGGGTTTTACTTTTGGTGTTGATTCTATTTCTGAGGAAGTTGTGGGGTTTTATCCATTTATGGTTTCCCTAAGGAAAAACACTGTGTTCATTGTCTCTTGTGTTTGATTGCTGTGCTTGTTATTCTATTAGTTAAAGATCCTAATATACTGCTAGCTTAATGTTAAAAATCTAACATAATACAGAGGAATAGGTTCGCATACCACTCTGTAACATAGAGAAACACTGCAGAACACGTAGCAATACTCTGCTAGCTCACATTGCACCCGTAGAATGATGAACCACACTAAACAACCACTTCCCCAAATTAGGATAGTGAACAATGAACAACCCCCCCAGAATGGATCGAAATGACCTAAAGGAATCACCAAGAAATATTGGGCAACTTCAGAAATGATGGGATAGAAACACATCTCCGTAATTACTTGCTTTAGAAGAAAGAATGCAGCTTCTCCAGATTGTAGGTTGTAGTTTTTCTCAGACTGGAGGCTAGCTCAGTCACGAAACCAACTACCATGCCTTGCTTTTCCCAAGACATTAACTGCCTCAACCGTTGTTCTGGAAGAATTGAATGATTGAGTGTAGGGGACAAAAAGGTAGTCGAGGGTTTATGAGTTTACCCATCGACATCTGGTCTCACCCTATTGGCTCAAGAGTTTTAATAACTCCCCTCCCTATTCCTTGTGAAATCATGTCCCCATCTCTTATGTTGCAGTGCATAGCTAGCTGTTCTATTTGATTAAATTGTATATTTACATGATGAATTCAAAATATAATGTGCCTAACTTAGCACTATATCCATCGGCATCAACCTTGATCACCGATACACAAAACACCAAATCGAAGGTAGGTCCTTGGCCTTGAGATCGTCACCATGATTTAAGTACAATATATACACCATGGGTTCAAAACTGGGGTGTTACATTCCCCTTCCCCTTCATTAACATAGTCCTCAGTGCTTTACAAAATTGAACAAAAATGGATGTGACGATCGCATGGAATCCTCCATCTCCAACATAGCCTCATCATAACCATATTGCTTCCACCGCACCTTTACCTATCCACCGTCTCGATTCTGGAGCATTGTGACCTTCTTGTCGAGGATGCATAATGGCTCGGTTTGGAACTCACCTTTGGGTTCCACCCGAATCACATCCCAATTTATCACATGGTTAGGATCATGAACATATTTCTTAAGCAAAGAAACATGAAAAACACTATGAGCTCTAGTGCTAGCAGGAAATGCAAGTCTATACACAACTGGCCCTATTCTTTCAAGCACTTCAAAAGGCCCACAATATCTAAGTGATAGATTAGGACAACTTTCAAGCTTCAAGGAACTCTTCCTTGGCCTCACTCTAAGGTAAATATGATCCCCGATACTGAACTCTCTATGCACTCTATGCTTGTCTGCATAGCTTTTATGTCTATCTCTGGATTCTTTTAGGCTCTTCCTAATCTTTGCGACCTCTTGCTCCATTTCCTTGAGCAACTCTGGACCAAGCACAATCTTGTTCACTGGATCATCCCAAGTTACTGGTGTACTTCACCTTCTATCATATAGAGATTCATATGGATTCATTCCCAATGATGCTTAGTGTCCATTATTATATGCAAATTCTACCAAGTGTAAATAATCCTCCCACTTGGATGGTTTGTCCATCACATACATGAAAATCATGTATTCAAGCACCTAGTTCACTCTCTCTATTTTCCCATCAGTCTGAGGATGGTAGGTGGCGTTGAAGTTCAACTTTGTACCCAAATATGCAAATATACCCTTCCAAAAATTGGAAGTGAACTTGGTATCCCTGTTAGATATTATTACCTTAGGCAATCCAAGCAATCTGAAAATTTCCTTCATGAAATTTTTTGCAATGGAATCATCCTTATATGTGGACTTTTCCGGTATAAAATGTGATGCCTTTTTCAACTTTTCCACCACAGCCATGATGGAATCATGTTGTCTCATAGTCATTGGAAATCCTATAATAAAGTCCATGGAAATAACTTCCCATTTCCATTTCGGAACTGGAAAAGGCCGCAATAACCCTGTTGGGTGTTGATGCTCAACCTTTACCTGCTGAAATTTCATGCACTTAGCAATATACTCAACACTGTCCTTTTTCATTCCTGGCCAAAAAATACTGCTTTCTGGCTGTAGCAATTGTCTTCTAATATCCTAGGTGACTAGAATATAGAGCTTCATGGATTTCATCCATAACAATTCTCCTCAAGTATGCCACATTTGGAATATAAATTTTATTCTTATAGGTAAGAAGTTCATATTCTTCCAATTTATATCCCTCATATTTATTTTCAAGGCTTTGCTGCTACAACTTGCCCTTTATGCACATACTTTTAATCTTCAGCAATATGATTGATAATCTACTGTCTCAAATATGAGTGGCAAGTATTAAGAGATGCCACATGCATTTCATGCAACTTCCTGCTGATTGCATCAGCCACTTTATTTTATTTTCCTTTTATGTCTTTGATTTCAAAATCAAATTCACATAAAAAATCTAGCCATCTTGCTTTCCTAACATTTAGAGTTGGCTAATCAAATAAGTATTTCAGACCACAATGGTATGTCCTTAGCTCAAATTTTCTTCCCATTAAGTAATGTCTCCACATATTGAGAGCATGTACTATGGCTGCAAGTTCTAGATCATGAGTATCATAGTTCTTCTCATGCTCCTTCAACGTTTTGGACTCATAGCATACCACGTGGTTGTCTTGTATAAGAACTCCTCCAAGTCCTTGATTACATTCATTCGTACACACCACAAGGTCTTTTTTTGGGTCTGGAATTTTCAGAATTGGTGCACTTGTAAGGAGATTCTTCAACTGCTTGAAGATTTCTTCACATCTTGGTGTCCATTCAAAATTTATCCCCTTATTTTGCAAAGAACTGATTGAATGTGAAACCTTGGAGAATCCTTCAATGAACCTCCTGTAGTATCGTGCAAGTACCATTAAAGATCTCACATCTATCACATTTCTTGGGGTTGGCCAATTCATGATGGCCTCAATCTTTTTAGGGTCCATAGATATTTCTTCCTTTGAGATAATATGACCCAAATAAGGAATTTTATCTTTATAAAAGTCACATTTTCTCAACTTTGCATACAAATTATGCTACCTTAGAAATTTCAATGCTATCCTCAAATGTTCTTCGTGCTCTTCCTCCTTCTTAGAATAATTAAGAATGTCATCTAGGAAGAAAATAACAAACTTGTCGAGATACTTGCTAAAAACACTATTCATGAGACACATAAATGTAGCTGACGCATTTGTGAGACTGAATGGTACCACTACAAACTCATAATGTCCATACCTTGTTCTGAAGGATGTCTTATGAATATCTTCATCTTTAATTCTTACCTGATGGTAACCAGACCTCAATTCAATCTTGGAAAATACCTTTGCTCCTCTCATTTGATAAAAAATGTCAGCAATTCGAGGTAAATGGTATATATTTTTCACAGTAGCTTTATTCAACTATCTGTAATCAATACATAACCTGAGTGTGCCATATTTTGGTTTCACAAATAGAAATGACGCTCCCCAAGGATACACACTCGGCCTTACATACTTATTTTCCAACGACTCTTGCAGTTGCATTTTCAGCTCTAGCAATTCTGGTGTGCTCATCCTATAGGGTGTCTTGGACACTGGTGTTGCTCCAGGCACAAGGTCAATTGTAAAATCAATGTCTCTTTTTGGAGGAAGCCTTCGGATTTCATAAGAAAAAAAATCCCTGAATTCTTTTAATACAAGATAGTCCTCCAGCTTAGGAGTTTCATTCTCTGCTGCCTCCAAAACATGGGTTGCATACAATTACCAACCTTTCCTACATAACTTATTCAACTGCATTGCTGAAATATGCCTAACAGAGAAGACCTTTGGAATTCGTCTTACAACCCTTGGGTTTCCTTCTTCATCTATGCATTCAAAAGTGTTATTGTAATAGTCACGCTTAACTCTATGCACTTCTAACCAGTCCATTCCAATCAGAATATCATAGGAACCAAGTGGCAGGATATTCAAGTCTACATAGGTGAGTAACCCGTCCATATCTAATGGACATTTCTCTACCACTTCACTAACCTTTCTCTTGGTTCCAATGGCTAGTTGAACTAACCATGATTTTCTATGCTTTAACTTCTTAAAAGCACAAATCTCAATAATTCTAGGAGTGATATAACTATGAGTAGATCCAAGGTCAATCAAAACAGAAACAGATATTGCCTTCAACTTCAACCACAGTTGATTGATTATATGTTTGACAGTACTCTAGCGCTGCATAAATGCTAGGGACAATCCTTTCTACTTGACCCACCGTTTTAGCTCCTTGGATGTTGCAAGCTCTCCTTAGATGCCCATTTTCAAGCGCATAGTTCCCACGCCTTTTTTTTTCTCCGTATCTCCAACATTGGAGTGGTTCTCTAATCTCTTTTGGATCTCTGGGCCTGTCTCCAATCACTCTAGCTGGCTTAGCCACAACTTGTGATGGATGCCTTTGTATATTTTGGAAGTGAGAAGCTTTGAAACCTTTCTTCCTTTGGTCAAACTTTCCATTCTTCTTTTCCTCCCATGTCTTATGATTATCAAGCTTTCTTTTATTCTGATCATAGCAATACATTTCCTTCCTTATAGCCTCTTCTAGAGTTCTAGGTTCATCAAACTCAATCCTGTCCTTATATGGCTGAGGCATCTCATGTAGAAAACATTTAATTTTCACTTTATCATCCTTGATGTATCTGGCATGCCTCAACAACTCCAAGAATTTGCTTGCATACTCTTCCATGGTCAGCTATCCCAATTTCAGCTCATGGAACTCTTTAATATTTTTTTATCATAGTACCTGTTAGAGAGGTACTTCTACTTGAAATACTTCTTAAACTGCTTCCACATGATCTTTCTATCATTTATCTTCTTCACTTTCTTGATTTGCTTCCTGATTCCCAGAGTTAATCTTCCTTTGTGTGGAAATTAAACCCAGTAATAGATTAATTTTACTCACAACAATTATCAATTGATCATGCAAAATCACTCACAAAAGAGACTGAAAATGGAGTTGTAACACTAAAATGTATTATTTAAGTGTACAATAGCCAACCCTATAATAACATAGGCTGCTGAATAAATAGAATACATCAAGAAATCGAATGCATGAGGAGGCATCCAAATCTAGCATAAAGCAGGCTTACCAAAAATAAGCAAATCCCCCATAGGTGTAAAAAGCTGATCCCAAATCTGTCATGGAGCTCATGAATTGGAAAAAAGGCATAGGCAAGCTAAAGAGTGGTGGAATGGAAGCTCATACATGCTTTTGCATGGAGGAAAGAGAGGAGGATGTGTAGGACAAAAAACAAGTTCACCTCACCTAGTCTAGCTTTCCCATTTGCCTTAAAACACTGAAAAAGCAGGCAATAAAGCAGAAAAAGCAGATAGGCACCTAGGAGGCCAGGAATAAAGCAGATTTGATTCCTTGGGCTTTCCCATGTGCTACATGAGTCAAATGTGGCAAGTTTGACCTCTATGGATAGGAAAATAACAACTTGCACAAGGTGGGACACATGAACTAGGCAAATAAGATAAAAAAGATTAAAATAATGTCTAAATGGGTAAACTATGGGTTGATTATTCTAACACCCCCCCTTAAGCCTGAATTTATGAGTAATATATAAAAAATATAGGGCCTAGCAACAAGGCTTAGTCACCCTTTTACATACTGCATGTCCATTTAAACAAGGAAAGAGGCAAAACCAACTTGGGAAAATCCTCCCTTAAACATGGACTGTAAACCAAAATTGTAGAATCTTGTCTCCACTCATGCTTTTACAGCATGATCAGCAATCTCCAGCAGTGATTTGAGATTTCTGAAGGTCTTCTCACAAAATACTTTGGTGAAGATATCAGCTACTTGTTCTGAAGATGAACAGAAGAGTAGGTGAATGGTGCCATCATGCACAAGTTCTCTGATGTAGTGCATATGGATCTCAATGTGTCTGGTTCTCTGCTTCTAAACTGGATCTTTGCAGATTCGAATGGTACTCTGGTTATCACAGTAGATGGTAGTTGAGTACTCTGGTTTGAAGCCACACTCTCCAAGTAAACCCTGCAACCATAAACATTGAGTTGCTGCATTAACAACTCCTCTGTACTCAGCTTCTGTAGATGAGAGTGCAATGGCACTCTGTTTCTTGCTTGACCAGCTGATTGGCCCTTTTGCAAGCATGAACACATATCCTGATGTGGACTTTCTGTCTGTGTTATCACCTTCCCAATCACTGTCAGTAAATCCAATCAAATCAAGATCAGATTTTTCTTTATAGAAGATCCCATGTGTCCTTGTTCCCTGAACAAAGTTAAGGATCCTTTTGGCTGCTTTCCAATGGATCTCTTGAGGCTGATCCATGAATCTAGAAGCCACACTTACTGCATAACAAATATCAGGTTGATTATGTGTCAGATACAACAAACATCCAATCAATTGCCTATACAGTGTATTGTTTACCATCGGTGAAGAATCAGCTTCTTCCAGCTTTACTCCTGAAAGGAAAGGAGTTTTGCTTGCTTTGAAATCCTTCATTCTGAATTTGTTCAGCAAGTCCAAGGCATATTTGGACTGGTGCACCTTGATTCCAGCTTTGGTTTGAGAGATCTCAAGCCCCAAAAATTGAGTTAAGAGCCCCAAATTTGTCATGGAGAAGGCTTGGTTCATAGCTCCTTTTAAGGAAGCAATCTCAGCCTGTGAGCTTCCTGTAATGAGGAGGTCATCAACATATAACACAATGATCATTAATGAACCATTAACTAACTTCAAATAGACATTTGGATCTGATTTGCACTGAACAAAATTCAGTGATAGCAAGAAGCTATCGATCTTGGCATACCAAGCCCTGGGGGCTTGCTTTAGCCCATACAATGAATTTCTCAACCTGCACACAAGAGAAGGGTTAGTAGCAAAACCTTGAGGCTGCTGCATATATATCTCCTCAGTGAGATCTCCATTCAGGAAGGCACACTTTACATCCATATGATGTACCTCCCATTGCGTTGAGGCTGCAATGGCTAGAGCTAGCCTGATGGAATCCATCTTTTCCACTGGGGCAAAGGTCTCATTGTAATCTATGCGATGAACCTGTGTGTAGCCCTTGGCTACCAATATGGCCTTGTACTTCAGTGGTAAACCATCAGCAGCAAATTTGGTCTTATAGACCCACTTACACTGGACTAACTTTCTTCCTGGAGGAATATCCACTAGCTCCCATGTGTTGCTCTTCTGGAGTGAGCTGAACTCCTCCTTCATGGCTGTTTTCCATATAGGATCTCCTGCTTCTTATTCATATGTTTGAGGATCAGAATACACCATCAAATAGCATTTTCCAGCAAACATAGGATCCTTCATGCACAGACCACTCTCAAATTGAGATCTAGTCCTCCTTGGGTCATTGGGATCCCCAGCTAGCTCTCTTGCTGCATGTAGTGTCTTGGATTCCCATTTTGTCCTTGTAGGGCTATTAGGGTCTGCAATAAACTCATCTCCATCAGAAAAATCAGAATCAGCATGTTCAACAAACTCTTTACTTACTTCTTGAGGTTCAGGTGGTGAAGAGGCTTCACCAACTTCCACTGCTGCAAAGGGTTCTTCTTCAAACTGAACACACCTTTCAATGAAGGATTTGTTTGTGCTCAAATTTATCAACTTGTACCCTTTTTAATCTTCAGAGTATCCAACAAAAAGACACTCTTGGCTTTGGGGCTGCAAAGCCTTCCTCTTCTTTGTTGGGATTCTAGCCCAAGCCTTTGAGCCAAAAATCCTGAAATGGGTCACATCTGGTTTGTGCCCACTCCATGCTTCGAAGGGAGTTATGCCATCAAGCTGTTTGTGAGGCACCCTATTCTGGATATAGGCTACACAGTTGATAGCTTCGGCCCAGTACTTTGGTGGCAAAGTTTTGGCCTCCATCATGCATGTTGCCATCTCCTTCAGTGATCTGTTCTTCCTCTCTGCAACACCATTTTTCTGTGGTGTGTAGGGGATAGAATGCTGCATCTAAATACCTGCATATACAAAATAATTAATAAACTCATACTTGACATACTCACCACCATTGTCAGATCTGAGGGCCTTGAGTTTCCTTCCAGACTGGTTTTCAACCAAAGCCTTAAAGACTTTGAATAGGCCAAAAACTTCAGACTTGTGTTTCAGGAAGTGAACCCAGCAATACCTGGAAAAATCATCAATAAAGGTCAATGCATATTTGTCCTTAATCATGGACATATGAGGGAATGGGCCAGCAACACACTGTGAATTAGCTCGAGGGGTGCAGAGGTTCTCTCATGACTAGCTCTCTCAAATTTGTGCTCTGGGTGTTTTCCTAGGATACAGCCTTGGCAGACTCCTTTGGAAATTTTTATCTTGGGCAACCCTATGACCATCTCTTTTTCACTAAGATCAGAAAGATATTTGTAGTTTAGGTGGCCAAATCTTTCATGCCATAGCTTGCTAGCTTCATTAGCATGAATCAGAAGAGCAGAGGGGTTTGAGTAAGGTAGGAAGTGTGAGAACATGTATACCTTTTGAGCATGATTTGCAATTCCTTTTGCAATGACTCTACCACTTGAGATATCTATGATCTCAACTTCATCGGGGGAGAATATGACCTTCTTAGGAGACCCAGTGTGGGTCATCTGATACACTGACAAGAGGTTGGAGGTGAGACCAGGGACATACAACACATTGTTGAACTGACCATGATTAAGATCTATCCTTCCTTTGTCCATACTTTCAGTGAGAGAGTCATCTCCCAGTACAATAGATGGTCCGTTCGACTTGTCCAGTGAGGAGAAGGCCTCCTTAGTCGAAACCATGTGTCTTGAAGCTCCAGAATCAATGATAAAACTGGGTGAGCTTGATGTGCCAGCAACCAATGCATGAACTCTCTCTCTGTCATCTGAACTTGATCCTCCTTCTCTCTTCTTTGAGCTTTCTGGAAGGGATATGCCATTCTTCTCCAGGAGATGGGTCAGCATATCAATCTGATTTTTCATACAAGAGCTTTCAGAGTGATTGCCCTTATTGCAGTATGCGCACTTGTTCATTTCACCTTTGTTTTTCTTCTTCTGGGTATTCTTCTTGGGACCTTGTAGATCCTCCGGAGACTGTTTCTTGTCTCTCTTTTGCTCAGGTGGATTTTTAGCTTTCTTTTTGCTTTTTGAATCCACCTTCGAATCTCCAGCAATCAAAGCTTGATCTTTGGATGGTTTGATGGTGCCCATCATCACCAGCTTGTCCTGTTCTTGTGTGAGAGATTCCATGAAATATGCAAGGCTAGGCATCTTCCAGGCTCGAGCGGTCAGTTTTGTGGCATAGAAAGTTGAAACAAACAATGAATAATCAGGGCCCAGCTTCAAGAGGATGGCTAGTACGAGCTGATCATATTTCTTTTCAATACCACACTGTTTCAGCTGCAAAACTAGTGCTTTGAACTTGGAGAAATATAGCTGCAGGGATTCAAAGCTATTTGGACTCAGAGAAATCAGCTCATTTTCGATTTGATGTCCCCTCATCTCATCTGTCTTTCCAAAAATATCAGCAATCTTCTCCCATACTTCATTCGGTGATGTCAATCCATCAAGATGGAAAAGGAGGTCTCTGGAAGTACTCAGGCACAGGAGGCCATAAGCCTCATCCCTCCCGTTGTGCCATTTTATCTTCTCTGCAGCTGCATTGGGCTCTGCTTCTGTTGCCATAGTCACCCTGTAGAGGCCTTTTGCTTTTAATAGTATCTCCATATCTGCTTTCCATTCAAAGAAATTGAAGGGAGTCAAGATAGTTTTCTGTGATTGATCCATAGCTCTAGAAAATCTGTCCCGACTGTCAGTAGAAGGCTCCCAGTATTTGATGTCGAACTTGCAAAACAATTTTGAAGGAGAGAATACAATCTATACCAGCTCTGATACTATGTGGAAATTAAACCCAGTAATAGATTAATTTTACTCACAACAATTATCAATTGATCATGCAAAATCACTCACAAAAGAGACTGAAAATGGAGCTGTAACACTAAACTGTATTATGTAAGTGTACAATAGCCAAACCTGTAATAACACAGGCTTCTAAATAAATAGAATACATCAAGAAATTGAATGCATGAGGAGGCATCCAAATCTAGCATAAAGCTGGCTTACCAAAAATAAGCAAATCCCCCATAGGTGTAAAAAGCTGATCCCAAATATGTCATGGAGCTCACGAATTGGAAAAAAGGCATAGGCAAGCTAAAGAGTGGTGGAATGGAAGCTCATACATGCTTTTGCATGGAGGAAAGAGAGGAGGATGTGTAGGACAAAAAACAAGTTCACCTCACCTAGTCTAGCTTTCCCATTTGCCTTAAAACACTGAAAAAGTAGGCAATAAAGCAGAAAAAGTAGATAGGAACCTAGGAGGCTAGGAATAAAGCAAATTTGATTCCTTGGGATTTCCCATGCGTTACATGAGTCAAATGTGGCAAGTTTGACCTCTATGGATAGGCAAATAACAACTTGTACAAGGTGGGACACATGAACTAGGCAAATAAGACAAAAATAATTAAATTAATGTCTAAATGGGTAAACTATGGGTTGATTATTCTAACACTTTGGATGTATGTCAAACTTTGCTGCATGGCTGCATTCAACTGATTTTGCGCTTCCTGAGCCTTAATCATTCTTTTATTGTCTTCTCTATAACTTTGCATCTCCACCCTTAGGATTCTCATGATAATGAAATATCTAGGGGAGTCTCTTGATATCTTCTCGCATTATATTTTGTTTCATCATTTCCAACTCAAATGTTTTCCCCCATAGCACTTGGCCCGAAATCATAGGGATCCTGTGCATCATTCATATTGTAGGTTCTCATGGTCGAGCCACAAATCAACTTTTCCAAAATGCACTACGACTCTGCAAAATGTGTTAATAAACACACTGTTAGACAATCTTAGAATTCAAAAACCACTTATTGTGGAACCAATAGCTCTGAAAACTATTCACTTGGCATATTTAGGACCAATGTTGCAAACAATAGCTCTGATACCACACTGTCACATCCCCTCCCCTCTTACACCATAATTTGGCTTACCCATCCCTCTTCATTAGAGGAGAACAGAAGGGAGGAATGCGACTACAACTACTCCAATATACCACAATGTAGCATCCCTGACGCTTTGATACCATGATGTCCATGTGCTCGGTGCCCATAAACTTGATTGAAATGCAGAATAATTTAAAAATTATTTTTATTTCTCTTTAAACACATTCATGGGTCATATACATCCTTTAACATTCATGCTTAATCATAAACATATTTGTAACAGTCGTTCTGCATCTCACAGATCCATTTTGTAAGCAGAAAATTCATTCCGCACTAAACCTGGCTTTTTTTCCTTCTACATTCCACCCGTATGCCTTCTGCTACGGACTTCGGGAATCAGAAAATCCCTGAAATGACCACCTTGTCTTTTGAATTTCCATATTCTAACTTCCTCCCTTCTTCCTTCCACTACAGACCTTGGAAGTCGGGAACTCCATGAACCGATCATTTTGTCTTTAGACTTTCTTCCTCCCGACTTCTGCCTTTCCAACTTTCGCTATGGACCTTGAAAAATGAAAAACCCATGAAATGATTGCTATGTCTTTCAACTTTTTTCCTTCCAACTTCCGACCTTCTGCCTTCCGTTGCGGACCTCAAAAATTGGAAAATCCGTGAAATGATCACTTTGTCTTTCAAATTTATGCCTTCTGAATTCCAGCTTTATGCTTTCTGCTGTGGACCTCAGAAATCAGAAAAACAACTTTTTTCCTTAACCTTTTTCTGATTTTCCACCTCCCACCTTTTGCCTTCCGCAAGAGGATTCTGAGGTGAGGAAAAAAACACGTTTACCTTAGAATTTCCAACTCTTTTTCTGCTTCCACCTTCCGCATGCAGATCCTAGTTGTGAAAAACCAACATTCTACCTTGCTCTTTTCTCTAATTTTCCTCCTTTCGACTCCCGACTTTCGCCTCCCACAGGTGGATCATGGAGTGCAGAAAAGCACATCTTACTTTAATATAGCTGCATTTTTTATCCTATAACCAGGCTTCTAGCCTCCATGATCATAAGCAAATGCAGTGGAAAATACAAGGCATATACAGATGCAAATATAGGGACATTTAATCAATAGTAAACTCTACTTAATTCATTCATAAGTATTCTACATAATGAGTATATTCAGAAAAAAATACATTGCATAAATAACACAATAGAGAATACTTATCTTGAAGATGAAGTTGTCCCGCAACTAGTTATGTTGCTGTAACGTTCCACCCAACCATAGGCTAGTTTTGATCATTAATATCTCAACACCATTTCCACCCCCGCGCTAGGCATGACTTCCAAAAGGAACTAGGGAGCGGAGACTCACACATAGCTAGAACACATCAAACAAAGTCAATCCAACCTATAGTTGGGTTTCACAGACTGTCTTGCCAAGCTCTTCCAAGCCAATACACAATTGGGTTTAACAGGTTGCAGGAAAACAAGCCAATACATTGTTGGGTTTAGTAGGCTACTCAACCAAGACAACAACATTTGGGTTTAACATATTGCACACAATCAAGTCAACATTCACATTAAGGACCATCCAAGCCAACTAACATATGGGTTTAATAGGCTACTCAACCAAGCCATCTCACTACCTGGTTTAATAGTATATTTAGCCAAGCCAGCTAACAGTTGGGTTTATCAAGTTGTCCAACCAAGGATTACACATGGCCAAATGCACAACAAGACACAACCAATTTATTGGTCCAGGAAAGAGCACAAGGAAGAACCAGGAGCACAAGCGCAAGAGGAAAAGCAGGCGCGTGACCAAGGCGCTCGACATAGTCGAAAGGATGGAGTCTTTTACTACTTGAAAGTGGTGCAACAATGTGACATAGCTAGCGTGTGACACAACCTTGTGCTTGAAACTTAAAAAATGGTGAAACCGTGTGGCAGAGCTGGTTTCTTAAAGGTAAATGATAGGGATGCGACTATATTATAATCTTAATAGCATTTTAACAGGAAATAATACCAAGTGCTCGACAATGATTTAATCATTCATTCATTCAATGCTTTTATCAATATTGTGACATCCATTCAAGCTATAATCATAAACAATGAAATATAATCAAATATTCAACATAAACCATTAAGCACTCAACATTTATAGACATAGGAAATAACATGGAAACCCATTCGGGAAAAACCACCAAGGTGCTCTTCATCTGGCATGATAAATATATGGAACCTTGCAGTATGCAACTTACAAACTATTTTGAGATATGTCTATTTAGCTCATACTCTTCTTTATATCATGCTCTTTGTTTTATGCTTTCCTTCTATCTACTCCTACCAATCCACACAAATCCTGGATCGACTCTTCTACTCTACTATATGCGCACTCAGCTGCAGAATGACTCTTACAATTGGTCTACGTACACAACTGCAGATCCGTGACCCAATAACCTTCTACTATCATAATTCTCTTTGATCTCTTATTTTTATTCTCCTAACTGACTAGCTAACACTTATACAGAATGGGTTCCTCCTATTTATATTTTCTACTAGATCATGCAGGGTTGACCGAGTATAGATCAGTTTTTATAGTCATAAGTAGCCTAGAAAATATATTCTATTATATTTTTGATAGGCCATACTGGCCACAAAAACATCCTTTCCTACATTGATGGCAAGCCATAACTAGCCATGGAAATGTCTTTCAGTCTGCTTGTACAAGTCTTCACTAGCCACAAAAACCCGTCCTTTAGTCTTTTGTCGATTCAAACTACTACGGTCTTCTGACCTACCTTTACTCTTCTACCTGCCACACTTCCACTGACTCTAGGTTTGTTTTTCCTCCATCGCACCATTCCTTGTCGCATCTTTCTCTATTTTGTGCTTCCTTTCCGTCATTTTCCTGCTTTTACCCTACAGCCAAGGTGCTCGACAGAGTCAGAAGGATGGAATCTTTTACTACTTGATAGTGGTGCAACAGTGTGACACAATTGACGTGCAACACAACCTTGTCCTTGAAAATTAACAACTAGTGCAATCGTACGACGGAGGTTGTTCCTTAAAGGTAAATGACAGGGATGCAACTGTATTATAATATTAACAATATTTAAACATTAAATAATACCAAGTGCTCAACAAATCTTTAATCATTCATTCAGTCACTTCTTTTATCAATATTGCGACATTCATTCAAGCAATAATCATAAACAATGCAAGATAATCAAATATTCAACATTAACTGTTAAACATTCAACATTCAATATTTATCCACACAAGAAATAACGTGGAAACCCGTCCGGGAAAAACCACCAAGGTGCTCTTCATCTGGCATGAGAAATATATGGAACCTTGCAGTCTGTGACTTACACACTATTTTTTGATATGTCTATTTAGCTCAGACTCTTCATGCTCTCATTCTCTCTGTTTTATTCTTTTCTTCCATCTACTTCTACTGATCCGCACATAGCCTAGATCGACTCTTATACTCTAATATTTGCGCACTCAACTGTAGAATGACTCTTAGAAATGGTATGTGCACACAGCTAGAAAATATGCATCCCAACAACCTTCTATTATTATAATTCTCTCTTATCTCTTCTTGTTATTCTCCTAACTGACTAGATAACCCTTATACAGAATGGGTTCCTCCTATTTATAGTTTCTACCAAACCACGCAGGGTCGACTTAGTACAGCTCAGTTATTATAGTCATAAGTATCCACCAAATATCTTCTATTATATTTATGATAGGCCATACTGGCCGCAAAAATGTCCTTTCCTACATTGATCGTAGGCCATAACTAGCCATAGAAACTTCTTTCATTCTAGTTGTATAGGTCCTGACTATCTAAAAAAACCTCCTTTAGTATTTTACCGACTCGAACTCCTACGATCTTTTGAAATGCTACTTCCTAGCCTTTACTCTTCTACTTGCCACACTTCCACCAACTCTAGGTCTGCTTTTCCTCCATCACACCATTCATCGTTGTAGCTTTCTCTGTTCTACGCTTCCTTTCCATCCTTTTCCTTGTTTTACCCTGTCATGCGCCGAATTTTCCTCTTATGCTTTGGGTTCTTCCTTCTACTCTTTCCTAGCCCAACAAGCCCCTAACACTCACATGTGGCTCGTCCCAATCCACTAAGCAGGGTTCATGGTTCCGGTGTAGGTTTCACCATAGGACCAACCTTGTCCTGAAATTCCTTCAAAAATACTTGTGCCTAGGAAACTTCTTCCCTGACCTCCTCTGCTTGCTTCTCTAGTTGTTCCACACGGTTGAAATTGATATGTTCCAATGATTCTTCTTCCAACGACTATGTTAGTTGTTGGATATTTTGTTTTACAGGATGAATAATCCCTGTAACTACTTATGCCTCATATTGGTGCATTGTCACCTCATCATTACTACTTTTCTCCTTGTTGCGCAGACTTTTTACTTCCTTCTGCAGCTGCTTCAACTCAACAACCTTTGCAATCTTTTCTATGATTGACAACTTCTTCATGTCTTCCTTGACCATGGCTATTTTTAGCTCATCCTGTCGCACTCCCTCTGAAAAATTTGCCACTATCTCATCTTCCAGGAGCACTTCCCACGTTACCGAAACTTCTTCTATCGCTTATGTAAATAAATTTTCTCCTTATTCAATGCTCTCAACAGCCTCAGATGTTGTTTTTCTACGCTCTTCAATCACCTTAGGAGTTGTTCTTCATTGTTGCTGTGCTTTGATTTCCTTGACCTATTTCCCTAGGTCTGTTGTAATCCTTGATAGTGGCCCGACTTTTGGAGCTACATCTTTGTCTTCCTAGCCTTCTTCAACGGGGAACTCTATGACCGTGCTTTTTATGGCTTCAACTAGTGCAAGCCTACTTTGTTCCCACGCCTCAATCTCTTGCTCCTTTTCCCTTAGGAGGACCTTGCGCTTTTTCTCCTTCCTTGTATTCTTTGTGTCCTGGTAAGCAAGATCATTTTCTCTGATGCATAGTGATTTCATGGCTGCATGCTGAACAACATATACTTCAGACTATGATAGCTTTGAAAAATATAACAACAATGTCCCCATCACCTGGATAACATCATCATATTCATGCATACCTGATTCCATTTCTTGAGCTTTTAATTCAATATTGAGGGGCAGAAATAACAGTGGCATGACTAATGTATCACCAGGATCAACGCCATATGTCTCAGCTTCGACTGTTTTCTTTAATTCATTGATATCCTCAGTGAGCTTATTAACATGCTCGACGAGCTTGTTGGCCACTTGCATATGCTGTGTACTTAGACCCTCAAGACGGGTCTTTGCTACTTCTATGACAACATCTACAAGTAAGCCAATGTACTCCTTATCTAAGATGACTGTATTAATTATTTGATCAGCTTTTTCATTTCTTGTGCACATGCACGCTCCTATTCCTATTCTCTTCATTGGTTATACACATCCTCACCAGTAGGTGTGTCTTCTACATCATATTGATCAAAGCCAACATCACCGCCATTATTGTCTTTATCTTCATTTGAACTCAGTGAATGGTTATCTTGCGTGTCACCCCCATCATTGCCTGGGTCATCATCTTGTCCATTTCCTTGGTTGTTGCCCTGGTTCATTTCCACATTGACTAGGACTCACCATTCCTCAGGCTAGTCCTAGATGGATGCTTCCACATTCAAGTCAGCAATCATAAAAGGCACTAGTGCGCTTACTTTGGGAGATCATGCCGCATCTCCAAGATAATATTGTGGACACCATCCTAGAATTTTATGAAGGACATATACTTCTCAACGGTCGTAGTGCACAATCTATGCTAGTGTTTTATTACATCTATGAGTGCTTCCACGTGTAGAAAGAACTCTATGCTATTGTACTTATACCAGATCCTATCTTCCTTGTCCTCCCAAAGGTTTTGGTACTTGGCTCCATGGAAAAGTACTAGGACATCTTGCGGCTGGTAATCTGGTGGGTCTGACAAAACCAAAAAAGAAATTAAAATTAGGAGCCAAGAGTAGTGGAATTTTCTCTTAGGTTCCTCCTGCACTTGCTCGACATCCTTGAGTGGCTCATTCAACAAGTAATGTGGCCAGTTAAACACCACTCCTACCCCACACTGCTCTTCTAGTTCCATTTCCCTAGTAGTGCACTCAGTTGGCCACATCTTGTGCAATAGCTTGAAAGATAATATCTTTGCGGCGAACCTCACGATGTTGTTAGTTATAGAGGGAAAGAGGAATCCTTTGTTTGTGCACTAGAGGTCATATTTTTTCTTCACCTTTGTCATATCTATGTTTCCATGCAGATATGGTGCATTGTCATGTCCTTAACATGGTAGACCCGTTATCAACTAAATGAGCTCAACATCAACATAATATGGCTTGTTGATCCATAGATAGCCTCCATGGAAACATACAAGGATTTTTCGCACATATGTGCTTACCTGTGTACTTCGACCAAAATATGGCATTATCAGCAAGTTCAATAGGCTTGTGCTTTCTATACCTTGATCCCATTCCATTGGAACTACTAGTTGTGGCTCAGGAGGCACGACTAGAAGCGTGACCATGTAGTTTTTTATTTCCAAGTCTGCCTACTTCTACGTATCATTATATTCAAACTGCAGTTTGATCAGCTTCAGGATTATGTTCATCAACAAGGGGACTCCAGTAGGGATCTAGGGTGCCACAAAGGAGGAGCGCGCTTTCATTGGAAGCTTTACTTCGGGTGCCTCTACTCTCCTTGGCCGAACATAGGGTGGTAATAGGTTTCTCTCTTCTATGGTGGCGTTTGTGTCTCTGCACGGTGGTGGCACTAGTGCTTCCTCTGTAGGTATGTCCTTAGCAGCCTTACACTTCTTTGATAACTTTGGTACCCTCACCTGAGGCACTGATGATTTTGGGATTTCCCTATCCAACACATATGGTCGTGGACCTATAGCTGGTACATCAATTGGTATGTTTTGAACTGGGGCCGACGCAGAGGCTGAAGCAGGGGCCGAAGCGGAAACTGGAACTGTTTGTGGATTTACCCGCACCATTGTCTCTGGTTCTTTCTCTTGTTGTTGTACTTCTGATGATGTAATTTCCTCTGCAATTGGGGAATTTGAGGTGATGGTAACATCAGAATTCTCACTGGTGCTGGAAACGAAAATGACCATTAGCTTCATCTCTCTCAATCACAAGTTCTGGTTCATTGTTCTTTTCTCTATGCAAGTAAAAGGATTCTTGATGACGAAGGATCATATTTATAGGTATGTGCTCATGTTTTATGTGATCATTAGATGACATATAAATGTCTTATTGATCACATGGGATTCTTCTTCGATTGGTTTCTGAATTAACTCGTGTACTCGATTTTTGAGCTGTACCTGTTAGGATAGTTATGGAAAGTACGAAGGATGGGACCAAAAATCATGTCGTCATTCTCCTTGGACCCGTTGAATTAATGAAACCTCGCTATCATAACCACCTAAATATTTTTGGGTATCTAGGTATTAATGACAACCAGTTGTCATTCCCGCTCTTATTCCAATTTGCATGCTCCTATCGTAGACGTGTGATAGAACAGTTCCCTTTCCTCTTTCCTCTTTTTTTTTATCTTTTTACTCTACTTGCCACACTTCCATCGATTATAGGTCTTATTTTCCTCCATCGCACCATTCCTCGTCGCATATTTCTCTGTTTTACACTTCCTTTCTATCCTTTTCCTTCTTTTACCCCATCACGCGCTTGCTTTTCCTCTTACTCTTGTGCTTCGGGTTCCTACTTGTGCTCTTTCCTGGCCCAAGACAAGCCAATATCCAATTGGGTTTCATAGGCTTACCAACCAAGCCAATATACAATTGGGTTTCACAAGCTGTCGGCCATGCCAATCTAGATTTGGGTTTCACAGGATCCTAAGGCAATGGAAAGGAAGAACTGCTAAGCTAGTGGCTCATTTAAGAGCTAGGGACACCTAGACAAGATCTATTTGGCCTAGTATCCATAATACCTACACACCCAACACAAGGAATCGTCCCCTTCTCTACTACATAGTCCCTTGGACTATTCCTTCCCTTCTAGTTCTCTTCAAGGTGTGCATAGAAGATTCACCAGCCAATCTTATATTTTCGTGAGGTTCTTCTCTACACTAGGTTTATCAATCCCATTCTATGTCTCTTACACTCCTAAGTCTTGCATACTATTCAGACCCAAACTAGGGTACACATCACAAAAAATAGACCCAAACCAAGGTACACATCACAAAAATAGACCCAAACCAAGGTACACATCACAACAACCAGAAGGTAACTCATCAAGTCAGGGCTCCACACTGTAACATAGAGGACCAGGTTCACACACCACTCTATAACACAGAGAAAAACTACAGAACACGTAGTAATACTTTTCTATCTCATGTTGCATTTGCAGGATGATTTACCACATTGAACAACCACTTCCCCGAATCATGATGGGGAACAATGAACCCCCCCCATAATGGATTGGAATGAACTGGGGGAATCGAGACTGACAAAGACGTACTGGGTGAATTTATAAATGACTATATGGGCACACATCTCCCCTGATTACTTGCTTCAAAAGCAAGAATGCAGCTTCCCCAGACTGCATGTTGTAGGTTTTCTTAGACTGTAGGCTGCCTCAGTCACGAAACTGACTACCATGCCTTACTCTGCCCAAGACATTAACTGCCTCAACCGCTCTTCTGGAAGAATTGAATGATTGAGTACAAGGGAAAAAAAGGTAGCTGAGGGTTTAAAGGTTTCCCCATCGACATATGGTCTCACCCTATTGGCTCGATAGTTTGACTAACTCCCCTCCCTATTCCTTCTGAAATCATGCCCCCATCTCTTACGTTGCAGTGCATAGCTAGCTACGGTATTTTATTAAATTGTATATTTACATGATGAATTCAAAATATAAGGTGCCTGACTTAGCACTATATCCACCGGCATCAACCTTGATCACCGATACACAAAACACCAAATCAATGGTAGGGACTTGGCCTTGATATCCTCGCCATGATTTGAATACAATATATACATCATGTATAATTTCAATACTATGGGTTCAAAACCGGGGTGTTACATTCCCCTTCCCCTTCATTAGTATAGTCCTCAGTGCTTTACAAAATTGAACAAAAATGGATGTTCCAATCACTTAGCATCCTCCATCTCCCACGTAGCCTCATCAAGACCGTAGGCTCATCAAAACCGTAGTCATCCTTTTATTATGGTTATAATGTTATGATACTAAATGTTTTAGATATTGTATAACCATTAAAAATCTAACATGGTATCAGAGCCACCCTGAAAGAAGTCTAGGTACAGCTGAAACACTGCTACAACTACATCTACTAAAGATTAGGGTTTCATGCATGAAAACCCTATAATACAAAAACTAGTAATGTTGGTAATTTCACTATAATTCGATATCGGAGAGGGCATGGGAGCTTAAAATTTTATGTGTCGAATATACAATATTTATGTACCCTTTGTAAAAGTTTAAACCTCATATTCTTTATAATATAGGAGATATGATTCCTCCAACTCAGGGTTATAGCCTCTCCCATAATTTAGCCTTAAACAAGTGACCTAGGATGAATTGCTATATCTATAGCTAGGAAGTTCCAAATTAAATTTCACAAGATGTTGTAGATCGAGAACATATTGTAGCTTATGTGCTAAACGTTTTATACCCCGAAGGTCAAACAATGAAACGTGGAAGTCCATACAAGTTCACTATGCTGAAAAGTCCCAAAATAAGTCACCTTGGGAAATGTCACATAAGTCCCACCTAGTGAATCCAATTATTTTCTAACCTATGGCATTGGAAATAAGACATATCAGGATACCTCAGGACGACGTTTTAGACCTTGGGGAACCAAAATTTTGGAGCTATAGTAGAAACAATATCAGTCAATTATGGAGAAGAAACTAGAGAAAAAATAGTGCTTCATGTTCTGGGCACTTCCCTCCACGAATCAGTTGAATAAGGAGGACCATCAAACTCAACCTAGGAGGGAGCATATTTCTATGTAAGAAGTTTCTCATTTTGTGGACTTTCAATTTTTTACCTAACACGACTTCTAGGGAAAAGTAGGGCATCATATATTTTCCAGTTTTGTCCACAGTTTTGGGAAAATAAGTATGTTTCTCAACTTTCCTTGAGTAGGTGCATCTTTATATCCAATCAGATCTGAAAGATATCCAAGATGAAAAATCACAGTTTCTCTTTAAAACCCTAGGTCCACCAGAAGCAGTCTTCCAAAAGAGCCTTCAAGCAAGCATCAAGTTGAAGCAATCTCACTGGTAAGTTCTATCCTCTCTATTTCCATTTGAGGTTCTCATTTTTATCGTGATGACAAACAATACCAAGATTGAGGACAAGATTTAAAGAGTCGATGACTAAGCATGGAATTATAGAGTGCCTCTCATACTTGAAGAAGCATGACATGAAGAACTATGTTAGAGAATAAGCTGTAGATCTAGACAAAGACCTAATCAAAGAAAAGATGAGTATTTCCATATCCATTGGATCTCACATGTATCATCCCTGAAGACTCCCAAGGATATGTTCGACGCAATGAACATCTTTTACGAAGATGACCTTGAGAACTCAGCTCAAGGATGTAAAGGTGCAATGTTAGAAAAACATTCAATGTGACTTCACAAGCAAATCCTAGGTCAAGGAACAATTAGAATCCATTGAAGACAATGTCAAAACAAGCAGAAGCATAGATTATGACATTGAATGGTATTCCAAGTTCATTTGAGGGAGTTGTTTTAGAAGGAAGATAAAGTATGGAATAATGCACGTAAGAAGAATATTGATTAATGGAAAAACAAGAAGAGATGGATGAATCCTAACAATTCATGCCAAGCATAGAAATACCAAAGAACATTCCCACAAAGAATAGAAGGACATATCACAACTCAATAGTTTAGTTGTGATAAGAAAGGGTGACTTTGCAAAAGAATGTCCCAAGAAGGAAGAATAGAAGGGTGATATGATCTAGAAGTATCAGTTGATCATACATAATAATGTTTGGAAATGAGTTCGAGACATGCATGGAGTTTTTGTATAGACTTCCAAGTAGATCTACAAGATCAAGTATATAGTAGATTGAAGTATCAAAAGATGCAAAGCGAGGTTCATGGTTTCTATCAGAAAGAGAGAGTCGATTATAGAAAGAAAATTCCCTAGGGGCTAGACACGCCTCTTCAGTGGAGGATACTACACTAGACAGTTGGTGTAATCAAAGTAGAAAAATAGAATGAGAAACCCATATGTTTTGAGACTCTCTACAGAGAACCACCTATGCACAGAAGGATTTGTACAAGATCAGTAGGCACCAGTGGGATAGCACATATAGTTACATGAGGAGCTTGAGGATCAAATAGAGTGATATAGATCCCAACCTTTGCTACAAGGTTGAATAGTAAAATTATAAAGGATGAGAAGCTCATAGATGGGCACACAATAAAACTTACAACAAAGTTTGAGATGGAGGATCTTGATATCTAGTGACCTCGACAGGTGACGTAAATGGATACAAAGAAGACTAGTGGAAGAGGAGGCTACCTATCACTCCAATGTATTAATGAAGATGCAGAATGGTACTCCACCTCAGAGGGAGTGACTATGGTAGATATCAAAGTTCAAGAATATTGACATGATTCTTTGGATTATAGGTATGCTGAAATCTAGAGGACATTTTCCTCATCCAAGTAAAATATGCAGAGAAAATGGTGTGGTACCTAAAGGGTACTGAAGAGATATGATTGATTTGGTAGTGCTACAAATAGAAAGATAACTCCAACATATTGCATAAAGCAGAGTGTTTGTCTTAGTGAAACCAATGATGAACATACTGCAGCTGAGTAGAAAACAAGTAAAGATTCATCAAGTAATGAGGAATATGATCCAGAAGAATTGTACCGATGAATATGAAGATTATACTCTTATCCATTTAATCATTGGATAATAAGGGATGCATTGGTAGGACACACAAACATATGTGATTTGTGGCGTAAGAATACTTTCTCAGTATTTATGATCATGATCAAGATATGAACAGGTCCTTAGAATCAAACGATGAAGTTAAAAACATTGGCATAGATTCCAGTAATTCAAGAAGACAGATATCAAGATGGAGTCTACCAAAAAAACAAAAGATAAGTATTTGAGTTGTCATTTCCTATATATCTAGTTGTTAAAGATGTGTACATAGATATGTTTCTACATTTAGGGAATGTATTATGCATATTAGAATATTTGTAGTTTACTACTAATATGAAGGTGATGGGGTGGCTTATGTTGTTGTACAACATTCCATTGCTACTTATATAGAATGAAACCTCCTTGCTGACATAATGTCCTGGAAAGATGAAATACATCTAGAGAGTTACCATATGTATACGAGATATGGATGATTCTTGCATTAGCGGAAATAGTTGCATGATTATATGACATATATCTTTATGCATAAGAATTTGTCATTATGAATATGGTACAGAATGTTTCTAATGATACAACTACATTCAACTTGTAGGAAGGATTGTATGAAATCACCTACAAGAGAAGAGATGATGAAGTTGTGGATGCACGATACAGTTGTGGATGTACAAGAGAAGAATGATGCAGTTACATATGCACAAAAGAAGAATGATGCAAGTTGTGAATGTATGATATAGATGAAAATGGACATGAGAATAATGATGCGGTTACATATGCACAAAATAATAATGATGCAAATTGTGAATGTAAGATGCAGTTGCGGATGTACAAGAAGAGAATGTTAAAGAACAAGTTGTAGAAGGGAGCTGTAAAGCTCAAGTATGTTCCTATAGAGGAACAAGTAGCAAATGTGTTTACTAAGCCTCTGTCTCATGTAAAGTTTGAATACTTTCAAGACAGGCTTGGTTTAGTCCGAAAGGACCTCTCTCAAAAGAGGAAGTGATGGTAAATGGAAGAAGGATGCAGTGGTGGTAGCTCAATCTAGAGTAGGGTAAGTCTGGCTAGGCTTGTTGGCCCGAAAGGGTTAGTATGTCAGACGAAGCCTATTGATACTAGGGGGATTAGTATGTCTATCTAGATCAATTTAACCCAAGTGGGTTTGTAATCTAGGATAAGGCTTCTTGGTCCCTAGGAAGATCCATATTTCTAACTAGAATTGTTGGCTCGAAAGGGTTAGTAAGTTAGACAAAACTATGGATGGATCTACCAGAGAACTCACCGTGATGCCGCTCCAAGATAGTTAGCAGGAAATAAATGGTTAGTATGTCTGGATAGTATTGTTTGGAGTGAAAGGGTGAGTATTAATCCAGCCAGGGCTTGTCGACCCAAAAGGGTTAGCAAGTCAGACAACATGTTGTTGTAAGTGGTTTCAGTATTGTTATACTAATGATTACTGATATGTTTGCTTCAGTATTGTTATATTAATGATTGTTGAGATGTTTGATTCACTATTGTTATACTAATGATTGTTGAGATGTTTGCTTCAGTATTGTTATACTAATGATTTTTGAGATGTTTGCTTCCATATTGTTATACTAATGATTGTTGAGATGATTGAAGAAATAGTTTCAGTATTTTTATACTGATGATTGTTGAGATGATTGCTGAGATAGTTTCAGTGTTCCTGTACTAATGTAGCAGGTTCATTATTTTCATATTGATGTTGTTGAGATAGTTTTAGCATTTTGATGCTGATATGATAGATTCCGTATTTTCATACTGATATTGATGTGGAAAGTTCAATATTTTCATATTGACCTTGATGTGGCAAGATTAATAGTTTCATACAGATGTTGATGTGGAAAGTTTAGTATTTTTCATATTGATATTGATGTGGCAAGATTAGTATTTTCATACTGACGTTGATATGGAAAGTTCAGTATTTTCATACTGATTTTGATGTGGCAAGTTCAATATTTCTATACTGATGTTGATAAGGAAGTTTTAGTATTTCTATACTGATGATGATGAGGTAGTTTTAGTATTTCTATACTGACGTTGATAAGATAGTTTTAGTATTTCTATACTAATGATGGTGAGGTAATTTTAGTATTTCTATAATGATATTGATGATGATTTTACTTCAGCATTTGTATGTCGATGCTGATGATGTGGTTGTGGTTCCAACACCCTGTGTTGATAATGTCGATGTGGTTGAAGTCACAACACTTTGTGATGATGATGATGATGATGTTTCAACATTTTTATGTTGTTTATGATGATGATGTTCCAACATCTCTATGATGATAATGTAGATGATGATATATAATTTATTAATGATGTCGATTTAGCACTAACATGCTAATGATATTGTTGTTGTTTCATTATTTACATACTGATGATGCAGATGTTGATGTTTTAGTATTTACATACTAATGATGCAGATAATTATGTTCAGTGTTTACATACTGACGATGCAGATAATCATGTTTCAGTATTTACATACTGATGTTGCAGATGATGTTTTAGTATTCACATACTGAAGCTGAAGAAGAAGATTCAATATTCACATACTGTTGTGGCAGAAGAAGATTTACTATTCACATACTGATGTTACAAAAGAAGGTTCAGAAGATGATTCAGTATTCACATATTGATGTTACAGAATCAAGTTCAATACTCAGAAGATGATTCAGTATTCACATACTAATGTGACAGAAGATGATTCAGTATCCACATATTAATATCGCAGAAGATGATTCAGTATCCACATACTGATATTGTAGAAGATGATACAATATCCAGAAGATGATCCAATACTCACATAAGATGATTTAGTATTCACATACTATTGTTGCAAAAGATGATCCAGTATTCTCATTATGAGATTTATGATGGAGATGCATGACTTTGTTCCAAAACTTCTTATGACGTATAGAGATTCACCAATCAGTTGTACAGTTGTGATGATGGTTGTTGTTGATGTAGAATACCTTCCTGGTTAAGAGGGAGTGTTAAAGTATTGTAACTTCAGAAGATATTCTATTGTACTTTTGTTGTATTTTCCTTCAGAGATGTTATCCCTCCATTCAAATATTTCCTTGATGTAAGTGTCCATGTAAAAGTCATGAGGTAAACCCTTCGTTGTACGTTGGGGCAATAGTACCCAAAAAAATAATGTATAAATGTATTTTGAGTCTCCCTAGGCAGGTTAGCCCTAATTAGGGAACCTGGACGACCTAGTTGGTTAGTTGAGTCACTCACCTAATGAATATAAATAAGTGATGTGCCTCTCTCATTGACACACACCTTACACTCAAGTATTGCGTTGGAGAGAGAAAGAGAAAGGAGTCTACTGTGGAATATGAACAACTACTCTTGTTGCTAGGGTTTTACACTATACTTGGTCAAAATCTATACTAAGGAATTTTTGCGGGGTTTTATCCCTTATGGTTTCCCCAAGGAAAATATTTGTTTTCACTTCTGTTTTTGTACTTGTATTTCTTTAAGTGATCCTTTTCTTATGGTTATGATGTTATGATACTAAATTTTTTAGATCTTGTATAACCATTAAAAATATAGCAATCAATGATGCTCATCTCTGCTACTCATATCTGCTACTCATCACTGCTGCTCATCATTGCTTGCTCATATCTATTGCTCATCACTATTGCTCATCACTGTTGCTCATCTTTGCTACTTATCATTGTTGCTCATCTCTGTTGCTCATCACTGTAGCTCATCACTGTTGTTCATCTACTTCTCATCACTGTTGCTCATCATTGTTTCTCTTCTCTGCTGCTCATCACTGTTGGTCATTCTTTTCTTCTCATTAATACTGATCATTGTCAATTTGTTCAATCAGCTCATGTACACATCATTTTACACCTCATCATACACAATTGATAAAAAGGTAATTTTTCTCTACTTTCACTGAGCATAAGGCATGCATCGTCTTGCATCATCATCATAGCTATGCATCATTGTCATAGGGTATGCATCCTTATAATAAAATATAAAGAATCATCATCTCAGTGCGCACCGTTTATGCATCAAATTCGTTAAGTATACATCATAGTGCACAGGAAAGCATCATCACACTATGGTATGCATGTACATCATATTGTATAGGAGTGCATCAACATCATAGAGTGTACATCATTATCACATGTGTTATCATCATAAAGTGTATAATATCATAGCATAAAGGTATGCAACATCATCATCGTATCCTCTATAATGACTCCAAATATATATACCAATATACAGGTTCACATACTAAGATCAAAGATGACCTCTATCCATGAGAGAACTATGTCATCACAACAAAAACCCAAAAGAAAGAACCATACCTTTTTTAATATCACAAGATGAATACAAAATAGAAAAACCAAAATAAACTCTATATCCTATCACCACATACCTCTTGTAACAAGATTTCCAATGAGCCAATAATTTTGTAATTATGATTCTATATGAGAAAGTTATGCCAATTTTAGTGAAGATGCCAGAAATTTCTCCTCCACAAAGTTTTGCACTTTTCTCCAAGAGTTGCAAAAATACTTAGAGAATTGTTGATGAACAAATGAAATGTTTGATATTATATTTATATAGGTTTTGAAATTTATAACCTCAAACTGGGCTGACATGCAATTCAAAATTACAAATAATTAAATTCTCTTTTGTTTTGTCGGCTTACCCAAAAAGGTGGGGTGTGCCAACTTAAAAAATTCATATCTCTTCAACCTTAAGTAGTTAGAAGATGCTCCACATATCAACGGAAATGGATTGACGAGGAATGTATCTTTATGATGGGTTTATTTTAAAATTCTTGGTATAACACCCTTAAATTATTCATTATGTTTAGGATGTCAAAGACCCCACACATGAGGGTGCCAAAGACCATACCACCAACTACAAGAGTTTCAAAGTATTCTTCAACAATTCAAGGAAATTCCATGGGATCTACCTCCATCTACATCCCAATAGACATATAACCACAAAGAGGACCATACATCACCATAAACAAGATACCAAGTGTGTGGGTTCACGACCCAAGGTTCCACATGCAAGGGTTTCAAGGAAATTTTCAAAGATATAATATAATATTTAAACAATATACTTTCCATGAAATTCAATCCCATCACATAGGATTCCATAACCAAGTGATGAGGGAATCATGACCAAATATTTCATCCTATCAAAGGCTCCAACAATCACGGGCTTACAAATCACCATATATATGGATTCCAAGACCCAAATCATTTCCAAATGCACCATCAATGATCATATAGTGTCCAAGGGTCATCATGCCACCATTTATGTGGGTGCCAAACCTTCTCATTCATAATGACTATCTACAAGGGTTTTATGAACCTGACAAGGGATACTGAGGAATCAATATCTTTGTGAAGGCTTCCAATTGTTCATCAAGTCATTAATGACCACATCATCACCTTTAAGGACTATTAAGCCATGAAATTTGGGTCTAACGGATTCTTCATCAAGCAAGGTGATTCATAGGATTCTTTAACCACCTTAACCACACTAAAATACCTCCAAGGGTCAATATCCATTATGCAATGACCTGTGGGGTTGTTATACCTTCTCTCGGGGTGCTATGACACCATCAGAGAATGAATGACCATAGAATGGGTCATTAATGCTTTTGCAACCCATCTAGGGCTTCACCATCATCCAAAAAGGATTCAACACCATCTCCAGGGTCTTCAACACCATAATCAGGGTCTTTAACATCTTCAACAAGGTGGTGGCTACAAGATCCAGCCTTGTGGGTATAGGGACCTTGTCAACTGGGTATAATGTGCTTCAAGGTACAAAACCACTCTGTAAGGGGTCCAAGGAATTACAAGTGAGACTTGGTGGAATCAATGGAAACCTATGGGGCCACTACAATTCCATGTTGGCATCAATGACAATTTGATCAACAACCATTTCAAACTAAGTAAGGAAATGTGTCCCAAGACATAGGAAGAGATAGAATACATGTCCAAGATTCCTCATTCATTAACAATTGACAGCTTGATCTATGCCATGGTGTGCACAATACCAGATATTGCACTTGCAGTGGTAGTTTTGAGAAGTTATATGAACAATCCAAAAAAGAGGATTGGAAGGAAGTATAGTGGATTCTCAAGTATTTGAGAGGTACCACTTCTCACGCCTTATGTTTTGGAGGTTCTAACACTATTCTACAGGGAAATGTTGACACATATATGGTAGGTGATAAAGACAACATGATGAGGACATTGAAATATGTCTTTACTGTAGGTGTAAAATTGATAAGTTGGATTTATAAACTATAAAAGGTTGTTTCACTTTCAACAAAAGAAGTAGAGTATGTTGCTACTACAGAGGCCACTAAAGAGATAATTTAGTTATAGAGGTTCATGGAGGAAATGAGTAATAAGTAGGAAAACATAAATTTATATAGTGACATCTAGAGTGCCATTCATCTTAGAAATAAATCAACCTTCAATTCTAAGACTAAACATATAGAGATAAAGTACCATTTCATACGATCTGATATGGAAGATGAACTGTTGAAGTTGGAAAAGATACACACTAACCTAAATCATGCATACATGCCAGACAAAGGTAGTAACAAGAGAGAAATTCATTTCCTTCTCAATTTTGGCTAGCCTTCAAGTGTGAAGGTGAAGATGAGAAATTTTCTAGGTCCAAGGTTCAGAGCATAGTACAAAAAGTGCAACAACAGTGGAGTTGTTGTGATAAGTATCCAAGTGGGAGATTGTTGGTTGTGGAGCTTGATATTATTATTTAGATATGTTATTGTTCTGTCTTGTTTGTACCTCATTTTTTACTATACACTTGGCCTAGCAGGGGGTGCGGGGAGACATCATCCCCCTGTGAAGGTTCGGGGGGCAACGAGCCCCCATATGAGTGTTCAGGGGTAGCACCCACAAGAAATGGGGTTCGGGGGAGAATTCCCCAAAATAAATTTTATGGGATGTTTTTTGTCCAACTGCTTATGGGCCTATGGTATTGGGTGACCCATAGTATTTTCCCATGGTAATCCCCCTATAAAAAGAAAGCATTGTTATACAACCATGTATTGTATTGTTGGATTGTAAAACAATCTATGTGATTGTGTGAGAGAGACAATGATAGAGTGAAGAGGAAGTGCAGCGAATTCGCTGCAAGTTGTATCCATTCATTTTGATGGAAGATATAATAATAAAAGGACTAGCAATTTCTGTGTGGGCGTAGCCCATCTTGGGTGAAACACGTAATTTTGGTGTCTCTCTTGTAATTTTTTAATGTGTTTTTATATTTGCATCTTATTTATTGTTATTTCTCTATGATCCTATTTTTCTAACACTCCCAAAATCCAAGGCATAAGTCAATCTATACTCCAATATCCAAGGCCTAAGTCGAGTATGTAAAGTTTGGCAAGTCATAAGTCGATCTATACTCCAATCTCCAAGACATAAGTCAAGTATGTGAAGTTTAGCTTCTTGGTGCAGGATTGAAATGTTTTTCCTTGCTCCAAAACACTTTTTAAACTCTCAATTTCCCAAGCACAACATGTAAGGCTTGACACTATGGATTTAAGAAGGTTATTAAGGTTCAAGCAAATATAGTCCAAGGGAAGGACTCCATGAATAGATAAACACCTAACCTTCTCTTTTTAAACACAATTACCAAGGCTAGTTACAACCATCGTTGATCTTTTCAAATCCACGTTCAAGATTTAACTATGGAATTTGAATTTGGAAAGACCCTTCAACGAAATCAAGGTCGTTCCAAGAAACCAAATATATGGCGCATATGGAATTTGGAAATTGTGACTTAGGTATTGTTTACAGTTGTGAAAGTTACAAAAAAGGTCATTTTTTTCTTTTTTCCCTTAATGATTTTCCACTCAGTGAACCAAGCTCACCTATGCTAGTAACCAAAGTTTCAAACTTTTAACTTCATGTTTGGATGGATAGAAGCCATATCTAAAGAAATCACTAACCTCTACAAACTGGATTGTTCTCTTCCAAGCCATGACATGATTCTAGAACCTCAGATCCCTGAGGACACTCATTTTTAGAAATATTAAGGTGTAGTCGCAATTAGTTTGGACTCAGAAAAGGTTATATATATTTTCTAAGACTTATGAACAAAATAAATCTATTCAAACAAGAGAAACAATAGTTGATTACATATTCCAATAAACACAACCTATAGCAAGTAAGGTATCCCGCTAGCATAATCTAGTTGTTGTTTTAACTTACACAAAGGCTAAAAATAACACATAGATTTTTAAAGAAATACATCGAGAAGCATAAAAAACTTTCCTTCCTAATCTATCAAATCAATGTGTTTTTTTTACATGCAAAGTGCAAATACTCTATTTTTCTTCTTTTGTTTTTCTCTTCATCAACCACTCTGCCCCAAAAGGAAAAAAAATACAAAACTCCCTAGATCTTAAAATATAGGATCAATTAACTAACAATGACTTCACTAATTGTCTAACTGACAAATACAAATAGTTTTATTAAAAGTTAAACTAAAAGATAAATTAAATCTTAAATGTAGGAAACAAACCCCCTAAGGTACACTAACTACAACAAACCGTCAATTTGAAATGGACCGATGCCCTTGCATCACTACTCCCAAAATCCAAGTCATAAGTCGAGATATACTCCAAGATCCAATTCATAAGTCGAGTATGTAACTGATTTAGATCTTGGAGTATGAGACTCGATATGCTTGAATGCTAAAAGAGGAGGAGGTTAATGCTGAAAATTTGTTAACAATTGATCCATATAGTAACATAGAGAAGCGTATACTGCTTTGATCTGCCCTCTTTGACCCTCACCTCTCAAACTATACTAAGAAAGACACTCAAAACCAATAACCCAACAATAAATCAATAGAATAAGAGAGAGAGATGGGAAGTATGAATAATAGCTTCTTTTATTGAGAATGCATAAACCCTTTATATAATATCATTGCAATTTTATTTGAAGCCATACCATGGAACAAAACCATAGGCTACCAAATACCATGGACAATGTGCCTTGCATCCATACCATGCAACAAAAGCATGGGATAAAAAATACCATGGATGGAAGAGGGTGTCCCATCCATTTAATGTGTTTATGATGAATGGAAGAGGGTGGCCTCTCCATTTAATTATTTTATGACTTATACATCTGAATTTAGACCATATTCCTCCTAAAATTCAGGTCATTCACCCCCCCTTAGAAAATGATGGTCCCCATCATTTTATGCTAAGAAAGAGACCCATGATTGCAATGTTCCAGTTGCCAATGAAGAGAAGTGTTTTGTGAGGTTAAACCATAGCTGTGGTTTTTGTGTAGTTGAACTATAATTGTGCCAGCATGGGTTTTGTGTGGTTGACCTATAACCGTGACCGTGGCTTTTTTTGTTGATCTATAACCATGGGTTTTGTGTGGTTGACCCATAACCATGGGTTTTGTGTGGCCAACCCATAACTGTGATTACAATACATAACTATGGGTTTTGTGTGGTTGGCCCATAACCATAACTGTGGGTTTTGTTTGGTTGACCCTTAACCATGGGCTTTTTGTGGTTGACCCATAACCATAGTCATGGGTTTTGTGTGGTTAACCCGTAACTATGATTACAATGCAAAATTGTGGGTTTTATGTGGTTGAAGCATAACCATGATTACATACCCATGGGTTTTATGTGGTTGACCCATAACCATGGGTTTTGTGTGGTTAACCCATAACCATGATTACAATAGGATTTAATAAGAGTCCAAAAATTGAAAAATTCATGATCTTTGGCGCAATTGATGTCTTGTTGCAAATCCATTCATAGCTTCTGGTGCAGAAGATGAAATTGAATTTTGTTGAATGCCCATTTGAGATATCGAAGAAAAATTTCCATCCATATAACATAATTTCTATGTGGTGACGCAATGAATGATAAAATGTTTGATGAATCTTAGGGGGACACACATGCACTGTTTTTGCAGACACTGTGTTGCTTCAATTGATGATATCTCTCAAACCAGAAATCCAAATGAAAAACCGTGAAATACTCATTTTAGATGAGGAAAATAAATTTTCAATGAACTATATTGGAGGCTCTATAACATACTATATATACCATGACACATACTTGAATTTGATGTACGTGTGTTTGCACTATGTACGGATGTGTGATGCTTCAAAGAAGTATATCTCACAAACCAGGAAGTAAAATAAAAAACCATGAAATAACCATTTTAGATGACAAAATTAACTTTCCAATGAGATATGGTAGAGATTATAATACATTCTAAGGAGTCTGTGAAACATGTTCAAATTTTTTGTACATGCGGTCGCACTGTGTACTAACATGTGTTGCTTCAAACAATCATATCTCACAAACTTGGAATCAAAATGAAAAACTATGAAATACCCATTTTAGATGGAGAAAAAAAATTTCAAATGAGATATGTTATGCCCATTGAATCATATTGTATAGATCAAAACATCTCTCTAAATTTTGTAGTAGTGAGACATCCTCCACAAAGTGACAAGTGTAGGTTTCTAAGGGTTTGTAGAGCAATATGAGTTGTTGTAAAGATTATGGAACCTATAGATACAAAATAAAAACTAGTGTATGTACCAACAAATAGAGTCAAAGAGTTCCAAAAGGAGGTTTGAGTTCCTTCAGATATTTGAACCTGAACTATGTTTAAACCCTTATTCCGGTGGAATGGTTACCTGCTCTGATACCACTATTAGTGATTGAGCAAAAATATGAAAGTAAATGAATTTAGAAATTTAATCCCTAATAACAGTGCATATAAATCTCATCAATATTCCAAGGACATAAATCAAACCATAGAACTCAAGATATACCCTAGGAAAATCCTCCACTAATTTGAAGGATAAAAACCAAGAAAACAATCTTAGAGTATGATTGATAATTGGTAGAGAATGATTAAAACACAATAGAAGATTTGCTTTTCCGAGAGAACAAGAGAGTAGAGATCAAATGGAACACTGTGATGATATTTCCTAGTGCATAACACTTTAATAACAAGTCAAATTAGGTCATATAATGAAGGTAGTGAATATTGCATGCTTCAGTAAGTAGTTAACACTGAGAACATTGTTTTATCTTCAACCATGCACCCTCACTGACTTGGTGTCAAGTTTGAACTCCATAATTATCTCCCACAAAGAGGATATGCACCCTCCATTAATCCACCAAGTTTAATTATCTCTAACTGAATTGTTAGTTGAATGAACTGAATGAACTAAATGGAATAGCATGCAATTGAATGGAACTGCGTGAAACTGAACATAATTGAACATAACTAAGTGTAACTGAATATAAATGAATGCAACTAAACAAAACTTAATGCAATTGAAAAAAACTGAATGTAACTGAACAAAATTGAATGTAACTCCATCAGTGTCATCTCCAACAACTACTTGCATAAATTAAGGAGTTGATTCCTTAATTAGCTGGAACTTGTTTATCAAAAATAATACTCAACTGGTGTCTTATCAATTTGAGTTCACTTGGTGGCATGCATGAGTAATTCAGATTATCTCTCTCTATCTCTATGCTCATATTATTTTTTCTCTGCATGGTCCATATATGTTTTCAATAATTATATATCATATCATACTCATAAGAATTGTTTTGAACCTATGGTCATATGTATTACCCCAGGGCATATAGTCACACGCTAAAGTAAATCACTCCAGGGGTAGCTAATCCATAAAAGAGACTTGTAGCACCTGTTGACCATGACTAGTCATACATCGCATAGTATATCAACAAGACTTAACACAACATAAGTCATGTGAACTTAATACACCATAAGTTCCATACTTGATACAACCACTACAACAAATTTGACTTTTAGGGGCAGTTGTCTTCCACCTCCAAAAGTCACTTTTGGGGGCAGTTTTGGCTTTGGAGGAAGTCTTTACAAAAACAACCCTAATAGAACTGATGCTAAAAGTTTGAATTTTAGGGGCGGTTTTGGAAGAGATCAAAACCACCCCTAAAAGTCATTTTTGGGGGCGGTTCTAACCTCCCCTCCCAAAAAAAAAGTCACTTTTGGGAGCGGTCCTAATCCCCCCCAAAACTCACTTTGGGGGAGTAGAACCCACGCAAAAAGTAAATTTTAAGGGAGTTTATAAACCCCCCTCATAGAC